>CM036544.1:1416354-1738854 GCA_020745685.1 Tautogolabrus adspersus
CTGTATGTCAGGTTTGGTTCATTTATTTATTTTTGTGCTATCTAACCGTTACCCATGAGCTGTGAAAAATAAAAAGGTAAACTTTTCATAATTCCAATTTTTGTTAGAGGAGATCATTTTGCAGCACCTTAATTTCTCAATGCAGCATAAGTAATGGAGCGGGTTGTTTTTGTAGAGAAGAACCCGGACAGGGTGAGCAGGACCCCCTGACCTCACTACACAGTATCCTGTTTACAAGTGGTTTGATAGAATCTGCGGTAACAGCTCCATAGCAACAGTAAACTCAGTAGCTGATTTTAAAGAGAGCTAAACTAGTTGTTATTACTCACATTAAACTGAACACTTCCTCTCATGACACAGAGACACAGAGAGAACAGGTGGCATGACTCGGTACACCTGAAGGATGTTTTCTTATTCATCCACCCAACTCTCTTAAAGGGGCGGCACACTTCACCGTCAGTCGACACTCTGCCGACTCTCTTAAAGGGGCGGCACACGTCATAGTTAGTCGACCCTCTGCCGACTCTCTTAAAGGGGCGGCACACGTCACAGTTAGTCGACCCTCTGTTGACACTCTTAAAGGGGCGGCACACGTCACAGTTAGTCGACCCTCTGTTGACTCTCTAAAAAGTGGCGGCACACGTCATAGTTAGTCGACCCTCTGTTGACTCTCTTAAAGGGGCGGCACACGTCACAGTTAGTCGACACTCTGCCGACTCTCTTAAAGGGGCGGCACACGTCACAGTTAGTCGACCCTCTGTTGACACTCTTAAAGGGGCGGCACACGTCACAGTTAGTCGACCCTCTGTTGACTCTCTTAAAGTGGCGGGACACGTCATAGTTAGTCGACACTCTGCTGACTCTCTTAAAGGGGCGGCACACGTCACAGTTAGTCGACACTCTGCCGACTCTCTTAAAGGGGCGGCACACGTCACAGTTAGTCGACACTCTGCCGACTCTCTTAAAGGGGCGGCACACGTCACAGTTAGTCGACACTCTGCCAACTCTCTTAAAGGGGCGGCACACGTCACAGTTAGTCGACCCTCTGTTGACACTCTTAAAGGGGTGGCACACGTCACAGTTAGTCGACCCTCTGTTGACTCTCTTAAAGTGGCGGGACACGTCATAGTTAGTCGACCCTCTGTTGACACTCTTAAAGGGGTGGCACACGTCACAGTTAGTCGACCCTATGTTGACACTCTTAAAGGGGTGGCACACGTCACAGTTAGTCGACCCTATGTTGACACTCTTAAAGTGGCGGGACACGTCACAGTTAGTCGACCCTCTGTTGACTCTCTTAAAGTGGCGGGACACGTCACAGTTAGTCGACCCTCTGTTGACACTCTTAAAGGGGCGGCACACGTCACAGTTAGTCGACCCTATGTTGACTCTCTTAAAGGGGTGGCACACGTCACAGTTAGTCGACCCTATGTTGACACTCTTAAAGTGGCGGCACACGTCACAGTTAGTCGACCCTATGTTGACACTCTTAAAGGGGCGGCACACGTCACAGTCAGTCGACACTCCGCAAACTTTCTTAAATATTAAGCACATGTCAAAGTCAGTCCAGACTCCGCCGACTCTCTTAAAAGAGGCAGCACATGTCTCCGCCAACTCTTTTAAATGGGTTTTTCCAGACCAAGGGGGAATTACCTGTTCTGATACTATCAAATCATTTTGACCTCCACGGTTGTTTTCCTCATGCACATTTGTTTCTATCTCCATCTTCATTCGTGACTGTCTTAATTGGAACTGACGACACAAGAAAGCCCGAGGAACTCCGAGTTTCGCTGCCGCATCTCCTGAGCTCATTGTTGACTTTGTGGAGACTTTGTTTTTCATAAAGAGAAAATCCTCTTTTTTTCCTGTCATGATGCCACAGTATACACAGAACCAGCCTCAGGTAGGCAGCATGCAGAGAGCAGAAAATCACAATTACCATAGTTTTACTCCTTTTCCTGCATTTGTTGTCATATAGACCCAAATTACACTGCTAATAGACGACCTCTTAACTGTATGCAAATGACCGGAACTTATTACTGTAAGAAAATGTGTGTCCACATATTATTGAAGCATTTAATCATTGAAACTATGCCACTAAAAGCAGCTTCTACTGTCATTCAATGTGGGTTATTGGTCTTTCTCAAGTCTTATAAAGTCATGTTTAAGGTCACATATCCTCCTCCTCTTCAGTGTAAATAAGTCTCAGAGCTCCCCAAAACATGTCTGAAGTGTCTTGTTCTAAATCCACTCTGATCCTGTATTTGATCATGCCTATAAACCCCTCTATTTCAGCCCTGCTCAGAACAGGCTGTTTCTGTGTCTGTAGCTTTAAATGGAGGGTGTGGTAGAGAGGGAGTGGCTTAGTTTAATGAAAGAAAAAAGGCAGAACATGTGAGAGAATAAAAAGAGTCTTCCTGCATGCTTGAATTTACGCTGAGCTCCATTACAGGTGTGAAATAAACTCTGAGTGAATGCTTCCTTCTTATATTTGGATCTGTTGTTATGCAGATGATTCAATCTTTTACACTCAAATCTAGGATTTAACAAGATGCTAAGCTTCCAGCTAGCTGTGAAGCTCGTTGCAAACCAGGAACCTAAATGTTAACGTTGTATAAAAAACTGGAGCAACGACTTTGTTGATGTGAAATGGACCATTCGTTAGGGAGCTAATCTGTCATGATCAAAAAGTGGGGAAATTAGGACCTCCTGTTGGGTGTGCTAGATGAAATAAAAAGAGAATCCCCAAAGTCATTAGTCATAGAGTCTGAGGGCAGTTGATCTCTCTGCCAAATGTAACGTTAATCCAACCAGAAGTTGTCCAGATATTTTAATCCCAAAGTGTTGAACAGATGGACCCCCAAATCCACTCTGACAGTGTATTTTACTTCAAAGCTTACTCTTACATGAGATTAGCACCAATCAACATGCAGTAAATATAAAACAGATTGATGTGATGTCAGTGTGAGATCACATTATGTACTTAAACTGTTAGCAGGTCTTGGGGAGTTCTACGCCGTGAGATTAAAGAAGCATTCTGTGGCTCCAGAGGAGAAATTATAATCTGAGGCTGCCTCAAGTGATGTCACTTGGGTCAACATCTGTTGTGGCTGAAGCATGGACTGTATATAAACATGGACGTAGTCTCAGTGAATTCACCCTTTGGTTTGTAAAACAGACTTTTGAAGCCCATCTGTGGCAGTCGCCATATTGGAAATGCTGTCTCAAAGTAACTTCTGGTCAACCTAGTAACAGGCAGAAAGGCGGAGCTGAGGCGAACATTAAGCCTCCTGACAAACAGCTACAACCCGCACGCCCGTCAGTCAGGTCAACAACGCCCCTTTTTATAGTGTGTGACGATCAAGGATTGAGCTATTCAGACCAAATGTTTCTTTGAACCAGGCTGTTAACATCTTTAGTTCTGCTGTAATGTGTTTGCATGTGACTTCCAGGACTTTAGCAGCAAGCCTCAAGTGGACACTCGAGGAACTGCAGTTTTTTTTAACCGCTGCATTGGCTTCATTTTCCAACACTAGAGGTTGCAGCTTGGTATTTGATGGGAAAGAAGGCATGGAAAAGATGGTGTCTCTTGTATGGGTGCATCAATTTTAATCCTTTTTTAAAACCTGCCTCGGCCATGTTAAGCGAGTGCATTGCTAAATAAGTGAAGCACTCTTTTAAGCTGCGTAGTAAAAAGCAGCAGTGCTTTGAATGTCTGAGTCGAAGATGAGCTGGGTACAGTGTGTTTTTATGCATGTGTGGGTGGGGAGGCACAGTCGAATGGATACTTGACACCATGGACACTGTGTGTGTCGCCGAAGGTATCCAGTGAAAATGCAGAGAGTAGAAGAATAATGGATTCTGCATGTTTTAGACTGAAGACTTACCGTGAGCTACTACAAAGTTCTGAAAGTCCGTGTCTAGTCTAAGTGGGTCATGTTGGCTGGTATACACACACACACAGGTTGAGTGCACACACACAGTTGGTCTGCACGGTTCAGTAATGGCATCCTGGAGAAATGTGTAAAAAGAAAGAAGAATGGAAGCTGTTTGAAGAAACAGACGAATAGTCTCCTCTGGCTCTTTTTCTTCCTCTTTCTGGCTGCGTTATATTTCACGTCCCTGCACCACAGTGAAGTTATTATTATTTTTTAAGCCATTCATTTGTCACTTCCTCTCATACTTGTTTTGCACTGTGTCATTTTTCAATATGTTTGGGCTGCTGCCAGTGTTTGCAACCAGGCTGTATAAAAGAAGCAGCCTGCACACAGCTTCCTGTTCAGTTAGCTTCATAAAGACCAGGTCGGGCAAGAGGGACCACCAAAAGCTCCACACACACTTGGATACACATGTGGTGTGCAGACACACACACTTCTGTACACGCTGCCAATCAGACTCTTTGGCCTCTGCTGACTCACACCAGGAGATCCCTGCTGCTGTTTTTCCCTCGTTTCCTCCGACCCACATGAGATTGATTAGCCATTGGACGTTGTATTTATCACATCTGTCAGCTTTTGTCTGCGTATCGTTCATCATCTCTGCTGTGGACACATCTGCTATGGGGGAGCGCAGTGTGAAGTGTCTGCTCTGAAAGAGTTTCATACCAATGTGAGATGTGCCTCTTTGAGAAATCTGACATATTGTCAGATTGAATGAAGGATAAAGTGAACGCAGCTCAGAGTATTGATTAGCTGTCTTTTGCTCGTCGCCTGGTAACATTTGACAATCAAGTCAGTCCATAAAAATATCAAGAGCCTCCAAACAGCTTTATCAGTCTGCAAACAATGATCTGCAGCTATTTGTGGCTAAATCCTTCGGTTGGATGTTTTCTTTCAGCAACAAAATGAAACCTTTGTTTCTTTTCTGGGGCGAAGCTCTCCTGTGGTGCTAAACATATTTCTGTGCCTATACAAATTTAAAAGACGGCTTGTTATTGTCTGTTGTGGCTCATGCAGTATGTATGGTGTCCTTATTTAAGATCACATAATACAGTAAGAAAAGGAAATGATTCAAAAAGAACCTTCAACTGATCGAACGTAAGAGATGGACTGCTGCTGCAGCGTAAGGCGATATTTGGGAAAAGCAGATTTAAAGTCCACAATAAATAATTAACAACATACGATGAACACAAAGATGACTTGACTTGATTATTTAGAAGGATATTCTGAGGCCATAGGGATGGGAGCAAGCAACAACCTCGCGTGTGGAAAAATAAAGCCGATGCAGAAATGCAAATCCTGCAGTACCTCGAGTGTCCACTAGAGGCTGTCTGCAGAAGCACAGGAAGTCACATACACACCCATTCAAAAAAGCCTGTTTTTACAGCAGACATTAACATGTTTACAGCCTGGTTCAAAAAACAAAAAAGGTCTGAATAGCTCATGTCTCGATCAGCACACACTGTTCAGTTAAAATGATGCATCCATTTAGATGTTATGAAGGACAAGAGTTTTTCATTCATACGGAGGCGTGGCAGAGCTGATTGACAGGTGGGCCCGGTGTAGCTGTTTGTCAGGAGGCTTAAGACCCGCCTCAGTTCTAGCTCTTTGCCTGTTGTTAGGTTCACAGAAATGTAGGTTGCGACGGCATTTCCAAAATGTTGACCACATCGACATCCATTTGAATGTATCAGCAAATACACTGATACTAACTGTGGAGTACTGAAGGTGTGCTGCTGTGCATCCTGTGTGTGTGGAACAACAAGCTCAGTGGATGTGCGTTTTGAACTCACTGATGTATGCCCATCTATCTAATGTGACCTCTTGATATGAGGAACATGCTGCACCACAGACTTCAGACTGTAGACCAGGTTTTAGGTGGTCGAAGGAGGTGTCGTCTTCTGTGTCCTCATGATAGGAATGCACCACCTTTGCACCTGACCACACCTCTTTTTAACACAAACACACCCGAGTGCAAACAAGGGCGCGATATAATTTGCTATGTAGACGATGTGAGAGCTGAGCGTAAACATGGTATCTTCTTCAGGTAGAAAATAAGAAAATAAACCTGAGCTGCACGCCAGGCCTACAATTCTTTCTCCCTTAGTGGCCCTCCACGTTAATATGTATGTTATGTTCTGATTTAAGGTATTGTTATGAGGCAAGGTCAAGATCCCTGTTGAAAGAAGCAGCCAATTAAGAACATGACAGGATACATTTGTTTATATCAATGTCTATTAACTGAAGTATTCAAGGTCTCATATGATGCAAAATCCTCTTCCCCATGTTTCTCTAACACTAATATGTGTCTCTAGTCTGTCTACAAACCCCCCAATGATGAGAAAAGTCCATCCTCTCCGTCTTTTGCCTGCTCCACTTTTCAGAAAATGTGTGCTCAAACAGGCCGTTTGGAGATTTTCCCTTCATGACATCACAAAGGGCAGTAACCCCTCCCCCAGGTGGGTGACACTCCCACAGCTAGGTGTTTGTTCTGCCCTCTGAGTCTGCCTTCTCACCGTGATCAATAGGGCATGGAGCGAGAAAGCCCGAGCCACCCAAGCCCTTCCAGAGAGGGGCGTGGTCAGACACAGCTCATTTACATTTAAAGCTACAGACACAGAAACAGCCTGTTCTGAGCAGGGCTGAAATAGAGGGGTTTATAGGCATGATCAAATACAGGATCAGAGAGGATTTAGAACAAGACACTTCACACACATGTTTAGAGGAGCTCTGAGAATGATTTACACTGAAGAGGAGGAGAATATGTGACCTTAAACATGACTTTATAAGACTTGAGAAAGACCAATAACCCAAGCTCTTTGCTTTCCACACAGACTTTTTTTTCCAGCATGGAGCCAAACGATCCTGATTGGTCAGTTCTTCTCAAACCAGTAACAGCCAGCCGACAGCAGTATGCTTCCAAACAATGTGTTTACAGCTTTAACATAATGCAGATATCTGTTTAGATGTGTAAATATGTGTGCTTTATGCATGTGTCTAAACTTCTCATATTAGAGACCGACAGACGTAAACGTGGGAACGATCTTCATAAGACCAAACAGTATTTAAGACATCTAGTTCAGTCAAAAATGAAAGAAAGGACTCACAACAACATGAACAATCAAACCTTCATTAACACACTCTAAGCTCAAACACTAATTGAAGGTTTAAGTTTTGTCTTCTTCCTTTCATCATACAAAGTACGGCCAACAAATCTGCTCCGACTCCGAAAAGGACGCCTCCCACATTATCAGTGCTCTTCCAAAATAACTCAGAGCTGCTGCGGCCTCGGGCTTCCAGCTAACAGATGAAAATGTGGTGACATGTTTGTGACACATTAGCTCAGACGATCACTCGTGTTTACTGATTATTGTCACCCAGCGTCACCCTGAGCGCACTGACGGGGGGAATTATTCATATTTCATTCATTGTGACAACCATTCATGGAAGTTAAAAGGACACATACACCTACACCTTCAGACAGCACTGACCTGTTCCTTGACGGAGGCGAGGATAGCGGAGGTGGTTTCGGACTCGGAGCCGTCTCCGTTGGAGGCGTTGAGGACGGGGCTCAACATGGCGGCAGCGCTGGAAGTGTCAGACGCCACCTCAGGCACTGGCATACCTCCTGCAAAACAAGGAAACATGCAATACTTTTGTCATCATTATGAAAAAAGCTTTGACGTGCCGATATTAAGTCTGAGTGACTGTCACACCTACACTCTCCTTTAATCTCCAACAAGCACACAGATAAGGATGACAGAGTGAAGGCAGAGACAGTGACACAGTGGGCTTCAGCACATATGAGTTTTAGAAACGTTTTAAAATGATATTCAAAGTTAAGTAACAGCCAGTGTTTGTGCAGAGCATTGGGACTCCAGTTTGAGACTCGGACTCAAGTCGCACTTAAGTCGCACACACATGTGACTCAGGGTGCACTCTAAAGTCCAGTTTGTTTGACTCGTGTGAGTGCTCCTATCTGTGCTCAAGCACGGTACACTTCCTCGGCCCCGGCTCGCTTGGAGGAGGTGTGCTTCGGCACGATACAGTTTAATGCACGAGCACAAGCACGGGTACAACGTGGACAGCCTTCATTATGGAGAAATCCCGGAGTGTTCTGTCTGTATCTAACATGCCTCAAAATAAGACACAAAGTCAGTAAAGTAGCGGTCATGTTCTCTGTGTTGTTCTCTGATGTGCGGACCTTTTAGTTTTCTATTTTTTTCTATTTTTTTGAGTCTGTCTGTCTTGTAAACTGAGCACGCTTCATGAGCACAACTGGGCCTGGTGTGAGTGCGCACTCTAAGCTCGACTGGGACTCGAGGTTTGGGACTCGTGCTGAGAAATTGGATTTGTTCATGTACAGTAGATAATAGAGTGTGATTTTACAGTAAAGTTGTACTCAGACTCTTACAGTTAATGTGGCATACATATATGTCCACGCACACGCACAAACACATACGCACACAAAAATGGGCAAGCATTCGAAAGCAGCTGTATTTCTGTGACCACAGACACAGACTGACTCTCTCCACACTCACCTCACAACAACCTTCAGAGTCATAAGACCTCCGGAAGGTTTCCAGGTTCTTATCTGTCAGTTTCCAAAGTTTAAGCGAGGTATTGTGTCAGCAGGTGCTGCTTGAATATACATTTAAATCTAGTTTTATTGTTCTGTCGTGTAAAATGTCTGGGGAGTGAATTCCGTTCATGCATACATCTCTTCTCTTCATTGAGTTTGTTCTTGCTGTGGGTAGAGTTCCCTCCTGTTGCATGTCTGCTCGGGTGGTTGTCTGTTTCTGAGCTGAAGGTGACATTATTAAATTCAATAATTGGAATCTTTGTCACACTGATATTTCTAATGAATGTTAGTTATGAGCATCGTAGTCCGTTTTTAAAAAGTAACCAAGCCAAACAAAGCAACAACATTTTTTCTGTCAACAATGGAGTGTGTGTGGTGCTGCCCTGTCGTATTATGATCATTCAAGAGGGGGATCAGTGTCTTTAGCAGTGCGTGCTGTTGGTATGCAGAGTAGCAGGGTCGGTACTGATGTCACATCTGAGGGGGGGTTGCTGGCTCTGACTCTTCAACCTTCATTAGCAGCACATGCGGAGGAGGTGGAGGCCACGATGAAGACGCCAAGAAGCAAGACTCTGGAGACAAATGAACTGGGTGCAGGCTTTATAAGGCTGCCTGTAGCTGGGGTTACTGTAGCAGCGTAACATACTGTTTGTAGCTTCTTCATTTTAACCACTGTGTTTCTGAGTGATGATCTCTCTTCCACGATGCTACTGTGAGCGTAACCTCGCCAGCAGAATCAAGGTCAATACACAAAGTCTCATGTAGTTGTCAGCTATTTACGTAAAGTAACAAGTGTTTTTAAATGTCTGTAAATGTAACGGCGTCATTGAACCTGAAGAGTAACTAGATACACTAGTTACTGCAAATCGTAGTGGAGTTACACTAACGCTCAAAACAGGCGCTGTAACAGCTTGATTCCTGAAAATGACCCTGTACCTCACATCAAAGGAACTAGCACACACACACACACACACACACACACACACACACACACACACACTTTGTGCAGGCTTGAAGCCATGTGTCATCCTGTTTTGGACCCAGCGTTGGAGGACACGGGCTTCACATGTGCAGTGTAATCCTGATGCAGCCCAGAGCTGGTGTAACAGCTGCATCAGCCAGCTTTACACACTGATGAAAGGCTTGACAGGACGAATCCACCACATACACCATACATGCAAACACACACACATACGCTCAAAAGGAGAACCGGTTGTCTGCACGAGGCAGCAATGGTCTGGTCTGGTTTGAAGAGGGGAAGCAGAATGGAGGGATCCTTGTGGAAAGGAGAGTAGAGATGGAGGGGTGAGAGGAAAAGAGCGATGAGGAGAGAGACAGAAAGGAAAGGGATGCAAACAGAAGGAGGTGATATAAGGAGAAGAGAGAGATACAAGAGGAGTATGAGGGAGATTCTTGCATGCTGCTAGGCAACAATCTGCGGTCACTGAAGGCTGCTAATATGGCTGACCTGGCTTTACTTGTCTTCCATTTTGAAGAGTGCATGTTCCTCCTCGCTTTACCTTTCTAACTTAATTTTTCATGACCGCCCACCTTTCTACTTAGACTACATCTTTTTCTCTTCCTCCATCGAATCCTTCTCCTCCTTTATGCCTCGAAACTTTCTCTCTCCTCCGCCCCTCCCTCTTCTCCACACTTGACCTATTTCAGTGTCTTTCTGCACATTTCTGCTTTGTTAGGCAGCACACAGTGGATGCTGACAGAAGGAGGATGACCCGAAACGTAGCGGCTCAGATTTCAACCTGCAACGCTGCGGTGCACCTGAGCCCTCCCAGCATCCCCACCTAACCCCTCCCTGACCTGAGCGTGCACACTCGGCTGATTATCTGGCCCGGTGACACTGCTTCATGCTTCACATTTTTCAAGCCATCCTCTTTTTTTGGGGAGGCAGAAGCTCAGCCTGTAGGGAACTGGAGGGTCGCAGGTTCAAGTCCCGGTGCAGACCAAGTCTGGAAATTGGTCTGGTGGCTGGAGAGGTGCCAGTTCACTTCCTGAGCACTGCTGAGCTGCTGTAAGCAAGGCCCTGAACCTCCTACTGTTTGGGCGCTCTTTCATGTGCAGCCCTTCATTCTGACATCTCTCCATTAGTCCATAGGATCCTGTTTGTGCATGTGTGTGTATTTCAGCCTGTGTGTGTAACATGTCTCTATAACAGAGTGTAAAAGTAATCTCCCCTCCTTGTATTAATAAAGGATATCTTCTTCTTCTTCTTCTCTCTGGATTTTTTTACCTCTGAGCCCAGCTGTATCTGGTGTTTGTACGTGTTTCACATCCTCTCTCTCCACCTTCCTCTCATATCTAAATACTTACAGCCTACTTACATCCCTCCTGTGTCTCCGTCACGGTAACTTCTCCTCCCTTTCCCTCTTCACCCTGTTGTCACAATGTCGTCACTCTCAGTATCACCTTTACTCATCCTAATCTCTCTCCAAAACAGATTCTCTCTTTTTGTAAAGAATACAAATCCCTCTCTTTGCTGGGGCGCTGGTGGTGGTGTGGTTAGTGTGCGCCCCATGTACAGAGGCTACTGTATGTCCCTCCAAGCAAACGGCCCGTGTTCAAATCCGACCAGTGGCTCCTTTCCCGTACATCATTCCCCACTCTCTCTGTCCCTGATTTCAAACTCTATCCTCTGTCCTGTCTCTCAAATAAAGACACAAAAAGCAAACATATATCTTTAATTCCCTCTCTTTGGGTGGTTTCACTTTAAGGATGGTTTGAAGACCAACACTTGACCCCAAGTTGATGCTGGTCTTGATTACACATCATGCTGTACAGATCACGTTTGACCAGGTGATAGACTGTACCCTAACTCGTCATGTTGTGTATCCTCAGTGCAGCCTGATGTGTGTCTGCACAGTTCTGTTCTGTTCGCCATTGTTCTGCAGAGTTGTAGAAAGCAGCGTTCTGCAGCAGGATTACGAGCTGCACAGTGAGAGTACATTGTGATAGCTAACATTAGCTAACACATCCTCGCCTTATCCACTGTCCTGTCTTCACAATAAAGCCCAAAAAGATATTTTCAAATCTGCTTTTACTCCTGTAGGAATGGGAGGCCACAACTGAACCAGTAATCCTTCACTTGTGGTCAGGTCACAATATGAGCATGTGCAAGACACATAAGGCAAGAGACGGCATTGATTGTAATCAATAAATGTCATTTACGTCAAGCTATGCTTTTCTGTATTTAAAAACCATGTTGATGCGATCAGACGAAACTGCATTTATTCTTCTACCGTCAGATGACTTGGTGTCACGTAGCACTTTGTTGCTACAAAGTTTAGTCATCCATCTGTTGCTGCAGCAAACCTAGCCAGCTAAAAACAAAGCATGAATTAACTTCAGATCATTTATCTTGATGAAAATGTCGATGTACATATGTTTGAAGTATTTCAGGTGATTCACTAAGTGCAAGCTTTGATGCTGATCAGAAAACTGGATGAAGGAGGGAAGAAGACGATCCTGCAGCCCGCTTTGCTTATAGAACAACACACGAGAGAATCTGTAGAGTGCACTGTGCAGACGGGGCAGGCAGCCAAATATAGGTCAACTCAACCGAGCGTGCCCAAGCCCTCGTCACACAACTGACCAGTATAAAGCAGCTTTCCCCAATAAAAGCCGTCAGAACTAGGTTATCGAAGCCCCGAGCCCAGCTACAGACAAGACTTTGAATATGGATTAGGCCTAAAGGCTTTATTTCTCTGAAGTCTAATCTTGGATTTTTACGTCTATATTTCAGCGGCGTAATGCAGGGGGTATTTAGCCCCCACGTTTCAAAGCGCTAATCTCTGATGTTGTTGTAACGTTGTAAACTCAGCTCCCCGTGCCTTGATTGACATGCCCGACACGGGGAATATTGAGTTTAATCTTTTGACCTTGTAAGCTCATCAGTCAGGTCTGAGACCGGCATGTGTTGGTGAAGACAGAATTCATCACAGATCAGCAGCAAATCAGCCAATGTGCACGGACAAATGTGGTCTCCCTGCCTGCATGTGTGTGTGTGCTGTGTTCTGGCATGCATGACTGTATTGTAAGGAGTGTGTGTACACAGAGCACTGGAGAACTCGTGTGTGTGTGTCCTCCTTCTGGGATGTGATTGTTTGGTATGTGTTTGACGGGCAGTCCCCTGTCGCCTCATTAAAACTTGCTGCAGTGTTTTGTTTTTGGCTTCACCACTCATCTGTCCCTTTGTCTAGACCCGGTGCCCACCACTCGGCTTTCTAAACGAACAACACTCTAACACTCACATTAACCATGTAATTAGCACTGCCTGGGTCTCATTGTGTATTAATCAGGACCCGGAGACCAAAGCGGAACAATGCCTGTCGTTTCTTTGTGTTACCCTGAAGACTTGTGTGATGTGGCGTGTTGTCTTTGAACCACGTTCTTTTAAACAGAAAAGTAAAAACTAAATCAAACATATCTGTGGTTCTGCATTTAACAGAAGAACATCTCCACCAAACTTACCATGGTACCACTTTTAGAGCCAACTAGTAACTACTGAAGTAAGAAATCTTGCTCAAGTGCCTGGGGTGAGCTGCATGTTTGAACGCTAACAGACATGTTTTTAACCCCATCTTTACCCAGAATTCTTTCCTACCAGCACCCTTGTACATTTTCTTCGGAAGTCGGGTTGAGCCGCTGTGAGGACGGAGTGGAGGGTGAAAGCGTTTATGTCCTGAGACCAGCGTGTGACTGCTGCGATCTCCGCGCATGTAATGAAGCTGCTTCAGTACGTTATCTGTCGCCCTGGATGTTCCTCTCTGCTCTTTCATTGATTCTGTGAAGATGTTGAACTACACGCAACATTGATGTAAAGGCATGTTGAACACTGGCTGTTGACCACATTGGAGCATTTAAGAGTTAAAGGTGCAATATGTAGGATTTTATACACTCAAATATCTGAATTTATTAAAAATGGACTAAACCTATGTTATATATTTGTTGTTGAGTACTCATAACCTCAAATATTTCCAAAAGTAATCAAATAGTTTTATAGTTGTAACAGGACGGCTGCTATTACAGACACGACATGTTTATCGTTGCCGTGGAAACACAGGACAGTACATCAAAGGCCGTAGCAGACACAATCTCATGATTCCCCGCCAGGCTCAACGTCATCTCCTGTTATTCTTTTGATGGAGAGCCCCCTGGTGGTGGGATTTACATACTGTGCCTTTAAAAAGTCTTGTTTTTCTAACGCATTCATAAAGACCAAAAACAGAGAGTGAAGGCACATCACGTCTTTTCTTCATTATTGCTAACTTCAAATGAATGCTTATCAAACTTTGCAATGATAATTTATGCATTGTGTTAAAGGTTTGTACTGAGTCCTGTAAGGGGGGGGTACCTGAAGAAAAGCTTCACACTCACTTCACGAGGATGTTAAGATGTTTGCTTACATGGAACACAAAGAGTTAACTAATCCTATGTTTTATTGAAATCATAAAGAAATCCTTCCTTGTGTTATAGATGTAGGTTATTTGGTACTTTTTTAATAAATTGTGCTCAATTTTGACTGTTTTGTGAATGTTTTGTGACCTCTTGACTAGTCGGTCAGTCTACATTTAAAACTCTATTTAACTGATCAAGAAACTATTCAGCTGGATCCCTGGTGTGCAGTATACTTACTACCCCCCTTTAAAAAACAGAACTATCCCTTTAATGGTACTAATTTCCCAAAGGGAAGGAAGAGTGTGTGTCAGTGTTTGCAGCACAGTATGGAAGAATCTGCAGAATAGATGGACGTATGAAAGAACCTCTAAGAAGCCTGAACGCTTGTTTGATGGGAGATGTTGAGAGATGACAGATTCTGTATATGTTGGTGTTTGAGAGTTAACAAACCTCCAGGCTCCAGACAAAACAAACAACACGGCTAATGTGGGTGATTAGACCTGTGACATATTCACCAACAGAGAGCTGTGCTATATTTAATCTGAAGTCTCAGCGTGGAGCAGAAATCCATCAGGAGGCAGAAAATCACCATCAAGGAACTACAAGTGAGCAGGTGCACAGAACGTTTTTATGTCTGGGAAAGCGTCGTTATCGACAGCGTTCATCGACAGCGTACCGCCCAGTCGGAGGAAGCAGCGGGAGCCGAGCGCAGAGAGAAGAAGCAGCATCTCAGATAAAGCCTCAGTATGAAGCCTCGACATAGACGAGCCTGTTTCCAGACCACTGAGCCATCCCCAGTCTCTTCAATGATTCAGATGGCTGGAGTTTGCTTATTGCTGAACAATTAGCGCTTTGTGGGCAGGAGCCGAATGACGATAACAATTTACAACATGGCAAGCTACCAAGCTTCACCTGTTAAATACTGAGCTGCTTTAAATGGCTACACAAACTCTGGCTGATGGAGGGAGTTTTTATTCTTTAGTTATCATTCTTTCAGCAATTATGAGGAAAAGACAATTAACAATAACTGTGCCAATTTTCATTTAGCAATGACGCTCCTTTATTGTCTTGTGTTTCAACCAGTGCATCTCTTCCCTCTACAGAGGAGCTCTTCCTCCCTCCCCTATAATATCCTGTCTGCATTCACATAGGTGCAGACAGATGGTAGACAGTCGACAGTAAACACCCTCTGGACAGACAGGAAAATACCAACAGTCTGACAGACTGGCACGATGACTAAAAAACAAGCTTCTCCTTGTGCAGAATGGCACACTTTTATCCCTGGTGAAGTGAAATATTCAACACTCTACACTAAATTCATTTGAGACAGATGGCACACATTTCAAATTTGGATTGCAATGTTGCAAGTATCCTCTCCAAGTGTAGCCTTATTCACCTTACTTCCTGTCTTCTAATGCCAATTGGATGACCCTGATGAAGGCCACAAGACGAAACATGTCGGTCTAATGAAGTTAATAAAGTTGATCTCCATGCTACAAATGCTGCTGGAGCTTTCTGACCTCTTCAAGCCTTTCCCTCTCCATGCACCTTGGTATTTGGTAAGAAGAAAACCTACTCTCCTTCATATGCGGTTTGCCACCAATCCACTGAAATCATGTAGCAGGGTCCTTCTAAGCCCGGCTGGGGCATTTTTAGTTCAGCTCGAGCCAGATATTGACGTACTAATCCTGAAAAGTGACAGACTTATTGGCAAGAAACAAAAAAGACAAAAGATTAGCAAAACCTGCTTTTGAACTTGGGATGTTCCAAGCCTACTAGTTTCCTGGTTGGGTGCACCGTATTTTTAAACTGTTTAACCGAGGAGTCTTAAGGAAAGAACATTTGTGAACAACGTACTTTGGTTGCAGAGTGTTGCTAACATTAGCATTGCTAGCAGCACCAGCATTCGGTCCTCAGGTTAACATTTATATGTCTGTGCTAAATGTGGTTACACATCGCTCCAGTTGATGTCACAGCAGACAAACAACTTTATCTTCTTTTTCTAGATCTAAACACTGACAAACCGCTCTTCTCCTACAACATGATATCTGTTCCCTGTGCTTGTTTACATCCTTGGTAGTAGAGCGAGGACAGCAGGACAATTAATCAGAGATACAGACAGTCTGTGGCTACAGCCCCACCTAGTGGTGCAGGGCTGCATCTCAGTTTGAGCATTACATCTGACCAGCATCGAAGGCTAAATAATAAAGTAGTAATAATAATAATTTGTTTAACGAGGAACTCTGGCACAGACTTGCCAGGGTGACGACTTTTAACCGTGAAGTCGACTAAACGAACACATCCCTAATTTTAATCACGCAGCCGTGAACGTCCATTGTTGAAAAAGAAAGCAACACACAAGTGCATAAACCTGCGTAAGTGTCCACTGGCAGAATGCTGACATGAGCACCAGTAGATCCAGAGAGTACATCAGAGATAAACATGTTTACAGCCTGGCTCAAAAAACAGCTTTGTTCTCTATAGATCATTTCTGTGTCAGTAAAAATGAATGATTCATCCCTTTTTGATTATAGTCATTATAAAGGTTTTACAAACATTAAAATGAATGGCTGATTTGACTGACAGGTGTTTGCAGCTAAGGAGGCTTTAGACTTGCCTGAACTGTCTGTTCGCAGAGTTAACATTTCCATTTAAACGACGTTCATCTACTAGCTTCAACTCTTCAAACCAGTGGGTGACGTCACTTCGACTACTTCCATGATTTACAGTCATGTTGTTCACGTGCAGTTCTTCTACTTGCTATGTGTCAGGGCAGAACTAATATTCAGGATATTAACACAAATACACTAACTCATGGGAGTAAGATGATGTTACATCACCATAACGAGTTCTCACTCTTCTTACCCATAGGACAAATCCAAAAACTAAAGCTCTCGTCTTTGTACATGGTCACCGTGTCTCATGATCTCATGCAGGCTGATTGTCAGGACATTTGTACAGCAGGTTGTGTCAATATGCAGAGGACCTCCCCTCACACTGATGGCAAACCTTCCTTGCTTAGACTCATCACCGCCGAGGTTCGACCCATTTGTGGAGGTGTGATCGCTACAGAAGTTTGGTTTTGTGTCTTGTGGGGCATCAACTGCGTAAACCGAGCTCTCTAGAGTCCAGGCAGGGCTTTGGGCTGACACTGTTGATTAGAGTCAAACTCCTCATGCTTCATATGAACTCCTTCAGTCAGTTGATGGTTCATGTTCAGGTGTGAACTTGTCCTCACCTCTAAGCCCACGTGTACTGACATCACTGATTACAACGACATCATTAGCATGAGGAAGAAGCAGATTAGCAGTGTATCAGAGGGATTTGGTAGAGCTATGAAAAAGCCTCAGACTCATTCATAAGCAGAAGCATGATTATCAAAATAAGAGGGATGGAAGTGCTGGAAGAAGTTCATTTCACATCCAATGTAAAGCTGCATTTCAAGGTCAAAGTCGCATCATAGAGTCACACGTGAGAGATGACAGCAACACAAATGTTTTACTCGGAGTGCTGCAAAGACAGCCAGAGCTGATGGGAGAATAAAAGAGATCTTTCATCCCATGTGTGCTGGACTCCCCCCTCCTGAATGGTATAAAACATGAAACACGGCCACTCCTCGTCCTGTGGCTGAACTGCCCCTTGTTACACACTTTTCTGATTTCAAAGTCGTGTAGTTAAAGTCTCCAGGTAATTCATCCTAAATTTAAAATTCACACAGCCTAAAATAAACATCCGACAGTGGAATTCATTTAGCGGTGTTTCTTTGAGATCCAAGTCTGCTCTTTAAGTAATGATGCCAGTGAAGGCGCTTCACACCTCACCGGAGGCTTCAAAGGCTGCTCCCTCTTTCTCCACACACCCTCACACACACGCTTACACACACGCTCGCACACCCTCACACACACGCTTACACACACGCTCACACACCCTCACACACACGCTTACACACACGCTCACACACGCTCACACACACGCTTACACACACCCTCACACACGCTTACACACACGCTCACACACCCTCACACACACGCTTACACACACGCTCGCACACACGCTCACACACACGCTTACACACCCTCACACACACGCTTACACACACACACTCACACATCCTCACACACACACTTACACACACGCTCACGCATCCTCACACACACACTTACACACCCTCACACACACGCTTACACACACGCTCACGCATCCTCACACACACACTTACACACCCTCACACACACACTTACACACACGCTCACACATCCTCACACACACACTTACACACACGCTCACACATCCTCACACACACGCTCACACACCCTCACACATCCTCACACACACGCTTACACACACCCTCACACATCCTCACACACACACTTACACACACGCTCACACATCCTCACAGTGCACAAGCAAAGACCACGAAGCTCTGAAACTCTAAGACTCCAGCAATCACTGTTTCATAATTGTTAAATCTCGTTTGGATATTTTTAGTGTTTACAAAATCCAAAAATGAATAGAAACCAGATAAATGTCCCTCTAAATGTACATGTGTGTGTGGATAGACAGTTTTAGCACCTGGTTATTCGGTGATATTGGTCGATCCTTGAGGCAGATCTATACAATTTAGTTCTAAGCTTTACTGTGTTTATGGCAAGCTCGTGCATGCTCTCTGTCATCAGTGTGCTGGTAGGCCTGTGCAGAGCCGACATGGTACAACAACATCAGCAACAACTTCTACGACTACTTGCAATATCTGTAAAGCTCATGTTCCTGAGGATGGTGTTACAACGTAGATAAATGTTAATCATTATAACACACAGTTACGGAAGAGTTCATTCAACACCCGTCACCACACTCACTTCTTTACCTTTCTAATGATCATTTTTCACATCTGAGATAACTGTCAGTATGCTGAAGTGTCAGTATGTGTACACACACACACGCACACACACACACACACACACACACACGCACGCGCGCACACACACACACACACACACACGCACGCGCGCACACACACACACACACACACACACGCACACACACACACACACACCATGCTGCTCTGTCACAGTGAGTGTGTCTCTGCAGACAGCGAAGCTTCACCTCAGCACAATGACTCAGTCTGTTGGGGACTGAGTCACATGACATGAGGAAACATCTTGTCACAACATGGCTAACCTCACAAACTGATCTGTGTACGAGAGCGTCGAATGTTTTAACAAGCTTAGTGCCCGTGTTGTCGCCTCGGCTCCCGGCGTATCGATACACAAACACAAGGTGTAGTGAATTCTTCTCTCAGTGGCTGACGGGCTCATTACTTTCTTCTACATCTTTGTTTGGAAAAGTCAGACTGTACTTCTCACATAGATTATCATACGATCATGTATCGTTGTGATGAGAAGAGCCAGTCATTTCCCTCAGGGGTTGGTAAAGAGAACAAAACAAAGTTAAAGAAAAGAGAGTTAATGTCGTATAAACAACACTCAGAATAAAGAAGGCTAACACTGCTCTGTGTCTGTTCACTGTTTCAACGAGCCACTCGCCACACTTAATGCAGGTAAAGAAACACTTGACCATTTGACAATTCATCTCAATTTAAGAGGGACAATGAAGACTTGTAACCGTTCTGAAGGACAGTGGATAGAGTAGAACATCAGGAGAGAGAGAGAGGGGTATGACAGGTGAGGAAGGAGCCGCAGGTCGGACTTGAACCCGGGCCGCCCACTTGGAGGACTACAGCCTCTACATGTGCGTGACCTGAACCAGGCTGTAAACATGTCTACTCCTGCTGTTATAACTCTGCATTTATGAATGGGTGTGTGACTTCCTGTGCTTCTGCAGCCAGCCTCTAGTGGACACTAGAGGAACTGCAGGTGTTTGCACTTCAGCATTTCCTTCATTGTTCAGCATCAGAGGTTGCTGCTTTGTAACGCAGCCTAAAATGTTGATTGAAACTTCAGTCCCGCCTCTGACAAGGTAAAAAGCCAATCATAGTACAGGATTTCTTTTGATCACATTAGGCTGCAACTCAGGAACCAATCCTGTTGTTTATGTGAAACATTAAGCACCGTTTCCACCAAGCGTACCGGTTCAGTTCAGTACTCATTCATTGGCGTTTCCACTGTCAGAAGTCGGGAAATAGTACCAAAACAACCGATCCGTCCTACTGTTTTGCTACCCTTCTGTCGGGTTGCCATGTCTACCGATCTGACCATTAGTTTGGAGCTGGACACACTTACGTCCGTTGATTGGTTTAGAGAATCATCACTTCCTGTGCTACAGCTGTAATAAGGGACAAACACAAATCACGCCATGTTTAAATATCCTGTGGATTTCGAGAGAGAAATTTCAAGCCTGTTTTTGTTGTTTGTGACTAATGTCAGCGCATAGCTCCGCCCCATGGACGACCTCGGAGGTGCTGACCTCTGCTGAACGTCCTCCTTTGCTGCCCTTTGTTTACTGTGTTCTTCTTCTTTGTTAAACTTACTGGTGGGCAAGTAAGGTCAGGGTTAACGTACTAAATTGAACTTAACCAAACCGGACCGCTCGGTGGAAACTGGGCTTTAGAGGCCGTATTGCTGCACTCTTCTCTGTCTTTCTTTGTATTCTTCAAACCACTGGATGTTATGGAGGGGAATACAATATCGTGAACTTACATAGAGAAAAACAACTGAATTATTCACTTAATGGCTTAAGTATTTCAATGATTAATAGGTTAATGTATACAAGTAAACAGCTTTACTGTCAGTCATGTGAGGCCTACAGTTGTCCTGACATTACCCCACCATACAGAGCACACGATCTTGTCAGGTAGAGACATCCTGAGGAAAAGCACTGCTGTCATATCGATGCAAATCTCCGTCGCAGGTTTATCCCCAGGATGTGTGTTGATCCTGGGACGGAGAGAGCCGAGGCATATTGATGAATCTGAGGGGCGATTCTTCCAAGGTCGTCCTCTCAGTGTGGGAAACTTTCAAAAACTTCTTCCATGTCATTTGTCTAAACCTTTCAATTTCATGATGATGTCATCAAGAAGTGACTGACACTAATGAAACGCGCCTGTGACAACACTGGATAACAGTCTACATAACGCCAACAGTTTGCTTTAGGCTCATTATTCCCATGATGAAGTGATTTATAGGCTGGACCAGAGAAGTGAGAGTGTTTCTTCTTGTAGGGGTGTTCAACCTATAAAGACCCCCACCCACTGGCCTGCAGGGTCCAGATCGCTAACCCACCCAACATATCTGTGATGAACTGGAACTCATACTGGGAGCCAGGGTTTATTACACTTCATCATTAAAGTGTGAAGCATAGTTTACCCTTTAGCCTAAATTTAAATTCTGATATTTACTCAGTATTGTTTCCGTAGTTTTTAACGTTGACGTTACTGTACATAAACATGATATCTTTAAAGTAGTGCCAGATCGAGAAGAGACGACACATGCCACATCACACGCTTTGGAGTCCCGCTGTTTTCGTGTCCGGAGTCATGGCACAATTAATTCATCTGCAATGGCCGGTGGCCTGCAGGCAGGGGGCCAGTGTACTTCCAGTCAGAATCACCAATCTTCCACCACCATGATTCATGAATACTAGTGGACTTACTTTTTGTCTTTATTGACAACATGAGGGCAACATAGTGAAGTTATTTTATTCTTTCATATTGTCCTTTTTTCATGTAGGCTATAAAGAACCTTTAATTGTCTGGTATTTCCGTGATGACAGTAAAGTAGGCATTGTGTTTCTGATGATACTAGAAAGCTTGAAGATAATCCCAGCTAAGGTTAGCCTAGCCATCGCGGCCAGTCAGAGTGATCGCACTTGAACGCATCATATGAACCTCCGCCTACTTTTTATGGCTCATACGTTGGCTGATGGATGTTCTAGATTGCATTCTTATTTTTGTCATGTGTTGATCTTTAAAAAGCATTGACATTGAAAACACAAAGTCTTTAATGAGCTCATGTGGAGGCTTCATTTAGACCACGTGGAGCAGATGAAAACATGACCCATAATGTGAATGTTTCCCCTCCATCAAAACGGACACACCTTGAGAATGTATGAAAGTATGAAAGAAAAGAAAAAGGTTGAACTCTAAATATTGGTTTCCAGAACGACACAGATCGTACTGTGCAGCACTTAAAGTCCCTGAGAGTATCTAATGGATGTGTCGTTTCCTACTGAAACGGGATAAAACCAATCTCAGGATAGGAGGCAAAACATAACGGGATGGCTTCGACAAAGGTTTTTCAAATAGTCCAAAAAAGAGTGCGAAGGGGACTTCAGACATTTGCAACATTTTTACAGGAAGAGAAAAATAATCAAAGTATTTGATGTACAAATACTCAGATGATGCTTCACTGAAATAACTTTGACACATAATAATTTAACATTCAGGAACGATGGATTAAAACCAGGAACATGTATTTTTCACTTGATGGGGACTTTAACCTTGTTCACAGTAACCGGAGCGCTTCACTGTGATTGGCTTAGAGCGTTGTGTTGCCATGGGAGACCCCTGCTGGCTATCTGATGGCACAACAACAGGAAGCATCTATGGATTGACTCAGGCCAGAGTGTGTGTGTGTGAGTGTGAGTGTGTGTGTGAGAGAGAGAGAGAGAGAGAGAGAGAGAGAGGCAACAAAGCTGACCTCCACACACTGCAGGTCACTGGTGATTTGCTCTTATTGATGAACACACATACACACACATATTCACACAGAGAGGGAGGGGGGAGAGCCACAGAGTTCACCAAGTTTCCCACTCTGATCGATAATTTCAAACTCAGAAACACACACACACACACACACCTACACACACACACACACACACACACACATACACACACACACACACACACACACACACACACACACATATCCAGCTGTCACAGGAAGTAGTTTACAACACGCAGTGAGCAGACGTCTCATAAAGATCTGCTTCTCGTGACTCAAACATCGTGTAGTAAGTCATCTCCCAGCGTTCACGTAGAAATCCTTTCACTCTTAAGAACAAATCAGAGCTTCAGTGTTAGCATTCCTCCTCACTGGAGCGGCTCTGCTTTGGATGTACGGTAGAGACCGGAGTTTTAGTTTGAGAGTGATATAAATGAAACAAGAATAAAAACGATGTCAACTCAGCCCTCTGGTGTTCATTTTTTTAACCTTTGAAAAGCACAAAAGACACAACAACCCAGCGGGCAACAGCACCACAGTTAAAAAAGGAGGAAAATAAACAATTCATCAGAGGTGTAGATCATCAGCTTTAATACTACGTAGCATCTTGTCTCTAAACAACAAGCCGGAGCAGCTAAAAGTAAAGATCAACAGCATGAATTATACATGTTTTCCACAGCTTCTGTGGGTGAACTACGTTTCGCGAGCCGCTCGCCGCATGCTTTAATTGCAGCGGTTACAACAGCGGTTATAAACACATCACGAAGGCAAATGAAACCGTCACTGCTCTCCTCCACCCACAGAGGAATGCAAAGAAGACGCTGCATCGTCACAAAGCTGCTTGTGAATAAGAGGAATCAGGAGTGAACGTTACGAGCTGGGAGCCTTAACTGGGATTGTCTAAAAACAGCTGCCAGTGTTTGAAAAGACTCCTCAGGGTTTAAGATGTGGTCAGTGAAGGAAATAAGAGCGCTAGAGCTGTGTTTGCAGACGGGGTTTACCCATGGATAAATCACTACCCAAGACAAAAAACTAACTGCACAATCAACAGCAGGCAGATCTTATGAGTCTCTGTATAGATCTACTACATTTATAGAGTCAGGCAAACAGGAGCAGGAAGCAAAACAACGACGTTGTCAGACGTAGCTGCAGGACTGCACATCAAACATGCAGGGAAACATGGTCAATGGACTTGAGATACTCAAAGCACTTTTACACCACAGATCACACTTCAGCTGGTTTTTGTCGCTCACAGTGCCAACAGTTGAAAATAGTTCAACTTTTGGAACATCACTTCATCCTCACCACAAACGCACAGATGTCAACTTCGCCACCAGGGGGCTCTCAAGGCTGGCGGGGATTCATGGTAGTGATTCTCTTTGTGGCAGTGATTCTCTCTGCTGCTCCCCCCCCCACCCTCGATGAAAACGACCTCCGAGTCAACCGTAGAGAAGACGACCGGGCGAAACTGACCTGAGGAAGAGAATATGTTTAACGACGAGCTAATGTATCTGAGTATAATTGACATGACGTTTTGATCACAGCAGCTCATACAGCAACAGTACGGCAGCTCTCAGTAGCAGCTCACGCTTCCTTATGCAGCGGTCTTTGGCGTACCATCCCGCCACGGCAACGATAAACATGTTGTGTCTATCATGGCGGCCGCAACAACAAGACACGTCCCGTTACAACTCTAAAATGAAGGATTTCTCTGGCTTTGATAACTGTTGGAAACATTTGAGGTAATGTAAGTACTCAACAAAATATATAACAATGGTTAAGTACTGCTACATATTACACCTTTAAGAAGGGGCGGGACTTCTGTTATCAGCTTTGTCAACAACAATGGCGGAGGAGAAACTAGTGTGACTCGTCTCTTCAAGGGAACAGTTTCCAGGTGTCGAGCTGCTGCTGACGTCAATCATGGTTTCATGATTTCTTGATGAAGGAAAATGTTAAACACAGAGCTTTTAAAAAAAGATCATTAAGGTCACTACCCAGAGAAGTGGATGTTATCTTTGGTAACCTAGCAACAGTCTGTGGACACAGGCCCTTAGATCTGGGAGAAGGAAAGGTTCCTTTTTTAGAATATATAAAGAAACATATGATATGATGAAGATGTCAAAGAGTAGCTTCATGTGTAATTTCCATCTCTGGAGCTTCACATTATAAATGAAAGTTCATCCGTTGAAAAGTAAAAGTGGAATAAAAAACTTCATGTGGTGCATGTTAGTGTGCAGCGTGCCCTCGCTCAGTGTTCGTATAGCCTGTGGACATCTCTGTACTGTGTTTGCACAGTGATAGCACTGCACTCATGCATGATTTAAAGCGAACATACAGTGAGGGAGGGAAAAATACGAGCATGGAGGGATTCAGCCCTCAGTATAAAGGCTTCCTGCTGCTATTCTCAGCACTGCCAGCATCACCATTACCACCCCAGTGCACTACAGGCACACCGGATAGCTACTGTAGCTCCATGCATAATACATCCACCTGACTTTGATGGGCTTTTCTCAGAAGGAACCGTGTCACGGGACAGAAAATAGCTGGTGGAGGTGAAAGTGCCTTCAGACCGAGTGTGAGAACAGAAACTTCTCACAGCTGAGAGAGCCGAGGTTTGGAGAGCATGACGCAAAGTAAGGAAACTGGGAGGAAAAAATCAAATGTCAAGGAGCTGTTCAAATGCACGAGAAACATCCGCTTTTTCAACAGCAGGATGAGTTTTTATGAGAGAACAAATAGATGTATTTTTTCAATGTTTCATAGAAAGTGAAAATTATAGGCCGAGCTACGTCATCATCTCTTATCACAAATCAAAGTGCTTCTTGGATTGCTGTTATTTTTATCTGATGTGCGGATCAATCTTAATCGTGTGGACTGTAGTGGATGATGTCACAGTGGCCTTTTGAACCTTATGAATGAAGAAAAAGCAGCATCAGAGCCTCTCTGAGTCGTACTCACCGGTCAGACTTTCATCGAAACAGAAGATAACATGAAAAGATTCTGCCAACTCTGACTTGGCTCCTTTCGCACTTCTTTTCATCTCTATCTGCAGCAGAACAGGACGTGCTGCTACTTTACAAGCTGCACTCAAACATTTCTTGCAGTTTGTGTTAAACAGTGCGGAGCTACAGATGGGTTTTTTATCGTCGCAAAGCTGCAACCAGTGCCCCCCCCCCCCCCCCCCCCCCCCCCCCGAGCATCTGTTTAGCTCTGCTGTGAGATAAAAAAGAAACAGACGTATTCAGCTTCCCACTATTAAAGGGAGATGCATACTCACAAATACGCACTGGACTGTCTGATGTCATTCCCCTGACACATGTGCGTTAAAGAATTTGGGCGCAATTCCTCCCTAGCGAATGAAAAAATGATGCAAGCTCTGCCCCGGAGTGTATGTGGTGTTGCTGCATTCTCTGTCTCTTCCTCTCTTTCAGGGCTATAAATAGTGGAGAGTGCTGCTGTCTCTCATATTTCATGTGTCACTGGCTCCCACAGTGAAGAATGCTCACTGCGTACATACAGAAAGCCTCTTCTTTCGTCCTGCTGCACTTGTTTCCAATACCTCACTCGCCTCACTGCTGTCTAATAACCTTCTCCTCCTATATTGTCCTCTGCTCCTCCTCCTTACTTCTCATGTCCTCTCCTCTCCTCTCCTCTCCTCTCCTCTCCTCTCCTCCTTGACCTGACCGACTTGCCTCGAATCAGAGGCCTAAACCAGAAGTCTCGGGAGGCAGGGGACAATATCTCCATATACTGTATAAGGCAAAAAAAGAACGAGTGATGGATGTTCAGCCACATCGGTCTCCTAATAAGACATGCAGGGAAATCAATAAAGACAGTGACCTCATATCTCCCTCTTGAATTAGCTCGTAAAAAAAATAAATACGCTTCTGCTAAATAATACTTGAATGTGTAGAGCAGCACAGCACACGAGGCTTCATGCTGAAACACAGCTGTTGTACATAAACACTATTTACCAACCTGTCAGTTCCCCTTGTTAATTACTAGCCTCTCTTGTTTAGTGCTGTAATGGAAGATTTTAATTAATGAACAATAACGTGACAATCCACCGGTCGACCCCGCTGTGCTAAAGCAAGCTGTTAAAAACACGAGCTGGAGCTGCTTTAAGAAGGATCTGGTGTTTGACAGAAGACGTTATCTGAAGCATGATGCAGTTAGTAACCAGCACTCTTACCTACCTACCTACCTACCTACCTACCTACCTACTTACCTACCTACCTACCTACCTACCTACCTACCTACTTACCTACCTACCTACCTACCTACCTACCTACCTACCTACCTACCTACCTACCTACCTACCTACCTACCTACCTACCTACCTACCTACCTACCTACCTACCTACCTACCTACCTACCTACCTACCTACCTACTTACCTACCTACCTACCTACCTACCTACCTACCTACCTACTTACCTACCTACCTACCTACCTACCTACCTACCTACCTACCTACCTACCTACCTACCTACTTACCTACCTACCTACCTACCTACCTACCTACCTACCTACCTACCTACCTACCTACCTACCTACCTACCTATCTATCTACAGTTAATTATTAAAGTCAAAGACGGTTAAAAGCAAATCAGTGAGATGTGTAGTATGTCCTCCTTCTAACTTTAGATTCTGGTCCTGAATGGTCTGGATTTGTTTGGACCAGAGAAGGTAGGCGGGTTTAAGGCACCCCCACACGGCCGTTTTGGACGCCCCTCGGTTTGCCAGATATGAGAGCAGTTATCAGGTCAAACCAACAGGTGTTGCAGCGATGGAAGCGGGCAAGAGAACTGGTTCAGATAGAAGTGATTGTACCCGACCTAAAAAGCCTCTGCATGTTTCTAATAAGCTCCACGAGCAGAAACGTGCTCAAACTAGGATCAATATTGGAGATGCTTTTGAAAAATGGAGAGAGGTTAGAACGCAGAAAGGTTTACAGACCGATGCAGAGCTGGATAAACACTGAAGCTTCAGTGTCCACCACATGGTGACCTGCGTGAGCATCCACTCTAGAGAGGGGGGGGGGGGGGAGACAGCTCTCTACAATGTTTAGAATTTAGACTGCAGTACCCGTTTTAAACACTAGGTGTCAGAGTTACATACTGCTCCTTTAATGAATGGACAGCTTTGATGGGTCAAACTGTATGATTGACTGACATTGTGATGTCGAGCCTCACAGCTGGAGCAGCTAACATCTGTGTTTTCTGTCTCTGACAATAACAGATTTAACTTTTTACAGATGTGAGATACGCCTCAACATTCATTTTAAATCTCTCAAAGTGCAGCCTGAATGACTTCATTACAAAAAACATGAATCACAGGAGTCAACAATGTGTAGTTTCTGTCAGAACAACATAACCCAGAGAGTTTACAGTTGAAGCTAAATCTTTATAGTCTGCCTGTGAGTGCATGGATAAACGTGACACGTATCTGAATGTAAAACAGACACTTCTTCATGAAATGCCTGTAAATGCATCATGACTTTGTGTGTAAATAGTGATGCAAAGTGAGGACACATGCAGGTCTATTGGCTAATACAAAGCTCCCTGCATATACACATCCATCCAGCTTATCACTCTGTGATCAATAGCTTCCATTAATTAAGCAGAGAGCGAGTTAACTGATGACACGGTGTTATTTCACAGCAACAAATCAATGAGATTCATTCATTTAGCCTGAAGGCCGAGATAAGTAAGGACACGGCGAGATTTCACTACAGCAGCTGAGCAGAGTGCAAACAAGGAATCCCCAGGCCTGGACTCAAACACTGGAGCACATGGAGAGCAGTATGTTAGCCAGCTGAGTCAAAATCTCCAAAGGATTTGACCCTGTGCCAATAAACGGCAAAGTCTCTTCATCTCTTAGTCAGACACAATGCTTAGTCATCAGCGAGACGCTCAGCTCTCGCTGACAAATCCTTATTAGTCAAAGTTAAAAGGTCTGAGAGAAAATATTTCCTCTGAGCTGCGTTCAGAAGCCGGAGCTGCGTTTCAGGCCCGTCTTCAAGGAGGCAAAGTGTGATATTTAAAATCTGCAGCTGCCAAGAGATGGAGTCGTTTACGCCTGACTGAGTCTGGTGATAAAAACACAAGAACAGTCCAACATTTCTGACACACACATAGAGAGAGAGAGAGAGAGAGAGAGAGAGAGAGAGAGAGAGAGAGAGAGACTGTAGCCCTTTTCAGACTGCCGTTTCAAGCCGCCATCTTTACGCCCCTGTGATTTTTCAGATTCAATCTGAATGTCTTGGAGGCGTAATGGGGGGACGAGGTGATCACCCTCTGTACTGTCTTCAGAGGTAGTAACAGAGGCGCTACAGAGGGGAGATGGGATCAGCGCAGCCAGCTGGGGGAGTGCAGCACTTTGTGTGCGTGCATGTCTGACTGTGTGTGTATGTGGAGCTCCTGCCAAAATGCGTGCCCAAGTCTGCTTGAAGAGCTGGTCTCAGACACGTTTATAGTGGACCGCTATATGACATCATTCTAAACGGCTCCTGTTGCTTCAAAAAACGCCATATCCTTACATCACGAGCCGTTTCATCCTCTGAGCTGCACCGTAGGTGTGGAAGTAGGAAGAGGGTCGTTGTTGGCATCTCAGAAATAACAAAAACATCCACAGTTGGCAGGATGGACTCGACGAGTGGTTGCTTCGTCTTTTTTCTGCTTCTGGGCGGATTTGCAAACCAACTATGTGCATACTGCCACCTGCTGTATCGGTGTTCTCCGGTACAGAACGATTAATGTGAACGCAGACCAGCGGGGGGAGAGGGGAGGTTCCAGCAATCGTGCTCGGACACAGTACGAAACAATCGTGCCTAATGTGAAAACGCCCAGAGAGAGAGAGTCCGAGAGCTGATTCACAGCAGCTATAAAAAAAAAAGCTTCTTTGATTTCATTTCATTTCCATCTTGTTCTTTTTCCCAAAGTGTAAAGCCTTTTTTTCTTTCAGACATCAAAGCTGATTAAAATACTTTTTTTTAAATCCCAGATGATCTGACATTAAAAAACACACTTGGAAAATTTCAGTCTGGATTCTAACGACTTTCTGGATGTGCTCAAAGTTATATATGAGCATGTGATGTCATATAGTGACAAATCACACTGATTGTTCGACAGAAGCAAACATGCAGGTATCAGGTGGCTTTCTATTGGCTGATCTATAACAGCGCCCACTCTAAACCCTGAGCGGTGCAGTGAACACACACACAAGGTTCTTTATGATCCGTGTGAAATTTCACCGGCTGTGACCGTAAACGACATCCTCATTATTTGCTCTGCTTCTTTTGTGCATACTTGTCTCGTTACCTTTCCAGCTAATTAGTTATGTTAATGTCTTCACATGTGTCACGTTATTATCCTGTCGTTTGTTGTGACCCCGGACATCCAGCCCGGTCACTAATTGCTGCTGCTGTTTGATAGATCAACAGATCTCATGACTCACGTCGTCTTCGAGCACAAAAGGTCCCGTTGTTTGTTTACCCGTGATCTCATCCGAGCTCTTGTTGTGATGCAATTTAAATATATGAGTCTGCTGTTAAGGCTAATGGACATACACGTTAGAAGATGTCCCCTTTTATATTCGCGACAGGTGTGACTACGAAGCACAGTGACCGCTCACAGGCTCAAGGATGACATCATATGTGGGATATACGTCTGAAAAGAGGCAACGGTGGTAGCTCTGTGAGGCTAAAAGCTGCTTAGCATACATTGCCAATTTCCACATAGTCCGTGCAAAGCATTCCGTTTTGCTTGGTCTGACAGCGCACGCCCTGCCCCACTGGGTCTCTGGAGCATGAGCAGCTGTACACACAGTTCAGGAGAACTACAAGATCACAGGAGAACTACAAGATCACGTAAGAATAAAGAGAAAAACGTGCAAACACCAAGTACCATGCTCAGGCCCAAAACACAATGAGAAGCCAACAGCTTTCAGGATATTCACTGAAAACCCAAACCAAATCAAAGCTGGAGTGAGTTACGTGAAACCGGATCATGTGATGTGGAACGATCGCCTGAAAACCATGAACATCAGGACAGGCTGGTTGTGCCAAAGCATTTGGAAGAAGTTTCGATGTTTCACTGAGAAGTAGAAATGTTGACCTTCTGGTGGTACTGACAGAATAACAGGCATGGGATTCATCCACTGTTGGCATCTACTTCCATTGGAACAAAGCGTAAAGGTAGAGTCAAAATTGTAACAAACCATTTTGAAATCATCTAACCCTTTGATGCCTCAGGATGCTGAACTGACAGTCAGTGACTCTGAAAGGAGGAGGAGGGGGTCTGATCCACATTTTGATGAGTGCATTAAGGGAATGAAAGGTCTCCTACAAGAAGCCACGACATCAAGTGTAAGTTGGAGACCCTGATTCAACCTCCCGAACCTTACATACATTTAGCAAATGTCATTAGAATTCATCTCATTGTCAAATTCCTAACGTTCATTTTAAGGATTGCATCCAAAATGAATATATGCACAATTCTTCAGCCATTCCAACGTTATTAAGACATTTCAGACTGGACAAAGTCATTGTCACAATTAAAGGGCTGCATCCTTCGAGGGCGCGTTTGATGACGAGTTACGTCACGGCAGCTTGCAAAGGCGTTCCTATTTCCAAGGCTCCTTCAAATGTGGTTGACAAATGCATCCTTCTTTCTCCAGCCCACAAAACATATGTCCAATCCAACAATGCTTTTTTATTTATTTATTTTATTTAGTGATGCAGGACAGTACAGGACAGGTGAGAGACACGACAAGAGCAACAGTGTGTAGGGATGTGACAATATGTGTTCACATTCAAGACAACACAAATAAGACCCTCACCCTCTTTTAAGGAACTAACTCTCTCCTATCGAGTGTGGGGGTTGTTCAAGATGGGAGACAGGTATGCAAGAGGGTGATGGGTCTGGGGGCGACTAAGGAGTGGTCACCCCTGAATCAAATGAACTGAAATAATAGAAATATAAGAACAATAATAATGTTAAAAAACTTTAAAGTATCTTTCAAATAATGACAAGCTATTAGTGTAAGCTAGTTCATCCACAGCAATTAAGGACAGGAACAGCTGAGGAATCTCCCAGACCAGACCGTTTCATTTCACGTCGGTCTGACAGTCTAAGCAGACTACGAAGGCTGGGTGCTTTGTAGGCCGGGTCCTTCCAAGGAGGCGACCCAAGAAGTGAGACACAGCTACGGCTTGACAGCAGGCCAGGTTAGCCAACAACAAAGACATTTTACGTTAATGAAACACAAACATCCTGAGGAATATGTATGTTATAATAGAACACAGTAACCCCCTCCATCTTTGGAATGATTATCTGATGTTTGCACATGTCTGAAAACTTAACCAGGGTCAGGTTGGAACCCCACCAACCTCCCCTCCCCTGAGCACAATGACTCCTAATGGACATAGTAGAGCAGTGAACTAAGAGTGTCGCTCTGGTGCCTGAAATCTTTCGTTTGCAGCCGTCTGAATGGGACAGCAAAGTGCTGAGCAAACCTTTAAGATAAAGAGGAGATTAGTTGGTGTCAGGGCGCTGGCTGGATGTGAGGACAGTGAATGAAGAGGCATTAAAGCCAGACAAAGCTTGGCTGCTCTGGCCTGACGCCACTTCCTCTACTGCATGCGTACACACACACACACACACACACACACACACACACACACACACACACACACACACACACACACACACACACACACACACACACACACACAAAACCCACTCGTAGGAAACCTGCAAGCTAGCAAATGATTCCACAGGGTTGGTAATTAATGAAGGCTTGGAGCGGCCAAATGCCCTTTCAAGTTTAAGAAATGCTTCTGAAATTAAAGGAGCACAAGGCAGGGAAATAAAGCTCTGAGTTTTGCTTCATGTCTGACAGATGGAGCAATGTTTCTCCCACATTCAATGTCCACTTAAGGGAATCTTCCTAAGAGCATTTGGGGTTGGAAGAACGAAGGTGACTTGGGTCAGAAAACAATCAAGGACACAGCCCGAAGCGAAAGATTACACGGTCACAGTGCAGGCTGCACCAAACCTCGCACAATCCGCCAGGTCAGCAGAAATGCAACAACCAACAGGGTAGAGAACACTAAACCCCGGTGCCACTGAGAGGGGGGAAATAAACACATCATACATGTGCTCTTTGTACTTTAGTTGTATTAAAGTGGACACACAAAGGACCAACGTTTTAAAACAAATGTCGTCTGTAAACCCATCGCTGTCACAGCCAGATGAAAAACTCTCACTGCCTCCGCGTGAACATCTGTATGAATTCATCGGGCGCCGTACTCCGAGAGCACAGGCTGTGAAATAAAGCAGAGCCGCGATCGTTCTCATCAAGGTGATAAGTGATGAATGGCGGTTTGACTACCACAATCTGTCTGTTTTTCTCTCTCTCTCTCTAAACTTCACAGCTCCAAAAGCTCTGCAGGACATAATGGTCCTCTCTCAGCATCATTATGGATAAGATGCCCGTTTGTAATTATGTGAAGCCCACTTACACATAACAGTCGACAAACGCTAAAGGCTGCGCGAGAACAAAGAGGCTGCATGCAGCAAGTCCTCCAACACCCACCTCGTCAACAACACACATGCAAAATACAAGGGCAACCCAAAGTCACGCTAATATCCCGGCTTAGGAAACAAAAGAACAGCGTTTGTCTTCAGTGACGACACTCAGTGAGCAGGTACACGCGTGTGGAAGCTCTGAAACCTGAAAGTAGAAATCATGAAGGACAGAAAACAAGAAGCACAACGCTTCATTTTTATTTATTTCATTTATACATAAAATCATTTTAACTCCCGGTCCTTGATGCAGAACGTTCTCCACATGACCTTTAATCGGACGTGTTAGTCGTTAAGTTGTTGGGTATGGATGTCACATGATCGTGTAAAGGTGGTGTCCTGCGTTTAATGCAGACTAATTAAGGGATTATTCCCTCTTCTTATAATAAACCCAAACCCCAAATGTCCCCTGAAGGCGAGGCCTTGGTGTGAGAGTGTATAAAGGATCGGATCAGTCCTGATCTTTGTGTTATTGTGACGTGTGGTGATGCAGTCCACTAACCGCTGCATCGAACACGTAAAGAATTAGACAACTGATCGCCAAAGCTTCGTCACATCAGCTTTATAGAAAGTAGATGATATCACTACGTTTAGAACAAATGTCAAACTCAAGTTACTCTCCATCTAAAGAAACCTGGAATCAGATAAATTCACAAACAATAAGAATACTTCCTGTCCTAAATAACAGATAACAAACACGTAATCCTCTTCATTTCCTCTCTCTTCGCAGCTTCAGGAGGACTCCATGTTGGCTCCAGTTTTGGTCTCTGAGTGCTCCTATACTCTGACGTTGTTACACTATATGTTACAACTGTTGTATATGTATAAACTTGATCATCACTATATGAATTGTGCAGATATTAACTGATGACTGAATATCAGCCGTGTATTTGCTGTTTCCAGGTTAACCATCATCTTTGCTCCTTTCTTTCTCTGAACTCGGTTTCCTTTGTAACTCAACATATATTATGCTACTTTATTTTGAATGTAAATTTCCCCTGATCATGAAATGAAAAAACAGAAAGAAAGTAGATGAAACATCCAACATGTTCTTGTAATCTTTGGAGGTTTAAATTCTGCATTTATACAGTTTTAGTCCTACATAGAGTCGCTGTGAGGAGCTTTACGTTTGTGCAGATGTTGGATGTGATATGTCTCCTCCTCCTGTCGATCTTGTTAATGCTTAAAGCAGCACACACTGCGAATCTTTGCTGTGGAAAATGTCAAATAAAGTCACATGGCAGCTTTTACAGGCAGTAGAAACATTAATCTAGAAAGAGTGAAAGTTGTTTTGTGGGTCATGAGGAGGCATCTGGTGAATTTCATTCTTTTTCATAACCACTTAAAAAAAAACACCTCAAATGAGCTCTAAGTTCTTAATGAAAGTAGAGCTTTGACTCACGTAACTTCACTTTCATGGAGATATTCAAGGTAATAACGGCTTCTCTTGTATTTACTAGAGCTAAGCTAAAAAAAACGATTCATTAAAATATCGCAATTTTTTATTGGACGATTCAAAAAATCGATTTGTTCCCCCGGGATCGATCATCGTGACGTCATATCCGTATACAAAAACTCGTGAATTTCACTCATATATCTACAACCATCCCCAGCATCACTGCTGCAGAAACACTTCAGTGAAAACACAGTAAAAAAGGCGACAAGTGGTCGGGAAGTCGGGATATCTGTCGTGGCTTAATCACATCAGCTTGATAGAAAGTAGATGATATGACCAACGTGTTATTGTGCAGCCTGTGAGGAGTGACATTTAGAGGCTTTAATGGTTTTTAAACGACATAACGTCGCTGTGAGGAACGCCAACCTTTGAGCATATGTTGGCACCCTGTGCAGACAAGTGATACATTTATCAACTATAATAGAAAAAGTCGATTCTTGTTTGGTTTTATAGGTCATAAAAAGCATCAATATTCATTTCAGTCTCTTCTATACGGGCTGAAAATATCCTCACAGGAGCTTTCAGTTATCCTGTGATGTGATGTGCCTGATTTAAAGAACGTTGTTTGACCCACAGACTCAGTTTGATGCAGACATTAAAGGATTTATTCACTCCTCTTGTATTCTCAAAAATAGTGACATTAACTGAACTACACATGCTGAACCCAGCGCTGAAGAAAGGCACGAGAAGGTGTTGGATGCTAACACGTAGCCACAGCAGCTTTACAGACTAAAGATAACATGATTCACGAAAGTGTGTTTATTAAACCTGTTGAACCTGTTGAGGCTGTAAATACATATTTGGTGTTTTTAAATGCTCCGTTAGATTTTAATTGTTTTTAAGAAAATATTCCAAATCGTATATTTTTAGAAAGAATTGGAAATACACAATTATGTTATAGCGTGTCCTAACAGCATGCGAGCGTCAGCGACATAATCACCGTGATTCTATTCTCGTTAGCTTGTTGTACAAAGTGGAGATAACGGTGCATTTATCATATCCACATCATGATTGAAATGTTGAGCTGTGACTTGTGTCAACAACACCGGAGAAAAACTTGATTCGTCTCACGCCAGCCGTTTATTGACAAGTGTTGTGATCTGAGTCAACAGGTCAGTTTGTCCACCTTCAAAATAAAAGCCCCACATGTCATACTGTTTATAAGGGGACACTGAAATTCACAGAGCAGAGAATGAAATATTTAAGAGATGTAGTGTGGACAGCCTGCGTGCGCGATGTGACGCAATATCTAACGCTCACGTGCTTATAGGACACGGTGGTATTGTAATGGTACGAGTAGGAACATTACAAATTCTGCTGTTTTATGATTTATTCTGCAGGGCTGCAGCAGCAAACGTGTCCATATGTTTCTGATATTCGATACACATGTTGCAGAAATATTCATTTGTCCACACAAACAAAAACAAACCAGAGGACACAACTCCCCACCTACTCCCACTCACCCACTCTCTCTCTCTCTCTCTCTCTCTGTCTCACCCACTTGAAGCTAATTGGGAGTCGACCCTCGCTGACCTGCACTCTTCTCCAGAAAGAGTCATCGTCATGACAGCCAAGTCTTGCTCATTATCCACAACAAGGGTCGGCCTTGTTAGAGCCCAAACTGCCAGAGCGCACCTGGCTGACATCACAGCGAATCCCAGAGTCCCTGTTACCACAGCAACCACAACTTGGCAACTGCAACTTGGCAACATCCCACTCCACGGGGGATTGATTGGGTGAGCAATGCAGTGAGAGGTAGATTAGGAGGAGTATTATTGTCTCCCTGGGAGCAGAGGGACCGACACAGAGAGGATTGTGGACTTGCTGAAAACACGATGACAGTATTGACCTGAACTTGGCTGAACGCAGAGATGAAGGATGCCTGTTATTTATGCCTCCCTCATTAATGGACGGATGTGCTGCAGTGATTAGAAACTCAGCGTGATGTTCTTTTGGCAGAGCAGGCTATAGGTCAGTATATTTCTGATCTTTAAATTGAACTAAATGACGCGTTTTTACCCGAGCAGAGTCACACAGGCACGGTCGCATTTCCACCCGAGTGTCTGTTTAATGCACAGCGTAGTAAATATAGGTGCAAAGCGATTTTGGAGCACAGTTTTTCCTACTGCAAAGTGCACAGTACTCAACCACTGAGTGAACTGAACCAAACTCAAGTGACAAAACGACACGTCCAACAAACAGCCATTACCCTCTCCACAGCTCTCTGCTCTCAGGGCAGAGGATGAGGAGGGTGAACCACTCAGTGCCTGAGACGGAGAAGAAGCAGAGTGCAGCGCTTATTTGTCATCGTCCATTAGTGAACGAGTCGGAGTCACAAGGAAAAAGCTGCAGAGAGGAGAGGATCGGAGGTCATCCAGTCACCTGATATTTGTGCCAGATGAGTGCAGAAGTATTAATACAATGTCTATACAGCCGGGGTCAACATGACCACGGTCACATCTCCATGACCTCATTCACATTCATTCACGATTTACCGTTAAATGCACAAGTAGGTTCGATCCCATGAACTGATGAATCCAATATACGGGTGTTAAATGCTGACACAAGCGCCGTCATTACCGCCACCATCTCACACGATGCCAAGGGGCTGCACCATATATCAATGTGTCACTGCTGCAAGAAGGTCTTTTATGTTTATGTGGACATGTTACATGAAATGATACATGTTTTGTAGGATCTGTATTTTTTTAATTCTCTTGTAACTGCAGGACAGAGTCCAGGAAAAATGTCACACTGGAATCACTTATATCTTCTCTTCTCTCACATTGCACACGAGCTGATGTGATTGACAATTCGCCCAGATTCATTGTACAATGCGAGCTGTGCTGGGATACTAAGCGACGCAGAGCGGGCACTACTTTTTAACATCTTCATTTAAAGAAAACGGCGGTATATTGTTCAGTAAATAAAGCTTGTGAAGTGCTGGTTTAATTGAAAGACTCCTAAGTTTAAGTAAACGAGTGATCAGCAGAGTCGGGAAGCGCGACTCGAGGGTCTGTACATCACCACTTTAACCAAGGGCTGAGAGCTCAAACTAGCGCCCTGTAGCTAGTAGGAGTGCTAACTCCACAAAGAGAAAACAGACTGTACTAAAAGAGCTGCACAGGAACTGTATCAATCAATCAATCAATCAATCAATCAATCTTTATTTGTATAGCGCCAATTCATAACAAGTGTTATCTCAAGACGCTTTACAAGAAGCAGGTAAAAGACCTTACTCTTTGTCTATTAATATTACAAAAGAGCAGGTAAAAAGACCATGCTCATTGTTATGTTACAAAAAGCAGGTAAAAGACCTTACTTATTGCTATATTACAAGGACCCAGCTTAATCCATCATGAGCACTTTAGCAAAGCAGCAAAAGATACAGTGGTCAGAAAAAACTTCCTTATTAAAAGGCAGAAATCTTTGGCAGTGACACCCCGGCTCATGACGAAACAGCCTTCACAGCCTAGACTGCGCCGGGCTTGGAACGGGATAGGGGGAGATGGGATAAGATGCAGGAAGAGGGATAGGGAACAAGGGAAAAAGGGGGGGGGGGGTTGTTCAGGTGGGCCGTCCACCTACGATCCCGAAGGGAGGGGGGGGGGGGGGGTTGTTTTGGCAGGCCGTCCACCAACGATCCCGTGAAGCCTAAGAGGGCTCAGCAGGAGCAACAATCCCAAGGAACCTAAGAGAGCTCAGGAGGTCCCAGAAGAAGATGTGGTTAGTAACTGGGATTTAAAGGTAGTGACATGCAGTAATGTCATATGAATGCAGAGAGAGAGGGAGAGAGAGCAGGGGATAAGAGCTCAAGGTGCCAGTTCCCCCGGTAGTCTAGGCCTATAGCAGCATAACTATGAGCTGGTCTGTACCTAACTATAAGATTTATCAAAAAGAAAAGTCTTAAGTCTATTCTTGAAAGTACATAGTGTGTCTGCCCCCCGGACCCCGACTGGTAGATGATTCCAGAGGAGCGGCGCCTGATAACTGAAGGCTCTACCTCCCATAGTACATTTAGAGACTGTAGGTACCACGAGCAGGCCTGATAACTGAAGGCTCTACCTCCCATAGTACATTTAGAGACTGTAGGTACCACGAGCAGGCCTGATAACTGAAGGCTCTACCTCCCATAGTACATTTAGAGACTGTAGGTACCACGAGCAGGCCTGACAACTGAAGGCTCTACCTCCCATAGTACATTTAGAGACTGTAGGTACCACGAGCAGGCCTGCATTCTGGGAGCGTAATGTTCTCGACGGGTAGTACGGCACTATTAACTCTTTAAGATAAGATGGTGCCTGACCATTTAGAGCTTTGTGAGTGAGAAGAAGGATTTTAAATTCTATTCTAGATTTTATAGGGAGCCAGTGCAGAGAAGCCAAAACAGGAGTAATGTGGTCCCTTTTCCTAGTTCTAGTCAGTACTCGAGCTGCAGCATTTTGGACTAGTTGAAGAGTCTTTAGAGATTTACCTGAGCACCCTGATAAAAGAGAATTACAGTAATCCAACCTGGAGGTAACAAATGCATGAACTAGTTTTTCTGCATCGTTTTGGGACAGGATCTGCCTGATCTTAGAGATATTACGAAGGTGGAAATAAGCTGTCCTTGAAATTTGTTTTCTGTGAGAGTTAAAGGACATATCTTGATCAAATAAAACTCCTAGATTCCTAACAGTGGTGCTAGATGCCACGCTGATGCCATTATGGGCAGTTGTATCATTAGAAAAAGTCTCTCTGAGGTTCTTAGGTCCAAGCACAATAACTTCAGTCTTGTCTGAGTTAAGCAACAAAAAGTTTCTGGTCATCCAAGTCCTAATGTCCTTAAGGACATGTTGTGGACTTCGCTGAACACAATAGAAATCATCACGTAGTAAGAAAGGTTTCAACTTTTTTGCCTCTGGGAGATTACCCAAAACAGACTGCGCCCTATATACTCATATTCCAGATACAACGGTTGTAAGTTGTAATTATGCTTTATATGTACGACAATGGGCTGAGTTTGATCCTGAAGTTCATATTCTGTTAAAGACCTGAATCGTATTCACTTACCACAGTCCTTAACTTCCCTCTTCAAATTCTAAGTTTTGATTGGCTTCCCTTGACCACAGTCGCCATGCAGAGATATTTTGGAGGTCCTTTATCGTTACCAACTGGAGATACGGGAGGCCACAACAAGTTGGCCATCACTCTTAGGGCGTCAGTAGTTCAGTCAGTAGAGACTTAATAAAGTATATCTTCTTCTTTTACAGGTGATCTCATGGTCAGCTATGGAGGCGTGGACTTGCACAGATGTACCACCTGCTCCACTATGAGAGAGAGAAGTGAAAAAGGTTTGTGTGGTGAAGATCACAGAGTCGTTTAACACAAAGCCCTGTGCTCTCATCACTCCAGTCTGGTTTGATCTCCGGCTTGGCCTCTCTGAGATTCTGAGAATATAAATAAATGCACCTTTCATTGGTTTGGTCAGAGCTGTAGGCGGGGCTCCGTTGAAGATTGTTCAAGTCCTAAAACACTTTTTGCATCCTCTGATATTATTAAAAATAAGAACCCTCAGGAAGTCAAAAAGGACAGGTTGGATTTGTCAATCCATAAAAACATAATTATTCAAACTCACCACCAACCTCAGAGACCCTCTCTGTGAGTGCTGAACCCCTGCTGCCAACCAGTACCACACTTAAATGCATTTCAGTGGCAACTACATATGTATTGTTCCAGGCAGGTTTAGGGCACACTTACACTAGGCTTGGTTTCTGCGTACTGTGCAGAAGTACGATTGTCCCCCCCCTTCCCCCGGCTGGCCTGCACTCACACCGCTCCAGGACTATTGTACATTACGTCGTAATACAGTACATGCATGGCTTTACGTGACCATGAAGCGTGCTTAGTTTACAAGACAGGCGGACTCGAGAAAAAAAAAGGGACTTGCTGTCGGGTCCGTGTACGGACATCGGAGAACAACACAGAGAACATGACAGCTACTTTGTGTCTTATTTTGAGTCATGTTAGTCAGATACAGACAGAACACTCCGGGTTTCTTGATAATGAAGGCTGTCAGCGTTGTGTACCCCTGCTTGTGCTTGTGCATCTTCTAAGTGTGCCAGGGCCACAGAAGTGTACTGTAACAGAGCACAGTAGTCAAATGAACTGGACATTAGGGGTGAAGCGTGCTTAGGCACGGTATGGATTGCCAGTGTGAATGCACCCTATTATCATGGCCAAACAATCGATGACATGCAGGCTCTATCTCTTTGAGCTCGAGAGTAAAGTATCATCTGCAGACAAGGTGATTTAGAAATGTAATGGACGAGGAAGTGGTCGTCATTTATGTTCAAACTGGGGTAGAACTGAAACCAAATATTGAGGGACTCTAACATAATGATGCAAACATCAGAATTTGCATCAACATGACCACACACTGCAAAGTTACAAAGTCAAATCCAGCAGTGGAGGTTTTATAACAGGATGGAGAAGGATTATATTGTTGCACTAAGAGGACGCAGATATTCAGCACCGTGATGTCAGCGACCCGGATTTATTCTGATCGATTAAATGTCTGTTTGTCTGAAGTGTTGAAGTGCTACATTACTGCCTAACTATTTTATACGTTGGATGGCAGCGACTCGTCCTGTTGTTTTTTCTTCTCTTGCTGTGTATTTGCTCTGATCGGTTCAAGGAATAAAGTGGTTGTTGACCAGGCAGCAGATCTCACCATCTACTGACTGAAGGAAGAAGGCGGGGATGGTGGAGGGGGAGGGGGGGCAGGGACGCCAGCTGTGATATGAATCAGATGCTGCCATGATTGGAATACAATGACCCCCGTCGTCCCTCTCTCTCTGTCGCCACGTGTCTCTTTCTCTGAACAAGGTTATCAGCAGAGATTATCAGGATAGGACAATAGACGGCAGATTCAAAGAGGTAGTGAATGTTTCAGACACAGAACACATCTCATTTAGAGCCTAAATCCATCGCTTTCAATCCATTCTACACGCCACTGTTCTTGTTTTGGGAATAATTAAAACAAGGACACGAGCGCACGTTAGGCACACGGATTCTTGGTATTTTAATATCCGTAATAGTCCTTGTGGTTAAACGACGTGAGAGCGGTTACCTGTGAAATGTCATTAAAGATTTTACACGTGTGTTAACCATTTACATAACCATGATTATGAGCAGCAATACTACTATAATCAGCAGGCATCGAGTCTACAGGGGGAGATGAAATAGCATAACCACTGATGAAAACAACTTTGAAGTTACTAAAGCATGCTAATGCATCTACAGAAGTGGGTCATGGTGTTCCATATAAATCAGTATTTGTCCGCCTCCTATACACTGTGTAGAGTATGTGTAGTATCCCTGATGCCTTAAAGCAGCCAGTGGAGTCTTGCTGCAGTTTGATCTTGATTTCTAACATCTGACTCCTTTAGGTAATGAATATTTCAGCACACGTTGGACTGCTGCCCCCGCACTTCAGACACAGATGACCTAACAGCCTCAGATTTTGTGTAAATGATTGTATACAACTTGATTTCTCAGACATTTAAGTATTGATTCCGAACCTTTCATCGATCATAAACTACAGAAGGCTGGCGTGCAGCATCAACACCATGATTCAACTCTGAAGACGTTTCTTGCAGTGAGGTTACTGGGTCCAGATTTTGGTGACTTGGGTCTATTTTGAATAGTTTGGACCATCACATACTCACTCCTCGCTGTTTGTTGTTTGCACATGTCGGATGGTCTTCTTTGTCCACACGCAGACTTAAACACTCACGTATTCTTGTTTAAAGTCTACCTCAGGTGTACGTCCTTCAGACCTTCTCACCTCCATCAGTCAGAAGAGTACAGGCAGAGCAGAGGCGCTGCTTGTCAACAGGCAGGGCAGGCAATGGCTCCTCCCAGACCAGGAGGGGGCCCCTGAGGGCTGAAAATTGTTTGTACCACAGCAGGGGCTAAAATGGCCTTTCGCTTTGACAGTAGGAAAACCCCCCTAAGAAAATAAATCAGATCCTGGTTGAGCTTGTAAAGCTTGATTACAGATGAATCAATTAATTCTAAACACCTGAAAAAAGCCTTTAAAGTGCTTATCGTGTTTTTATTTTGGTGTTTATTATCTGTTGGCGTCTCTCTCGGGAGAGTCGGGATATTTGTCGTTTGAATAATCCAGATTAAAATGATCCAAAATAAAAAAACTACAATAACTCGAGCCGACGCCTCTCTCTCTCTTTTGTGTCCTCCTGTTGTTTGTTTGTTGATGATGTCATGACATACATGGGGGGGGGGTATTCACAAATCCTGTTTACCTTGATGTACGACTCTAAGAGATTTACAACACGTAAATATGAGGCATTTAGATACCGTCCAGGATTTCACCTTTGAACTCCGCTCATAAATGTGAACATATCTGAACATTTATTTAAATGAATACTAATACAGATAACTTCTGGAGCAGTAATGTTTGAAAAAGAGATCTGCCTTTATGTTTTGTGTCCAGAGAAATATCCAGTTTGTGTATTTGTTTATGAAAATATTTAAAACTAAATCATATTCATATTTTCAGCAGTTGTTTAAATGCATTGACGTTTTGAACCTTTCAGCTTCTTCTTAGTAGATTTAAAGGAAAGAGGACCCTTTAAATGACATCAGCTTAGCTATAGCTCACTAGTCGGGATTGAAATGATGAATTATGTTTAAAAGCAGGTTTAAAATGAATCATTTTTCATCCAGCAGAGATATGAATTACTGTCATCTAACAGCACTTTCTCTTTAAATGGGATCATTAAAGTGTATTTTATTGTTTTAAAGAATCCTAAGACCTGTGCTTTATGGTCTGTGTGACGTTCACCAGACTTGTAAAGAGAGAGAGCGGCACATCGTTGCTGTCTTTGTGTTGCCTGTGCAGGGCGATACTCGGATTAGAAGAAGAAGAAAGAAGGCTGAACATGTGCAGGTACTTTGACTACAGAGACAGAAACACCCTTGGGTGCTGCAGAGTGATGATGGCGTGTTGTTGGTGGCTGTTGGTGGAAAGAGGTTACCTTTGGATTGAAGCTAGCTTAGCTAACCTTAACATCGTTTTAGGTTGAATGTGATGCACTGCACAGTAGTACAATAACTGCACTTGGAGATCATCGTCAGCGTGTGTCATTCTGTGTGATGAATCTACTTCTCTCTTACAGCTGAAGCAGATTTCCTGGTGAGAGTTGGTCTAAACCAGTCGATTCTTACCAGCCCCACACCCCCACCCCTAATTGTATCTGAGACAAGCTGAGCCCCTCCTAGGACACACTTGAATGAAAGAAGAGATCATTTGAATTGTGTTAATTGACAAACCTCTAGTTTTTTTGGTTTAAACTTCACACAACATCCCAGCAGAAAAGGCCAACACACAAAAGACCTTTCTATAAACTATCCAGTGAGTGTGTTAGGCCCTGACACACCAAGCAGACGGCAAAGAACTAGTGGCGACTAAGGCCGACTGTGGCGTCGCCTCACAATGTCTTTGTCTGGTCCAAAAAGTTGCACTTGAACACACCGCAGAGTCTACAGTCGACTGCCAACCACCACGTACGTCCTGTGCATGCAATAACTCTCCATGCCGCAGGCGGCGGTAGTCTGTAATCGTCATTCCAAAAAGGGGAAACGGGAAGAGGACGAGGGTTGTGAAGAATGCGGATATATTGCTGCTATTATACGAGATGACCATTTTCACACGGCTGTCGCTCACCACTCGTAACATTAGTACTTCTAATGGAGAACAATGTCTGATAAAAGGTGAAGTCGTTTACTAACTTTCATCATTTCCGTTTTTCTTCTCGTGCACTGATTCGCTTAGCTGAACAGCCAATCAGAGTGATTCCTCTCACCAACCGTATCGATTCAACATGTCGAATCGGCCGAAAAAAGGCAGACGGGGGCCGACGGGAAGCGACGGAGCTGGACACACCGCAAAAACTAGGGTGTTGATCACTCGACAGTCGACAATCTCCTTTGTGTGTCAGGGCCTTTATCATGATTCTAGTCAATGTGTGCCATCTCATTTTGACAACCTCAGAAAAGACAAAGCCTTTCCCCCCTCCCACCACTGACATTTTTGGCGTCCTTAGCCCTCCTAGGGGGCCTCGGACCCCAGGTTGGGAACCAATGGCCTAAACTTAGACGTCTGTGAAAACGTTCACATATTGAGCCTTTCTTAAAAGTTTTTCCTGCTTGACCATGCACATCTTTAAATGAGAAAATGCTCTCTAGGTTATTACTGAATAAAAAGTGAAGTATGTTGACACTGTTTTAGCAGTTTCATGCAGGAATCGTTAAGGGGTTAATGAGTTCTCTAGATACTTTCTATGAGTCTAGACTTGGATATCTCTAAACACAATTTATTGAGACTGCAGGTGTGGGGCCGCTGCTGCAGTATTTCACGTCTTGGAATCTGTCTCACTGAGAATTTATGAAGTGTTTGTCCACATCCCATACATCACCCTCTTAATATAAGAACTTAATGAAGCCTGCTGAGGCTGCAGCAGCCGACGCCACTCTTTAAAGACGGATGATAACTCGCTCGTAACACTTCTCTGAGCCGCGCTGGTGAGCCTCACTTTTCAGACTCTCCATCAGGGACGTGGCTGTAGGGTCAGTCCAGCATGCAGCATGAATCATTGGCAATTAGGCAGAGAAATGGAGAGAGGGGTTTGGGTGTATGGGATTGGGGACTCTGTTACACCCCGAGAAGCAGGTAAGGTTGTAACAGGAACACACACAGTAATGCTTGTGAGAATAAGCTCTTTGATCAGTTAAATGTTGTGTGACGAAAACAGTCTCACCTGTTTGTGTGTTTCTTGTTTGGAGCTCCGCTTTGAGACGCTCTAAATGTAGCTCGTAGCAGTCGCTAAACTCGGGTTGCTTGTGTGCACTCCTGCAGAGCAAATGAACATCATGAGCAAAGAGCTTGTCTTAATACCGCCTCTCATAAATATCTCTTTTGGACAGATAGGGGGAAGTTTATGGTCCTCAACATGAGGCTTTGGTCCCTAAAAAGGGGTTTAAGAAACAATCTGAGCGGTCTTGAGATGTTTACATTCATGATCATTTCCTATCTTTGCCTTTTTATGGTCATTAAGTAGGATAGATTCACCCTCTGAGAGTCAACACTGCACAGGTAGCATCACTTTGCTCAAGACTTTGGCACAACAGCACTCTATTTTAGAGTTAAAAAAAAAGTTTTATAATTCAGAACATTTCTTGGCTTGTTTTTTTGTAGGAAACAGAAATGAATAAGTCATGCGTTAGCTTTAGCGATGCTAGAAGGCAAAACTGTAACCTTTTCATAATCCAGAAAAGCTCCTAGTTTTTATGCTAAGCTAACACCAGTGTCTGCAGATACATTTAACAAAATAATCCATCAGAGTACTGAGACTGGGAAAAATGTGCCTTTTCTCTGTTTGCCTCATGTCGCCACAAAATCAGAACATCCCCGAAGCGTTTACTGTGTGTCTGTTTCTCTCCTTCTGGGCAGGTGGACTAGCAGAAGGTCAACATAAAGGTGTGTCAGTGTGTAGCTAGGCTAATTCAACTAGCCGGATGGCAGAGAAGACAGCGTTTACATTTCTGTAAAGATATTTCCACAAAGTAAAATTGTTTCTGTTCATGGGCCCCTCATGCAGCCTGGCCCCAGAAAGCCCCCCCCCCCCCTTATAGGCGGCCCTGTGTACTACACATCAAAAATGCCACCCGAGGCTTCCAAATTTTATAGGTAGTCTATGCTGGAAGTGACATTTCTATACATACACAAGAACCATTGATTTAAATTATAGCTACAACGTTAATGAAAATGTCTTTCCTTCTACAATGTGGGACATTTCATTTATGACAGAGGCTACGAGACCCAGAAACCTGCCCCAGTTGTCCCCTCTTCACCTCAGTAAATGTGAACACACCTCGATGACAACCAAAGCATCCATCCTCATGCTGCCTCATCCACACAGATCTCTGTCATGTTTTTCCTCTGCCACAACATGCTCCATATGTATAAATAAGAAGCTGCTCGTCTAACCAGATTAATAAAAAAAAATCCCTGTGGGACACAATCTACTCTGCTGGCTTTATCAGCCCCCCCTCCTCTCTGGCTTCCCCGACACCCCAACATCCCTCACGTTAAACTTCTTATTAGGGCACGCTCGCTCCTCCATCTTGGGAGTGATCTGAGATCTACAGCACCAAAGCTCATAAGAGAAAACGAGAATTCACTTTAAATGAGGCATCATAAACCCACAGTGTGAGGCTACATGGGGGCTAATTCAGGCAAGGCCCCAATTTCTGCCAGGTCACAGAGCAGAAATCCACAGACTATTACCAACGCTATCATAATGATGATCTCTGCTCAAACACATAGCTCCTCTGATCACTGCAACCAGATGAACGGGATTAATTAGTCCACAGTGGGGAGGAGAAAGAGCCCGCAGGTGATGAGAAACACACTGTGGTGTTTTTACACATCAACATGGAGCCGTTCAGGCAGGCAGGCCGGAGCTGGAGCTGCACAGAGGCTGCAAGGTGCTCTTCATACAGCTCACATCATGATGGCTGAGGGAAACAACAATTCTGATCGTACGAACATCGCCCTGCAAAAGCAACACAAAGACAGCAACGATGCGCCGCTGTCAGCTGTGATAATCGCGCAGAAAGCTCAAAACTACGCTTCATCTGGAAGCGTTTCCACATCTGCCAACCCCCACTCAAGCCCCAATTCCCCCCTCCCCCGTCCCCCACACACCCCGGCCTCTGTTCGAGGGACGGATGGACGGATGGATGGCGAGTCGAGCTGAAATGGGGGGGGGGGGGGGTTCCATTTTCAGTCCACGGACAGCGCGAGCGCACCCACAGCTCTCTTAGCGCATCATCATAACAAAAAAACACACACAATCCACACCACACCTCGAAATAACAGGAAACAAAATCTCAAAAAAACATCTGGCACACACTACGTATAAAAACATATCCGACAGCCATATTCCCAGCAGGCTGTCTCATTCTGGCGTTTTTCAAGCATTCACACAGAGGGAGGTGTGAGACGAGCGGAATGAGGAAACGGGGATGACATTGCGCCTGCTTACTGTGAAATAAATTCCCTCGGGTGGATGGAGAGCCTCCGTTTTTCCCTCTTCACTCCCCTCCTTTCCGACGTGCGAATTCCCCGAAATTCAGACCATGCAAGCCAGATAGTAGTCGGTCATTTCCACCCTGCGAAGTATTTGGTCCAGCGCGGTGTGTGAGAGATATGGAAGAGGAAGGAGGAGAAGAAGAAGGCGAGTCAGCATCCGAGTGGAGAGAGCCAGCTGTGGGGAGGAAATGAGGGAGGAAGGAGCGGCCGGGCCGGAGCGCTGCGCACACAGGAGAAGGAGAGGAGGAGGAGGGAGGAAGAGCGGCTCTCTCTCTCTCTGTCTCTCTCCTCTATTTCACAATATAACATCCCCCCCATCCCCGACCGACAGACTGACAGACGGCTTGGGTACCAGTGTCAGCAGCGCCACCCAGCGGTGATGAGAGGAACGCCTGTATGGAGGGTGATTAGTGCCACATTGAGGAAGCTGCTGGAAAAGGAAGGCACTGTTTTGACCAGTGCTGTTGAAGTTACATCATTTAGCCTCATCAATTAAAAATGAAAATCACTTTACTAAGTAATTAAAACATCATTTAAAAAATGTTGTAACGTATGTATTAATAACGCTCCTTTAGCTGTTTGAGTGACAGCTGCAACAGCCAGGCTTGTCATGATTTGGTCTGTTTTAGTTTTCTATTTCAGAGTTTAGATTTCTTTATCTTGTTTTAGTTTTCATTCTTCCCTGGTGTTTGTTTCCCTTGTGTGTTTCCTAGTTCAGTCTTCAGTGTTTCCTGTTTTATTTAGTCATTTCTTATCCTCGTGTCTCTTTATGTTCTAGTGGGTTTTGTTAAATTCTTGAGTTCTCTGTGTCTTCAGTGTTTCATGATTTATTTTGTAGTTGTCTTCAGTGTTTCTTGTCTTTATTCCTTCCTCTGTGTGCTTCCGTCCAGTGTTGATTGCCCTCATTGTCTTCACCTGTGTCGTTAGTCTCACCTGTGTTTGATTACCCCATGTCTATTCTGTGTTTCTTCTCTTCTGTGTCAGATCATTGTTGAATGTTAAGGCGGGCATACACTGTGCGATGTTTTCGATCGTTTTGAAAATCTCAGACTCAAACTGCACGAGTAAATCACATGTGATGAAAAGCCAAAGCTCATGATTTATGTGCGCACACTGTGACCTGATTGCTCACACTATAAGAGCGAAATAAACTAGTCGGGTCCCCAAATCCGGAAGAATACTGGAGAGATGCTCACAAAGTAGAAATGTGCTGCCTTGGCCATTTGTGCCATTCTATGCGCTGAAACGTCAGTAAAGGCATGAGTGTGCCTGCCACATCTCAACAACAGTGTCATCAACATTTGTAACCCTGGGGTCCTGGAGCACAGAGAGAGTGCTGTACCGGCGCAGGAGGAAGACGAGCGGACACACGGACATCAGAGCGCACTTATTGCATGTTGGAGCTGTTTGGACAGCGTCTGTTAACAGAGACAACAGTCTGCAGTGTAGATCCCACTATTCTGTGCTGAACTGATTAACATTACAACTGATGATCGATTAAAGTTTATGTTTCAAGTCTCTCCACCTCTGTGCGTAAAGTTTCAAGTCTCTCCATCTCTGTGCGTAAAAGTTTCAAGTCTCTCCACCTCTGTGCGTAAAGTTTCAAGTCTCTCCACCTCTGTGTGTAAAGTTTCAAGTCTCTCCACCTCTGTGCGTAAAGTTTCAAGTCTCTCCACCTCTGTGTGTAAAGTTTCAAGTCTCTTCACCTCTGTGTGTAAAGTTTCACGTCTCTCCACCTCTGTGTGTAAAGTTTCAAGTCTCTTCACCTCTGTGTGTAAAGTTTCAAGTCTCTCCACCTCTGTGTGTAAAGTTTCAAGTCTCTCCACCTCTGTGTGTAAAGTTTCACGTCTCTCCACCTCTGTGTGTAAAGTTTCAAGTCTCTTCACCTCTGTGTGTAAAGTTTCAAGTCTCTTCACCTCTGTGTGTAAAGTTTCAAGTCTCTCCACCTCTGTGTGTAAAGTTTCACGTCTCTCCACCTCTGTGTGTAAAGTTTCAAGTCTCTCCACCTCTGTGGGTAAAGTTTCAAGTCTCTCCACCTCTGTGTGTAAAGTTTCAAGTCTCTCCACCTCTGTGCGTAAAGTTTCAAGTCTCTCCACCTCTGTGCGTAAAGTTTCAAGTCTCTCCACCTCTGTGTGTAAAGTTTCAAGTCTCTCCACCTCTGTGCGTAAAGTTTCAAGTCTCTCCACCTCTGTGCGTAAAGTTTCAAGTCTCTCCACCTCTGTGCGTAAAGTTTCAAGTCTCTCCACCTCTGTGCGTAAAGTTTCAAGTCTCTCCACCTCTGTGCGTAAAGTTTCAAGTCTCTCCACCTCTGTGTGTAAAGTTTCAAGTCTCTCCACCTCTGTGCGTAAAGTTTCAAGTCTCTCCACCTCTGTGTGTAAAGTTTCAAGTCTCTCCACCTCTGTGTGTAAAGTTTCAAGTCTCTCCACCTCTGTGTGTAAAGTTTCAAGTCTCTCCACCTCTGTGTGTAAAGTTTCAAGTCTCTCCACCTCTGTGTGTAAAGTTTCAAGTCTCTCCACCTCTGTGCGTAATGGCACACTCGCGCTTGTCTGTATGAGCTCACTCCCTTTCAGAGGTTGTTCTGCAGTTATTACAACAATAGTCAACTAAAACTCAAAAATAGGATCAGGATGATCAAACGTCTTTGGTTTCTTTGATTATGTTGAAAACTTCTCTGCGACACTTCAACGTATGCACAACGATATAGAAGCTCTGACCAGCTGGGAGTTGTCTGTCACTCCGCAGGAACTATTACTTAGTAAGTTTAAATGTTTTTATAACCTGATGGTTTTAATTGTGCCTGATTTAGGGGGTGCTGCCTACTTCCCGTGTCCCTGCACAAACAACAATTTCATCATCACACTCGCCACTCTTCTAAACAATGATCAACAGGACACAGCAGCACAGCAGAGAATAACATTAAAACCTGTTCCTACCTGTTTATTTGGACAAAACAAACAAAACAACTATTAGACATCCATCCATCCTTAGACACTGGCAAAATCTCTAAGCTTGCACAAAACTCCCGCTTCATGCGTCCCTATGTGACCTGACCGCAATCTGACCTCTCGCTCTGACCCTCTTTTTTTTATAGATTTAAAAATGCATTCAAGCAGAAAAACAAGAGATTCCCAGTGATTTACATACAAAAAAGAATGTCAGAACAGATTACATTATATTGCGCCAAATGTAATGAGAGATTTGGATAGTGACAAAGGTGCTGGATCCAAACAAACAGGAGTCGGTCCCAATCTGGTAGGTGCCAGATCTTGTTCCGACAGGATCCGGCACACATTAAGCACTGCTCAACAAGTCTGGCCTCCATGTCCTGAGTCCAATCCACACGCTGCGGCGGCACCGACATGACGATATGCTTCTTCTTCTGGACGTGGTAATGTTTACATTTTTCACGCAGGCGCAATGAGGGGAAAACCCACTGATCTCAGGTGAATCGGCTCGTAGCTCTGCTTCAACTGTGCGATACCCTCACGAGGGGCGACCAAAATATCAAACAGGTTTGATTTTCAGGCGACCAGCCGATTGCCGGTCAGGAGCTGGTCGGGAGGGTTATATCAGTGCTCGTTGCCCCCTGTATACTACACGACTCATGACTAATGATTAAGCTTTTTTTTCGGACCGACTCCAAAAATTCTAGCACGACTCAGAAATTGGCCCAAAATAGTGAAAAAATCGCAGTGTATGCCCGCCTTAGTTGTCTGTGTCGGTCGTCGTCTTACCAGTGTTTCCAGTGTTCTCTTGTGGCTCATTGTTTCCCCTTCAGGATTATTATTTAGTAAGTTTTTGACTTTTTGTTTGTTCTGCACCTGGGTCCTCCTCTTAGTTTTTTCCAGTTCATGAAACAAGCTTATATACAGCAAAGATGTCTTTTAATTATGATAGCATGCTAAATGTGTTCATTAATATTCATAACATGCTTTATTTATATCTAATCACAATCTGTGCTGCCATATCTCAAGAAGAAGAAGAAGAAAACATACTTTATGAATACTCAAGAGGAAGTCCAGTTTGTACACTGTATTGTTTTTCTCGAACACACACACACACACACACACGCACACACACACACACACACACACACACACACACACACACACACACACACACACATGAAAGAGCGCCCGAGCACTTTTGGGGTCTGTTGCCTTAATCAAGGGCACTTCAGCAGTGCTCTGGAAGTGAGCTGGCACCTCGGCAGCAACCAGACCCAGTTCCAAACTTTGGTCCTACCGGGACTTGAACTGGCATATCCTCTAGTTCCCATACCAACCAGTTCCCTATGGACTGATCTGCTGCTGCCCCAAAGCTCCCAGTTCATGAGCACCCCACAACTCCTGATAAATGTTTAATCTTTGATCTTTTTATGCAGGCCAGTTTTCACAGATAATTTACCAAAATACCACAGACAAAGATTATTGTTACCATCAGCAGCAAAAGTTCAGTAACTGATCTGATCCAAGACTCGGACTGGTTACAGGATCTGGTTTAACGGAGGCACTGAGTCAACAATGAGTACATTGGTGCTGAAGAATAAGAAACACTGACTAATCGTTACTGTAAATGCTGCAGCTGATGAGTGCAGGTTTATCACAGGGTCACCTGCTGTGTCTTTCTGGATTCAGTTTATTATGGCGGCCCTGAAGTGAACATTTTTGTTTTGTGTGCAAGTTAACCTCAAATATAACTTCCAACATCCATTATCTATCCCCCTTTTTTCCTGTTCAGGGTTGTGGGGGGGCTGGAGCTGATCTCAGCTGTCATTGGGCGAGAGGTGGGGTTACACCCTGGACTGTTGGCCAGCCAATCACAGGCTGTCATATAGACAACCAGTCACACTCACATTCACACCTACGGGCAATTTAGAGTCACCAGTGAACCTAACGAGCATGTCTTTGGACTGTGGGAGGAAGCCGGATTACCCGGAGAGAACCCACGCATGCACGGGGAGAACATGCAAACTCCCCATACAGAGAGGCTCCTGTCAGACGGGGATTCAAACCAGGAACCTCCTCACTGTGAGGCAACAGCACTAAACACTGCACCACCGCGCAGCCTCAACAATAACTTGTGTTCATCATATAGTTAGATTCAGATTTTTCATTGTCCCACACAGGGACATTTGTTTTGCAGCAGGAGCTCTCAGCAAATAACATAAACAAGGACAACATCACAGTAGATTCAGATCACATTTAAATCAGACACGCATGAAACCTTGAAACATATTTAAAAACAGACAAATACACGGGGGAAGTGGAGACAGAAAACACCAGCTGCTCTCGCAGTGTTATCTTCAGTTCACGAGTTATTTCCCTGTGCACTAACGTTATCACAAGATAATAACTTGTTGCCACGTGATAATTATAATATTGGTTAAAGAAGATCATTTGTGTGCACAAGATGATATTTATTACTTTTTTGGACTTCAGGGGTCCGTAGTTTAAAATTCATCTGAAAACCTAAAAGAATAAAAGTGTGCCATGAAAATAACCCTTATCAGAGTAAACAGATTTGAGCAGATGTAAATGTTATTCAGTTATGGAGAGTTATTTAAACAGATAAAAATAAATGGTTCCCTGTAAATAGATGTATTCATACACCAAAGACATTGATTTTCACAGAGCTGTTAAGACTTGTGCCAGAGAGATATAGCTGCATGGGTTTCTGCCAAGCAGCAACCTCTGGTGTAGAAAAATGAAGCTGATGCTGAAGTGTAAAATCCTGCAGTTCCTCGAGTGTCCACTAGAGGCTGGCTGCAGAAGCACAGGAAGTCACATACACACCCATTCTAAAAAGCCTGTTTTTACAGCAGACATTAACATGTTTACAGCCTGGTTCAAAAAACAAAAAGGCCTGATTAGCTCATGTCTCGATCGGCACACACTGTACGGGGGGGTGAATGTTTTGATGAGTCATCCGTTTTGATTTCATGAAGGATAAGAGTTATTCACAATGAGGCGTGTAGCTGACCTGATTGACAGGCGGGTAACGGTTTGTCAGGAGTCTTAAAACCCGCCTCAGCTCCAGCTCTCAGTCTGTCGTTAGGTTGACTGAAAGTTACGCTGATACAGCATTTCCAGCATGGAGACCGCCATCGATGGGACTCTTGTCTTGTGTCTATCCTCTGTCTCTGGTCTTAACTCTGTCTCTTATCTGTCCTTCCTCTCTTGTCTATATTTGTCTCCCTCTCGATCTGCGTCTGTCTTTCTTTCAGCTCCTCTTTGTCAAACATCTTTGTTCTGTCGACTTGAAGCTGTTTGTAAATGCCACAGTCAGTGGCATCAGTGGCAAACTAAATGGTGCACACATTGTTCTTGCATGTCTGTTTGCTTTAACGCATAAGAAATGATTTTGGATGTTCTGATTATCTGCAAATGTTAACGTGAGACTTTAACAGAGGCAAAATCAGCAGTTTGTAGATTAAAAACCTTGAAATACAGTTCATCTCTATCTGTGTTTTTATGAAGTAACAATGCACTTTTTAAAAACACAGTTTTATGTGTGCTGTGATATGAGAGCGCCCTGCTCAAACTGTTCCTCCCAGTGTACTCTATCCGAGCTATTCTTATCCTCCGCTGCTCTAATGACCTGACATCTCCACAGGGATCATTAAAGTTTCATCTGACCTCATCTAAAAATTGAAGTCCCCTTAAGCAAGGCACTTGTCTGCTCCAGTGAAGCTGCTCAGTGTCCATCAGGAGGGGAATGTGTGTTGTAATGAGAAGCTGCTCGGATGTGTCAGTGTGTGTGCATGTATGTGTGTGTGCGCATGCATGTGTGCGTGTGTGCGCATGCATGCGTGTGTGTGTGTGTGTGTGTGTGTGTGTGTGCGCATGCATGTGTGTGTGTGTGTGTGTGTGTGTGTGTGCGTGTGTGTGTGTGTGCATGCATGCGTGTGTGAATAAGGAATGGTGCTGCAGGGAGGAACATATTAAAACCTATGTAGACACAAAGAGGAATATGTCAGGCTGTGAGCATCTGACAAAAAGACAACAGTGGTACAGAGACAGTCCGAGACATGCAGACTGGAGACTGGTTATCTGCTATATCTTTTAAAACTGGTGACAGAGACAACAAAAAGCATCCACTCCACCTCATTGGTGCACGGTGACATCATGCAGAGGGAGAGAGAGAGAGCGAGAGGGAGAGAGAGAGAGAGAGAGAGGCTGTGAAGTCAGGACCTACAGCCTATCAGTCTGTGTCTAGACGGAGGATTAGTGCTTCATGTACATCACAAACACTCTATCCTTCATTTGTCTATCATCATCCTTCTCTCCATTTCTTTGCATAAAGGGCAGATTGAAATGTTGCTCTATCAAATCACAGGGCTGGCATGTATGAGTGCAGTGAGCAGATCTTCTCTTTTTTAAAACATATAAATAATCTCCGACATGATTTGAAAGCTTGGTTTATAGACCCTGCTGTACTTGTTTGTCCTGTTTTCGACAGAAGAATTTCCAGGTTCAATCCTTGATTGAAGCAGAAAGATCACAACATGTTTTGGATTGACCTGAATTTGTAGATATTTCTATTGTACAATCTCAGACTGATTTAGACCCGACCTTTGAGTCGCACGATTGATGCTGAAGTCGAGCTGAATTTCAGTCTGATTGCGCGATGTTTGTCGTGCAGTGTACAGGGGGAACAACGGTTGATCATGACACGATCAGCTGCTCCTGATCAGTCGGATGAATTTCTGGCATTTGAAAAAATATGTCATCCAACCAAACTTCAGAGATTGATTTCTTGATTGCACCTGCACAAACTGTCAGACCGTGTCTAAAAGCACCATGGCCGACAGTAAGCAAGACTTTTTAATATAGAAATAAACAAGAGAAATGTTGGCAGGAAATAGAACCTCAAGCTGACAGGGAACATTTGTTGTGATTAAACCAAGCAGCATCCTCCAGATAGTGTCCACTTGAGCAGGTACAGTGGCTCATGCCTAAACACAAGAACTGGTTCACAACGTGGACATTAAGTATAATAGATCCCAGCCTCCATTACTAAGAAATCCTCAATGACTCAAAATAAGCCACAAAGTCAGTAAAGTAGCCGTCATGTTCTGTTGTTCTCCGACACGGACTCGACTGCACGTCCCTTTAATTGTTTTCTTTTTAGTCCGTCTGTCTTGTAAACTGAGCACGCTTCATGATCACGTTAAGCCATGCATGTGTTGTATAACGACGTTATGTACAAGAGGTAACCGTGCTCAGGCCCGGTTAGTCCTGGAGCAGTGAGCAGTGAGTGCAGGCCAGCGGGGGAATGAGGAGGGGGGGTAATTGTGCTTAAGCACGGTACAGAACAACTTTGGTAATTAGGCAGATTTGTGTATACTGGAGGTAACTCTGACCACGTTGGAGGAGTTGTTTGTTAAATTTGTATCGTGCTGGTGCCCAAAGAGGTTTTGTGTTGGAGTGAAGGCTGACCCCATGGGTAACTATGTGATTCAAACTGTGTTGACCACATAGTAAGTCAAGAGTGCTCACTCTTTGGTGAACCAAACTGAATCTCAATCAATCAATCAATCAAGATTTGTAAAGTGCAAATTTATACCAAGTTATATCTCAAAACACTTAACAGAAAGCAGATCTGGCATGTAGTCTTTGTTATAATACAGACATGACGTGTGAGTGTAGCTCTATTGCACTGACAGGACATTTTGTTTCTGGATTCAGATCTGTGAACACGGCTTCACCTGTAAAGAACACCTTTTACGACTGTGTATGATTCTTCTTCTGTTGAACACATAACCTTTTTGATCTGTTTGCTTGTTTGGCCTCTTACAGTGTGTTTGTGGTTGCTTTGTGTGGGTATTTTTCTACTGCAATCACTCTGTGCTTCTTTGGAGCTGAGGTTTCCTTGTGGTGGGTGTGAAACATAAAAAAAAAAGAAGAAATATAGATTTTCTGGCACTCCAAACTTTGGTCAAACCGCTGCACACAAAAAAGTCAAGCCAGAAGTAGAGGAATCAATGGCACTTGACTCTTCAGTAAAGAAGTGAAAAACCTTGACAAGACCAAAAAAAACCTCCAGAAGTACAAGTTACACATTCATTCTTTCTCCTGACAAACAGAAGAAATCTGTCTCACAGAAAGAAGAAAATCTTGTGTCAGAAGAAAGCAGCAATAAGCTCCTCTCTTCACTGGATTCAGCTCTTGCAGGTAATCAAGCCCTCTCAGGATTGGGGTTTTCCTGGACAGCTGGCTCCCTCTGGTGGTAGTCATGAGGACATGCAGGAGCAATTAGCATCTGGAATGGAGAGGTTAACAATTCAAACATAACTCTCATTGCTCGAGACCATAGACTGTAAATATTAATGGACGAAGCCTGAGTGAACTGCAGGATTCTGCACTCTGACATTGGCTTCATTTCTCAAGATCGGGGGTTGCTGCGTGCTCGAGACATTTGTGATGAAGGGGAGCTATCAAAAGTCAAGCTAGATCCACTTTTGTTAGCTACTGGGTCTGACAAGAGAATATCTCAAACCTAAAATATCAACCCGCTGGCTCAAACTCACACAAGTGTTAAAAGGTCAGCGCTCACACCTTCCTGTTCTCTGAAGATGTAGACTCCCTCTACACAAATATAGATACTGAGCAAGGACTTGAATTAAGCTTCCAGCCCACAGACAACAGATCTCTGCAGCTATTACAAATTAAATGAACCCCTAATGATGACAGAAATTATTCCCTCATTTATGCTAATATCTGTTAGGCTGGAAGGCTTTAAAAAATGCACAAAATTACCTTTACTGTACCTAAGAAATCTCACCGTTATCTTCTGGTTACGGGCAGACACAGAGGCTGCTTTTGAGGAGTTTCTTAGCGTGCTAAATGCTCGTCACCCTAAAATCAAATCTACAAAAAGAAAGGTGGATATCATAGACGAGACTTCTTCATGACGATTTAAGGCATTACTGAGAAGTCTAGCAGCTAAAGTATTCTTCAAAGAGACTGGCGGGCACGCGCTGCTGTTCAAACGCAGCTTCCATCCCCAACATACTTACTGTGGTCTTATACAATCCCAATGAATCCCATTCATTTGTATCGGTACTTACCTTGATGGTGTGGAGGAGGCAGCCAGGACCTTGTTTCTTGTCTAAATCCCTGCTCTGCTCCGCTCACATTCACCGCTCCCTCTCTCTCAGTCACTCGACCCCTCACGCTACATGTCGCTCTGCCGGATGAGATGACAGAGCGCTCAGAAGGTGCTATAACTATGGATAAAAAACAGATTAAAAAGCCTCTGTAGTAACTTCTCATTGAAAGTTGTTTTATAATATAGTGTAGGCTACACTTCTCTTCATCCAGATCGTTGGTTCTGTGTTTTAATTGGTGACCATACGCGTCAGATACCAGTACATTCTTGTACGTGATACAGACAGAGAGAGAGAGGCAGACAGACACACAGATACAGCGAAACTCGGATTCTACTTGGATTCTCTTCGCTGTCCTTCTTTGGGGTTGGGTTAGGGTGAGAGACCCACCAATCCTCCCGCATTTTTGACTACCTCTCGATTCATTTTCTGCCCAAGTCAGCGAACACTCTTGCGGGTCAGGGTGCCTTCCACCACCCCTACTCAAGGAATTGTCGGAATCACCATGGTGACACCTACTAGGACTGATAATGATGCCAGCAGCATGAGGCTGAGACGATCTCTCCTAAGCCTCAGTGCTGGAGCTGCTGGTCATGAGCTTCAGAGAAGGAGATTATTTAAAAAGAGAAGCCCGGAAGCAGCCCCGGAAAAAGGCATGGAGCACTCCTACAAAGGTGGTAGCACGAGCTTGTGCTAGGAGAATGCTCCTCTTCAAAGATGTGAAGAGTTATGGGGTTCGCTTAATGTCTTGGGTAGGGAACTGGAAGGCCACGTGGGCCAATGAAGGGCCATTACCCACATTTGTTTCAGTTGGTATCATAATGTTCTTTGTTCATGTTCAAGTCTGTTCTCTGCACCTCCATCACTGTCTGGTTTGGATCTGCAACCAAACTGGACAGACACAGACTGCAACGGACAATCAGGACTGCAGAAAAGATCATCGGTGTGGACCTTCCTCCCATCCAGAACTTATACCGGTCCAGGGCCAGGAAATGGGCAGGTAGCATCACTGCAGACCCCTCACACCCCGGAAACAAACTTTTCAAACTCCTTCCCTCCTGCAGGAGTTACAGATCACTGTACGCCAAAACAACCCGTCATAAGAACATTTTCTTCCCCCAGGCTGTCACTCTGATGAACGCTAAGCAGTCAGAGAGTGTCAGACCTGTCGCTGTGAAATAACCCTGGAACAAAACTGTCACTGTGAATGTACATATATATATGTATATATATTTTTTATTTTATTTAAATTATCATCTACGCACACTTTTAATGTAAATCCTGTAAAAAATGACCTCATGTTTACTTCAGCATCTTTTTTCACTACTCACCACTGCACTATTATCTTATTTAGTCTTGTACATATTAGTCTTTGCTAATTTGTTTATTTTTGTGTTTATGTGGATATTTAATGTTATACCTTTGTACAAAGAGAGCACAGTTTACCGAAGTTAAATTCCTTAAGTGTTAAACATACCTGGCCAATAAAGCTGATTCTGATACCATGGGCGGTAAGGGGGTGTTGTTTTTGTAAGACCGAGCTTCAATCGGCCACGAAAGGTAGTGTTCACTTTCGTAGAGTACATGGGACGAGGTAAATAGTCTTTTGTTGCTCAAAGTGCGCCAGCCCTTACGACACACACTCCCCCGCCTCCCGCCACTTCCCCACGTGCAGTGGCATATGGAAAACACCAGTAGCCTTTGGGGCATTCGGTTGTGCACACTGGCCGAAATCTTTCTCCACAAAGGCTGAAAGCAGAAGGGTTAATCACACGGTGATCTACCACCGGGAATCCCAGACGGCGGTGAGCAGTAAACGGGATTCTAAGCCAAAGTGGAGCCAGGAAGAGGACAGTTACCTCGTGGAACTGAAGCCATCCTTAGGGAAGCTGAGTCTAGTTGGCCGTACTGCAAAACTAATCTCAACAAGATGCATTACACTTCCAATCCATCCTGGTGGCAGCCCAGGTTTCAACTCCCAGAAGCGGGGCTTCTGTAGCACTGATACACGTACCATTAATAACTACATCATAGCAGTCCAAAGATTGCTACGATGTCGGAGCATTAGGTTTACCTAGCAGAAAGCTCCGTAGTCAGAAGAATAGAACCCACAAGGTTACACATAGCAGTGTAGAGCCAAGAGATAAGCGTTACCTCTTCAAGTTCACCCAAGAAAGGCTAAAGAGGGACAAACCCTCGCCGGTATGCTATGGAGGCGATTGCTTGTAACCTCGAAAAGAGCGTAGTCGAACAGGCCTTCAGAGAGGTGTGGGGTGGGAGTGACCAATTCCGCAACCTTGGGCAATTTCATTCTATTCCCACTGCCGACAACACTCCTCAATTGCCCCATTTCACTCCGGAAAATGAAGCCTGATTCAACCCTGGGTCCAGATCGTATTGACAGGAGGGCCCTACTTCGGTAGGACCCTACGGGTCTATTTCAAACCAGCCACTACACCCTCCCCCTCCGTGACGGAGTGCACTCCGTTAGAAGTCACACTCGCAGCTGAATGATGTCCCCTTCAGCAAGGTGTAGGGTAGAAATACAGCGGCAGGCTTTGGGAGAAACTCCACTCTCTCAGGCGGAAACAGAAACTGTGTGTTACCATGGTTTCTCAGCGGCATCTTGCGGGAACAGTTTTTTTTTTTGTAGCTAATGCATTCTGTAAAAATCTTTATTTATATTTTTCTTATTCTTCTCCAGTAAATTATATTAGTGTAGACTAATAACACAACTATCAGATGGAGCCTACATTCTTCATTGTAATTTATAATTTAATGTTCAGTTAATTTATTGTAATTTCATAGAACAGGTTGTCTTAATGAACGCACAGACAATATACTGTTGTTAAACATCAGAGCAGCTAAACGTTTATTTGTTGTAACTTTGTTGTAGATTTTACAAAGACATCAAAAGTAGAAAAATAAGAAATAAATATGAACAGAGAGAAGTTGTCTGCAACATGATTTAATATTCTATAGTTTTTTCAACAGTGTCTGTAAATATAAATATAAATAAACACCTCAACTGAAGGAAGAAAGAAGAGAAAGCTTATATTTGATCCTCATTTGAAGTTGTTAATGTTTGTATGACGATATTAAATGTCTATCTTAATTTGAGCAGTGTTTGTAGGCACGTTCACGGAACTTACATTTGTATAGGTTGCTTCTTCCATGACGACCGGACACAATAGGCGTTGCACGTGATCCGAAAGTCGGCATCGGTGCAGACTCGCTGGCGGAGGGTTTAATAACCCACTACCACTCCCCGCTAATTGGTTTGGGACGGACTTAATATGGCAGACCCTCCGCGTGGCCGCGCAAACGGAGGGGTAGTGGGTAGGGAGAGGGTGTAGTGGCTGGTTTGAAAAAGACCCTAAGGGAGTGAAGCTGGCCAACCTGTTTAATGCGATCCTCCTCAGCGGTTGTCTTCCCGCTTGCCTCACGGCTAGCAGAAGCACCCTGATCCCTAAGTCTGACTGTTAGTCCTTGTTGAGGGATGTGAATCATTGGCGCCCAATCACGATAGGCTCAGTAATCCTAAGAGCGCTATAAAGTACACTTACATCTAGACTCACCGAGATTTGCCCCCTTCACCCTCGGCAGAGAGGTTTCATCTGAGCACCTGGCTGCTCTGAAAACATTGTAGTAGTTGATGGTCTTATCCGACTGAGCAAGCAGAAGGGAAGGCCCCTAGCAGGGGTCTTTATCAATCTCTCCAAGGCGTTTGACTCCATCTGCCATGGACACATGGCTGAGGTCTTGGAAAGACGAGGTGTGGATGTCTTGCTCAGAAAGTTGATCATCGACTGATACGACGGCTGCTTCACGTGGGTGAAGACTGGGAGAGGAGAGATGGACCGGATTGGATTGAGTAAAGGAGTTAAGCAGGGTGACCCCATATCCCCTCTGCTTTCCAACCTCTCGGTCGACCCTCTTCTCCGTAAACTCGAGGAGATGGGGGTGGGAGTGACTTTACAGGACTTGACGGTTACTGCCCTGGCTTTTGCTGACGACTTGGTTCTCCTGAGCAATTCCTGGGACAGCATGAACAGGAATCTGGGCATCTTGCAGAAGTTCTGCTCAAGGTAAATCCGGCAAAGAGTCATGGGTTCTTTCTCCAAAAATCCCCTACAACTAAAGTTAAGATAAATGACTGTCCACCCTAGTGCATTGGTGGAGCCCCAATCCATATGGTTGGGGTTGGTGAAACAGTCAAATATCTGGGGATAAACATCAGTCCCTGCAAAGGGATTGTGAAACCAGAGCTACGTAGCATGGTACTAGCTCTCCTCAAAAATCTCTCATCTGTGCTCCTCAAGCCATCTCAGCGCATCCAACCTCTAAGGACATATGCTTTCCCCCGGGTGACATATGTTGCTGACCTAGGTAACGTGAGCCAGGGCGAATTGATGGTATGTGACAGGGACATACGGTCCAGAGTCAAGTCCTGGCTTCACTTGGAACAGTCGACCACTGATGGCTTACTGTACTCAAGGTGCCGCGACGGGGGTCTCAGGCTAGTCAAGTTGGGCTTGTTCATTCCAGCTCTGAGACTCCGCCGCTGATGCAGACCTCAGGAGACGAGTACACAAGGGTAGTTTACGAAGCAACTCTTACGGCTAGATCGTTCGAGTTGTTGAAACAAGCTGCAGGTCATTCCACCCGGGGCAAGGTCGACTCAGGGGCGAGCATGCCAGATGGAAGTCCCATTGCTGTCTCCACTTCAACTGGAGAGACAGGGACTTCGATCTGTGGTCCAATCTAAAATCACAAGGTATGGGCATTTAGGTTTCCCGGAATGACCGCGTCAGTATCGCATGGCTCTGTAGCCCAGCAGAGCGTCTCAGGTTCGACTCTGACTTTATTCTGGGTCTTCAGACAAACACGTTTCCCACTCTGTCCGCCAGATCTAGAGGAAGACTGACCGACAATAAGACGGTGATGTGCTGTTTGTGTAGATGTCGGCCGGAGTCCATGCAACACGTCATCAGTTCATGCAGTGTACTACAGATACGAACCATAATAAGATTTGCGCGCTCCTTGAGAATGGGGCCAAACGCCTGGGCTGGTCTGTGGCAAAGGAGAAAAGGCTGACCACGCCAGATGGCAGGGTAGGCGTCCCTGACCTCATAATTACCAAGGATGCGCAGGCCCTGCTGGTTGACGTGGCTATCTGTTTTGAGAGCACTGAGGAGTCCCTTTGCTCCGCAGAAGCCATGAAGGCTAGAAAGTACCGCCCATTCATCAGGGCTGTCAAATCTGCTTATCCCCTTGTCACAAAGGTGCATGTGCAGGGGTTCCCTGTTGGAGCTAGAGGCAAATGGCATCTTCCGAACAGAGCCATCTTGGAAATGTTGGGCCTGGGTAAAGGGGAAGTGAAATGGTTCGCAATCCTCTTGAACAGAAGAGTGTTGCTGTACACGTATGATACGGTGAAGGCCTTCAGGAAATTGACGAGAGTCAGTCCCTGAGGGTCCAATCACGGCCCGTTAGCCTTGACAGAGGGCTTTGAGGAGATCCAGTAGCCTGGAGTACAAAAAATGAAATTACATATGCCGTCTGACAGACTGCTGCGGCGCTTGGAGGGGGGTCTAGAATGTTGGCGGTCCTAGTGTTAAGGCACACAGTCTTCCACGATCACACACTTAAACCAAAGCATCACTATTTTCTTCAATATAGTGACCTCTGTTTGCACTTTGGGCCACTAATTTGTTTGTGGACTCTCAGGTTTGAGAGTAAGCATTCATATTTCAAGGAATGTGTCTGAAAACTGCACTACTTTGTTCACCTGCGTAAAATGCTAGCAGAAAGGCACCTATTGCTTCAAGCGTATCTGAGCACTGGCACATTGTTCCCCTCTGTAGTTCAGGTGATAGGTGAAGCAAGTAAATATGATGAGCAGTTATACAATGGTCTTCTTCAGGAGTCTGTCAGGAGAGCTGGCTTAACTGAGGGAGCAATGTCAGAGTTGTCAGCAGTAGTTTACAAAGGATCAAGTATAGCAAAGGGCTTGTTGTTATTGGCTGTAATGAACAAGGCTATGTCTTTGGAAAAATCTCAGTGATTCTCCTTAGTCAGACACAAGTACACTTTGTTTTGGACGTGCTTCAGTCTGTGTTACTGATTGATCTTGCGCTTCACTTCCTACAGAGTTCTGAGAAAAGATTTGTATGTGTTCATGCAGACAGTTTGTGTGATAACTACCCACTGCATGTGTATGAAACTTTAGGCCTGCCTGCTGTCTCTTTGCATCATGCAGTATCCTCCTCTTAATCCACCACAGATATGGATGACAGCCTTGAACAAGAATTTCAGAAGGCATTACCTGAATTGCATGACGACACGGCAAAGACCCTTTCTGAGCACCTAAAAGACGCTATCGGCGTAAGACGGAGAGAAGATCTCCTGTTTATAGAACTCCTACCTAACAACTATACAGAGTCATGCATTCAGAAAAGGTGAGAACGTAAGCAGAAGGACTATTTTGTATATATTTCAAATTCATGGTTTAAATAGAACAGTTAAAAATGTAAATAAAAGCAGGCATTGAGTTTTCAGATGTTCCTTATAACATTTGAACTTGCATTTATTACTCAATATAGAATGTATGTTAATAGTTGATGTGAAATCATTCTGTTTTTTGTCCAAGTAGAGTCAGACTCTACAAGCCACCCAAAGGAACCTGAAACCAACGGCCCATCCCCCGTGATTGTGTCGCTAGAGGGTTGCTCACAAATTTCACTTAACTCTGCACAAACATCAAGTCATTTGCTTTCCATACAAGCAGAGCCTCTTGGACCAGCAATTTTCAGGTGTCATGGCAGAAAATGCGAGTGAGACTTGACTCGCCCAGAAGACAGGAGACTTATAGTAAGAGCTGTTGTGGATGTACACTGCCCTAACCCTAACAGAGCTGCTTGTATGGAAGTAGCAAGAACTATTGTATCTCAGTATCCTTCCACCTTTGCTGATAAGACTGCAGATGGTGAGCAGTTAGGTTGTGGTTATTATTCCCTACTGGAACAGCTTAAATCAAGAGTTGAACATGTAAACAGAGACAATGTCAGTAGCAGAATCAGGCAACCTAAAGAAAAAGAAATACTAGTGAAAGCAACAGTGATGATGCTACAATCAAAAGGGGGAGATCTGAACTGGATAGCTATGGCTGTGTCAAGTGGCAACCCAGAGATCTACCAGAAGGAGAAACAACTGAATCCTTGCAGACAAAAAGACAAGCTATGTCAGCTGTCTTCAGATCAGCAGGACCTCGAGCTATTGAGATGTGGAGGATTTATGAGTTTGACTTATATTTACCAGAGGCACATGATAAATTCCTGGCCTGCCCCCACCTTAGGTGAGATTGAAGAACAGTGGCATTTCTTTTTACCAAAAGAGGCCTCTGCACTCACTTCCACACACTCCCAGGTATTGAGGTAGACGCACGCCTCAGTGAAGCGCCCCTTTCAAAGGGAAGGAGAATTTGGAACTTTTTTCGAAGCCAGAGACTTAGGTGGAACAAGGATATTGAGCATTTGCTACGTGAGTTTGACAGGACAGAGTTGAACGACGTCCACATTGCCATGGCAGCCATCCTTCTGCTGATGAGATATTTCCAAGAAAGGGAGGACTCAATCTTCCTCCTGGCTGATGTAATAATCTTTAACTTTTACAAATATTCTCTCAGTGTATAACACTAGTGAACAAGAAATGTTAATGGCAGTTTTTTTTGAAGTCATCTTCAACCCAGATGACTGTTGGAACAGAGATGACCTTACCAGCCACATTGAGGATTATCGTGCTTGGTAAGTAAATATTTTCTGAGGCACTAAAAAATGGAGAAGGGACGCTGGTACCTTGCAGACAACAAATTGACCAACAGGCCAGCCCAACAGAATATCAACACTGTTTTGCTTGCTTTGGACTATTTAAGCGAAAGGCACTTTGGAAGCATGTAAAACGGTGCGCACTAGCTGAAAAGATTCGCAAACATTGCCGGGAAAAACAAGAATCCAGAGCCTCTGTGCTGGTGCTCAGCCAGTTCCGAAAGAAATCAACAAGAAGGTTTGGGCTCTTGTTAATAGAATGACGCAAAGTGAGGTTGTTCAGGCAATAAAAGAGGACATTTATATCAGAGAGAAAAAATGTACAACAGACAGATCTGCTTCTCAACATGACAACATCTGTCAGACATTGAGAGGCCTTGGGAGAGTGCTAGTTGTAGAAAGGAAGGTGACCCCACTGAGGAAAATAGCAGATTATATCAACCCTAAAACTTTCATCATTTCATTCGTGCCGTCAAAGAAGTAACAGGATATGATGAAAACATTAAAAAGTTTGAGAAACCAACTTTAGCCACAAAGCTGGGTCAGAGCATACAAAGAGTGGCCGACATAATCGAGGCTGAGGCTCTCGTTTCCCAGAGTGATGAAAAAAAGATGCCCGTCCAGGAGTTCAGACGCACGTACACTCTTAGCTGGAACGAGCTGATCTCTTCTGCTGCGTACCGTACACTGGAAGAAAACAAATGGAACAAACCGAAGCTGATCCCGTTAGCAGGTGATGTGAAAAAGATGCACATTTATATGACTAACAAACAGAAAGAGGACTATGAGCAGCTGTCTAATAAGAAAACACCAAAGAATTGGAGTAATCTTGCTAAAGTAACACTAGCACAGATTATTCTTTCTAACAGAAGAAGAGAGGGAGAAGTCTCTAATATGTATTTGGAAACACATGTTACCAGGGACAGCTCTCTACTTAATGAGGATGTTGCAGAAGCACTTTTAGATTTGGAAAAAATGCTGTGCAACCATTTTGAAGGAGTGGAAATAAGAGGGAAGCGAGGCAGAAAGGTGCCCATTATCCTTACTCCAGCTATGGTCAAGTCGCTGGAGCTACTTGTGAGTTCCAGAGACTTGTGTGGTGTGGTTGACAACCCCTACTTATTCGCCGGGCCAGGATTTGAGACAAGACTAAGGGGGTCTGACTGCATCCGTGAGTCGGCAAGAAGTTGTGGGGCCCAAAAGCCTGAAGCTTTCTCCTCAACAAAATTGAGAAAAAAAGTGGCCACTCTGTCCAGAGTGTTAAACCTTAATGACACTGATGTCAATGATTTAATCTTTTTTTTGTCTTGAAGATGGAACAGAAGCTCTTGAAGAAAGCTCTGGTTGTCATCTGAAGATGAAGAGCAAAAAGATAATCCAACAGCTATGTCTGTGTATGATTCACATGTGTGAAATAATGACATAATAAATTACACATACATACAGTGAGCCATATCTACAGCGTGTTTACATGAACTGACTCCTCCCCTCACGTATAAAAGTGGTTTAATTGAGGGACTAGAGAAAAGAAGAATAACATACTGTACTCACTGCTTAACTGTGTGAAGATACGAGCATAATAAAGATCGCTAGCATTAGCATGCTGACAACAATGCAGCGCGAGTTGTTTTGGTTTCATGCTGGTGCTCAAGATATCTGCTGGATCAAAAAATCACATATTCTGCCTTTAATAGTTATTCATGTTAACGTACTGTTCTTTCTATGTGGTGTACTTCACAAGTGTTAACATCAATAAACAGCCAGCCAAACTCCTTTTCAAGAGCCAGGAGGTGAGTGTGCTGCTCCTTTAAGTACTTCTTCAAAGTAGACAAGATGACAACGAATCGAAGTGAAACTAGAAAAGAAAATACAAGCTGCATGTAGTAGTTGACTTTGAAACAATAGTAGAGTGTACATTTACATTAAACTTCTATAAACTTAGAATAAATGTACATAACATGTTTCAATATAGACAATCAAACATCAAGTTAGACTTACAGCCATTGCATCAAGGGCAGAACAGTTAACATCCCACATTAGTGCACAGCATTTCTGAATATCTATACACATTTGATGACATATAGGAAGCCTTTTTCCCCATGAAAATGTACATTTCCTTTTTTGTTGTTTTTTCAGTCGGAGAAGAGGAGGGCACCTCAAAGCAGCAGCTTGACGATGAGCAAAGCTCAGAAGGTAAGAATGAACTTGGGAGATAATAGCTTGTTCTAAGTGACTCTCAGTAGGACCATAGGCTGATTAGAGTCTGGATATATCATGACAGTGCAGTTGAGAAGAACTATCATAATCTGAATGTGGATCTTGGTTGTTTGCATGTTTTCCTGAAGAGTTGTCGGTGACTAAAGACAGAGGGAGCACCCCAAAGCACCTTCAACAAAACAGGGCCTTGAGAGGTAAAAAAGTGAAGACCCTTTAGTCCTGTTTTTCCCTATTTACTGTATGCACCAATGTGATTAGTATGTACTAATTTTTTTTTTATTTAACCTTTATTTAACCAGGTTGGTCCCATTGAGATTAAGAACCTCTTTTTCAAGGGAGACCTGGCCAAGACAGGCAGCAGCAAAAAACACAAAGTTGCAGACAAAATACACAAAGGGAGACAAAGAACAATTTACAAAACATTTAGCATTATAACAGAACCATCTATGAGTCAAATCTGGGAGTCAGTAGATCAAGCAGTCGAGCTAAAAACATCGGCATTCTATAGAATCTGCCTCCAGGTCTTTCATTTTAGATTTAAAAACATTTAAGGACACCAGCTCCTTTAGTTTTAAGTCATTCTGCAACAGATTCCAGGCTGAGGGTGCAGAAAACCCAAAAGCCCTTTTCCCAATTTCTGTTCGAGCGTTTGGGACAGAGAGCATAAAAAGGTCCTGAGAGCGCAAAGAATACTGTCCGGTACTTTTCTGCATGATATAAACACAGAGATAGTGAGGAAGCAGATCAAGAATTGCCTTATATATAAAGGTGTACCAGTGTAAGAGCCTACGGGTCGCCAGAGAAGGCCATTTAACCCGAGAGTACAAGTCACAATGGTGAGTCAGAGCTAATGCTCATCAAATCAAGATATGATCTATGTTTTTAGGAAGAGCCTCAGTAGCCAGAGGGGAAAAGGACACCTCAAATCAACATCAGGAGGAAGAGAGAAGCTCAGAAGGTAAGCAGAGTTTTTAGACCCCACCTGTAGAACATTGCTGTCTGGCCATATGTCTGATTTCTTTGCTTATGAATGTTTTCCAGAAGAGTTATCGGTGACAAAAGACAGACAGAGTACCTCAAAGCGGCAGTTCGGACGAAAAAGAGCCTCTAGAGGTAACAACACAGAGACTCTGACATTATTATTGCAGACTACACATCAATATGTATTTTTTGCAGAATGTGATTAGTTAGAATAAATGTGCAGCCATATTGTGACACTTGACCCAACATGAATAAGATCACTTTTAAGGTTTCTGTGATTTATTGTGTGACGGCCCTCCCGCCAGCAGGGCCTGCTAGTGTGTTTGCTGTCTGTGTGTTTGTCTCCCTGCAGGTCGCTGGTGGGCGGGGTTCCGCCGCACCTGGGCAGACGTGGCCGGTCTCCCAGGTGCAGGCTATTTAAGACTGGGTCGTCGACGTCTCTCGCTCTCTCTCTGGCATCCAACCAAGCACCATTATTGAATTGTTTGGTTGTTGTTGTGTAAATTGGGGTTAATAAACCTAGAAATATGGTGTAAACCGTATGTCTCCGTGTTTTGTCAGGCCTTAAGAGCCAGGGTCGTGACAATTGGGGGCTCGTCCGTTCGTTTCACCGTTTCGCCAGTTCATTCATTCGGTTTTGTGAATGAAATCGTAGAGTTGTGAATTGAGTGACGTCATCGTCTTTACTACGGAGCAGCATGTAGAGTAGCATGGCAGCCGTGAGTATTGTGTGTGTCGTTTTGGCATATTTGGGCGGAGAAGTACGGTCATTTTTAATCAGTGAAGATATATTAACTCTTTGCTGCCTTATCTGTGATTGTGTTTCATCACTTTGAAGTACATGTTTTTTGAGCACCCTGATCAGTCGTCGGGCAAGCAGGACTTGTCACTTTATTATTTTGCCTTTTTTGTTTTTGGTGGTAACTCTGGGGAGGGGGCGCACCAGGGTCGGCTATTTCAGGTGACTGGGTTAGTGGTCTCCTGAAATGTTCCGAGTTTGGTTTTAAAGACGCCTCGAGCTCGGCAAGCCATTGAAGAAGTCAGGCATAGTTAGCATTGTGGGTAGGTAGTCAGGGTTCGGGGTGACTCAAGTTTTCTTCATTGTGATAACGTTGTGTAAAGCAGTAAGGTGAGTTTCTGTGTCTTTGTTGTTTTTTTTGCGAGTTTGGTATAAAATGAGTGAGTATGCAGAGTTTTTTAAAGCTCCGTCGGAGGAGTTTTTGGACGGATGTACAAAAGAACAGCTGTTAAAAATCGCAGCGCATTTTAACATTGAAGTCTCGGACAAACGGTTAAAGGACACTATAAAGGGTATTTTAAAAGCCAATATGAGTGACATGGGTTTGTTCTCTGTTGAGCAGCCTCTGTGTCCTAGTGCTGTTTTATCGCCGCCGTTTCTTGCAACAGTAACTTGACTTTCGAGCAACAAAAAGAAATGTTAATGTTACAGCTAGAGCATGATAAAATAACACAAAGAGCGGAAATTGATAAAGAATTGGCTGTTGAAAAATTGCGTTTTCAGACGGAGCAGGCAAAAGTTTCGCTTCAACAGTACAAGCTGGACTTGATTAAAAGTGGTAAGTCGGTAGCTGACAGCTCCGTTGATTTTGACTCGTCGTCGTTTTGTCCGGAGTCTTCTGAGTGTTTTGATGTTTTAGGTAATCTTCGATTGTTGCCTAAATTTAACGGAAGAGACCCGGAGACGTTTTTCTCCTTGTTTGAGCGCATTGCGGAGACGAGGAGGTGGCCTGAGTCTGCCCGCACTTTAATGTTGCAGTGCGCGCTGACCGGCAGAGCGCAGGCGGCTTATTCAGCTTTGTCTGCAGTTGATTGTCGAAATTATGACCTTGTTAAGTCTGCGGTGTTAAAAGCTTACGAACTCGTTCCCGAAGCGTATCGTCAACGTTTTCGTATGTGGAGAAAGGGTGACAAACAAAATCATCTCGAGTTTGCCCGTGAACTCACCGGACACTTTACGCGCTGGTGTTCCGCGTTTGGTATAGACCGTTTCACTGACTTGTGTGATTTAATAGTGTTGGAGCAGTTTAGAAACATATTAACGACAAACAGGTAAAAAATATGACGGAAGCCGCTGCTCTAGCGGATGATTATGTGCTGACGCACCGGCGTTTCTTTGGTGAATTACGCACTCGTAGTGTTGGTTCAGAAGAGCGTGCCGAGTCAGATGGGGTGAATTATTTTCATGCGGGTAAGTCAGTATTTAAAGATCGTAACATACGAACTTCAGATAAAGTATGTAACTTCTGTCACAAGAAAGGTCACTGGAAAAGTGATTGTTAAAAAAAGAAAGGTCCAAAGTGTGGGCCTGTGGGGCAGCCAAAGGGGGCTTGTCTGGCTGTGTCGGTACAGAATTTACCGATAGTGCAGAGCCAAGGGGGTCTTGTAGGGGGTGAAGTTTCATCCAGGGAACTGGAATCTTTTTTACCTTTCGTTTCGGATGGTTACGTTTCGCTTGTGGGAAGTGGGGATAAAAGACCACTGCGTGACACTGCATTCTGATCTTTTCCAGGGCCAGGTAACTGTTGGTTTGCGTCCGGCGCTGCCAATTGATGGCATTACCCTCATCCTCGGGAACGGTGTGGCAGGTGGGCGTGTATGGGCTGACGCTCCGCCGCCGTCTCCGGTAGTTTCCTCCGTCCCATTGATGAGAAAACAGCCGGATGAGAATGAGATTAGTTTTCCAGAGGTTTTCACTGCATGTGCTGTGACTCGTTCCATGAACCATGTCGGTGAAGATTCACTCTCTAAAGGGGAGAAAGTAAAAGGTGAGGAATCAGATTCGTTGTATTTTTCGTTGTCTGATTTTCCTCTCTCGATTTCACAGGAAGACCTGAAAGCTGAGCAACGAGCAGATCCTTCTCTGGGAGAGTTGTTTGACCAGGTGTTGCTTGGAGAGGAGGTAGAAAATAATTCTCATGGTTATTTTTTGTTTGGTGACTTGTTGGTGAGGAAATGGGTGCCTCATAGTGACGAGTTCATAGGAGACCCCATTACCCAAATTGTCGTGCCGAGTAAACTCCGTGAGCACGTGTTGAAACTGGCCCACGACGAATCTGGGCACTGGGGGGTAAAGAAAACTTATCAGCGGGTCCTACGGCACTTCTTTTGGCCTCGGTTAAAGAGGGATGTTGCCGCTCACATTAAAACATGTCACACTTGTCAGCTCGCAGGCAAACCTAATCAAGGTGTAAAACCTGCTCCTTTGCTCCCGATTCCTGTGGTGAGCGAACCGTTTGAGCACTTAATAATAGACTGTGTCGGTCCGCTACCTCGTTCTAGGTCAGGTGCGGTCTACCTGCTTACAGTAATGTGTCAAAGCACACGTTATCCTGCGGCGTACCCATTACGCACGATAACTGCGCAGTTCATTTCCATTTTCGGCATTCCGAAAATCATTCAAACCGACCAGGGATTGAATTTTACCTCCAATCTGTTTGCCCAAGTGTTGAAACGGCTTCACATTAAGCACCACAAGGCGTCTGCTTATCACGCTCAGTGTCAGGGGGCCTTGGAGCGGTTCCATCAAACATTAAAGTCGTTGCTGCGTTCATATTGTGTGCAGATGGATAGAGACTGGGATTGGTTAATGTTAGCAGCCAGGGAAGTGACCCAGGAGAGCACTGGGTTCAGTTCTAACGATCTGGTGTTCGGGCACACTGTGCGTGGCCCTTTAAATATTTTGTATGATCAATGGAAAGAGGCAGAGCCTCCGAGAAATCTTGTTGATTATGTGAATGGTTTCCGCCATAGACTGTATGCAGCCGGGAAATTGGCAAAGAAAAATTTGACTTGTGCTCAGAGTAAAATGAAGAAATTGTATGACAGACGGGCTGAGCGCCGCGTTTTTAGTGTGGGGGATCAGGTCTTGGCGTTGTTGCCTATTACCACCTCACCGTTTCAGGCTAAGTATACGGGTCCAAATAAAGTTGTAAAGAAAATATCGGAGCACAACTACATCATAGCCACACCTGAGCGTAGAAAGGCTAATCAACTGTGCCATGTAAATTTGTTAAAACCTTATTATGATCGTGCTACCGATTTAAAAATGTCTGATATCCAGTGTTCATCGGAACCTGCGCTTCCAGCCTGTTCGGTGGGGAGGGTGTCAACGGTGTATTCTCCACAGTCGGTGACAAGCGAGTTAGAGGATGGTTTGCCTTCGATGGATCCAGCTGTTCTGCAGGGTCGTCTTAAGAACTCAGAGTCCCTGAGGAAGCTGGAGGTCCTGGTAGGCCACCTGTCCGAGTCAAAGCAGGAAGATTTGTCCTCATTAATTGGGTCTTTTTCTTGTTTGTTCGGTGACATTCATTTGTTAATTCTTTATAAAAACTAAACGGTCTTTATAAAGCTATAGACTGACTCCTAAAGATGCCGCCCAATATTGATATTTCTGTTTTTATTTTGACTCTTGTTCAACTTATTTTCATTCGTAGAAGAATCAGAATAATTAGAGAAAGCCAGAGAGGACTGAGACGTGCCACCGTTGCTATACTAGCAAGACGTAGCCAAACTGTAAGTGAAAAGATACTAGTCCTTTGCTTTTATATTAGATATAAACGTCACATCCTGATTTTCAGTATGTAATGTTGTAGTGTCAGACTACACCCCCTTCTGGGGAAACTCAGACATGTCACAGTATTGTAGCCACATTGCTCACATCAAGTAACTTTCTAGTGAGTAATATTTAAATACCTTTTTGTCATATAAAAGTTCAAGACATCATATTATGAGAATCAATATCTTTATTTACAGTTCAGACATCAATCTCAGTACTGCAGACTGAACAGCCATGTCCCAGTTCTGGCCATGTATTTTGATGGCCAAAGTGACCTCCGCCCCGACTTCCGCCTCTCCAAACCCACAATACTCCACCTGATCAACACCCTGCGCTCACCATCTGACCACGGCTGGGGATTTGATCTGGAGGTTCTTGTTTTTTTGTTTTGGTTGGCAAGTGCAACCTCTTACCGTGTGGTTTCCAGAGCCTTTGTCATTCCACGCTCCACTGTGCATAACATAGTGCACAGGGTTGCAAAGAGCATCATCAGGCTAAAGAACAGGGTCATATACTTGCCACCCCAAGATGACCTCCAACGAATTTGTGCCGGCTTTTAAACCCTGGCTGGGTCTGCAGCTTTCTCCCGTGTTGTTGGTAGCATCGATGGCTGCCACATCCGGATTAAAGGGATACTTCACCCATTTGCATTAAGCTTTGTATCAGTAGTAAACTTGTGGTTTTATTGAATGGTCTTGCATCCAGCCCTCATTTCCCCCTGAGACGGGAAAAATCTGTATTTTCTTTTCTGAGATGCCTCCTCAATAGACGCAAAAATCGTCATATTGCGTCACTCGCGGAGGCTATGGTTAGCACGGGTTAGCAGGGGTAAAACTACATTGCTATTTCCTCATGTTTTCAACCACTGAAGCTACAGACCTATCACAGATCAGTGGGCGGGGCTTCACTGCCAGAATCGAAACTTAACATCCGCCATCTTGCTTGAAGGCTATGCTACCAGAAATCTAATATCTGCCGACAATGGTGAAAAAAGTATGTTTCAACTTCAAACTGATATGGATGAAGGGGATTTTGAAGGTTTTGTGCTTGAATCGGATGTTCGTGGCTCTTTCTACGAGCCACCCGCAATATTGCTGCCAGGTGCCTTCTGCAGACACAGCGGCTAAACAGGGACCCTGAGCCGGGCTCAAGCTGGGTGTCTCTACGGATAAGCTAATATGGACCGAGAATGAAGAAAAACGTATGTTTCAACTTCAAACTGATATGACTGAAGGGGATTTTGAAGGTCTTGTGCTTGAATCGGATGTGTGTGGCTCTTTCTACGAGCCGCAATATAGCGGCGAGCTGGCTGCGGTGCCGACAGGTAGGCTAGCTAGCCTAGCTGGCTAGGTCCGTGGCTGTGAGAGAAAAGAAGGAGCCGGGGCAGACTTGTGTTGTCGGTGCTGTCACTGTTTGCCTATGGACACAGACATAGAGTCTGTTTTCTGCCAGGAATTTCCAAGATGCCAATTCCTTATGGAAGAAATCTCTGAATCAGTTGTGGAAACTGCTGTATTATTGTCCGCGAGTAATGCTGCATTCAGGTGCTGCTCGGGTGGTTTGAGTTTCCGAGTTGGGAAGTCATTCTTCCGACTTCCCAACTCGGAGAAATCTTATTGTCAAGTTATATTTAAGCAAAAAGTTGATGTGCAATATGTGCCTGAATAAAAAGTATGTTAACAAAACACAAAACCGACTTGAGCAGGTGTTTCATTTGCATTTTACAACTCGAAATCTCATTTTTCCGATACCACATGAATGCACCTCTCCTTCAGCGGGAGTGTCCTGCGGTGCTGTGCATTCTGGGAGATGTGTCTTTGCAGAGAAAACGCAAAAATACACTTTTTGCCTTTTTCTCGGTCAAGAAGGCACCAATTTCAAAATTTATTTCACATTTCTACTACATATATGACCCAATGTCACTACAGATTCATGTTTCAACGGGTGAAGTATCCCTTTAAGCCCCCAAGTAATGAGGCCCAGTGTTATTTTAATCGAAAATTATTTTGTTCCTTGCAAATGCAGGCTGTGTGTGACCATCAGTGTCAGTTTTTGGACGTGTTCATTGGGTACCCAGGGTCAGTCCACGACTCTAGGGTTTTAAAAAACAGCCCTCTTTATGTACAGAGCCTTTTCCCGCCTGAAGGTTTCTGCATTTTGGGTGATGGGGGATATCCCTGTATGTCTCGCCCAGTCACCCTCATAACACCCTACAGGGAGCCTGTGAAAGGTGCAGTGGCAGCCAGATTTAACAGGCACCATGCAAAGGCCCGTTCGGTTATCGAGCGGGCCTTTGGAATCATGAAGACCCGATGGCGCTCTATATTTTTTAAGGCCCTTGAAGTGAGCCCTGTGTTTTCTGTGGAGGTGGTGGCTTGTTGTGCCATTCTCCACAACTTCCGCCTCAGGGATGGCGACATCATTGAGCCAGTTGAAGACCCACTGGGACCGGATGATGGAGACGGTCAGCTTCACCCTGACTCGCAGTGTGGGGAGCAGCTGCGGGGACGCATGGCTGCTGCACTTTCGGCCCCCAATGACAAAGTCCCAGCTCTTAACGATCATGACTACAATTAAGAAGAAAAAAAAAAACTCGTTCAAATCCCATTTGGCACAATATTTTTTGTTCAATTCATGTATATAGTTTCATTCAATTTTCATATAAGTGTTAATAGTTATAAATGTGTTGCCTATGATGTTTTAGTTATTCATAAATTTTTCTTTCTTGTTAAGTTACAGATATGTAGAAATGTTAGAAATGTTAAAAATCAGCCTTGTAGATAGCACATACTTTAGAATCAGTTCTTTCAGTTCAAATAACTATTTATCCGTTACAAACATGTGTAAAAGAGCTCAGCACAAAAAAACAAACACATACAAGTGGAAAAAGCAGATTCAATAAAACATTTATTTTGGTATCAATTATTTTATTTACATTTTTTCCACAATCTTCTCTAACAAATTAATCAACCTTTCTTCCCGGCCTCATCTCTCCTAACTCTCTCTTCCGCCCTTTCCTCTGCCCTCTCTAAAAATTGGAGCAGGTCACGCCTCTGCCTCTTCGGCGCTGGCCGTGCCTCCTCTGACCCTCTCTCTCTCTCTCTCTCTCTGTGTCGGATGGCACTGAATCAGGGGATTCTGGCTGGGACATGGAAGAGGTCTCCCCCCCATGCTGAGGCAATGAGGCATGGAGGCCTTATGGATGGCCTCCCACCTATAGCCTCATCCATGAGGGAGAACCACTTCCATGTCCCAGCAGTGGCCTCCCCTGACTCAGTGCCACATACATATCAACTATTAGTTTTGCACAATTATAAACAAAGTCAATTTCTGATACCACATAGGAAGATACTAAAAGAGAACATGAATTGCCATTTTTAATCTATACTTCAATTATCCAGGGCTAGTGTAAATACAACAAATACAAACCTTGTAGGTCTTCTTCAGATTCTCCCACTTCTTGGCCGCCCGGGCAGGAGTGACTTGGTCGGCCAAGCCCATGTCTTTGATCAAAGTTATATGTAATAAAAAAAACATACAAATATATGACACAAAAGCCTACAAAGTGTATCAAAATCATTAATAACTATAGCCTACTAGAAAGCTACAAGTCAAGAACATTTTACTTCCGATGTAATAACACATCACAATAAGAAACCTATTAATATATATATATATATGAAATATATTAATAATAATTAAATGTCTCACTCCCATCCTGCGGCAGCAGCAAACCTCTTCCCGCTGAAGAGGTGGTCTTTCTCCCCCCTCAGCTTGATCAGCTGAGCTACGTCGTCGTCAGTCCCTGAACAGAAGAAAAATAAAGCGACAATCAATTTTGCTCCAGTACTACTGTGAAATGTCAATGCATTTTACCGCTAACGCTAGTTAGCAATGCTAACAGTGGCTACGATGGCTAGTTATTAGAAGGCTAATGTTAGCTAGCTGGGTCGCCAGTAGCTTTTTACTGTAGAGAGGCATATTTATACCTGTGATTAACAAATAATAACTTGCCTAATAAACCTATAAAGCGAACATCCAAAGTTCAACAATTCTAAAAAAATGTTAAATTACTTACATTTGTAGGTCATCTCACGCTGTTCGCCTGTCGGTTAGCCATTTTCTTTATAGACCGCAATGAATGATGGTATATATGGCTCAGCTAGTGACCATCGGCCGTACACTACTTTCCACAATGCATTGTGGGATACAATGAGTGGACTATATAGGGTATGACGATGCTCACTAAGAATTCGGACAGCACTACAAAATGGCCTATTCACTATATAGTGAATAGGGAGTGATTTCGGACACAGCCCATGTCTTGCGATTCAGTGCTGTCCTTGTGCTGTTGCTTTGGTCTGAAATACGGCTCTGGTGATTTGTCTGAATCTGTGATATAACCACGCCCCCTCATTTGCATATAACAAATGGAAACAAAAACAGAGGGAAATAAATAAATGTGGCATTATGAAATAAAAGTCCCAGGAAATAAATAAAAGTATTTATTATTATTTTCATAGGCATATTAATTAATTAATTAATGTATTTATTTATTTCATAGGCATATTCATTTATTTATGTATTTATTTAATATTGAATAAAATGGCATTCCATACATGCCACCATTACTCCCCTGTTTTAACAGTCTGTGTGCAGACGTCCCTAGACTACAGCAGGCTGTGAGATAACGTTAGTTTACTGTTTTTAAGGTGCTGATTGTTGATATGCAGACACGGTGAGAGTGAACGGAGAAATGTCGAAATGACCGTTTGACCGTATTGCGTACATTCCTGAACATAAAGACTTGGTCCATACCATGCATAGGCCGTAAATATTAAGGTCCACACACATCACGGACCGTGTCACGCTTAAAGTAAATAGGTGCGCGTGATGGCTGGCGCTCCTGTGAGTGTGCGTGCGTGCGTGTGTGTCTGTCAGCTCGCGCCTAACATGCAGAGGAGCAGCAGTGAGAAGCTGCAGGTACACCAAACGCGCGTAAAACTCATCATATTTATAAAAACACGCTCCTCTGTTCCTCCGCTCGCCATGACCACGCTGCACTTGTGTGGATTGAACATGCGCACAACTTTTTTTTTTCATAAATCAATCTGCGGATCACGTGTGTGCCGAACCAAAGATATTGATCCGAACGGATCACGGATCAATGATGATCCGTTGCACCACTAATCACATATGGGGCTATATTTAACACTTAAAACATAGCCCCATAACACTCAGGATTAAAAGCAGCGCCTTCCAGATCGCACTCAGTTGCTGTTTGCTGCCACTGTACTCAGCGCTCCTATAACGACCAAATTCCACCAGATGCGTGTTCGGTCCGTCTCCGCTCCGTTCCGGCACCGGAGCTGATACGTTTCACTTTATTCAATGTGTGTGCTTCCACTGGGTCCGCTGCGCTGCGTCTCAGCTGCGTCTCAGCTCCGGCAGTCCGGAGCCCTCCGGAGCTGATACGCAAGACTTCTATTTTTGCCGGATGCCGGAGCACGACGCATCAATTCAGCACACAAAAGAACAAGCGGGACGGGAAGTCAGACACCGATACAACATTAAAACATCCGGTGTATTTTCAGAATAAAAGACTCTGTTTTGATGGTTTAGAAAAACGAATGTAGGTGTGTTTGTTTATGTGTTTATAAGGTTAATATAGAGTTTAATACCATGTACATCGTATTATCTCCCGCTGTCGGGAGTTAATCTTTAAAATACCGCGGGAATTCCTTTTTCTCTGCACCCCAGCTGACCGGCTGTGCTCTGCTACTACGGACGGAGCACGCAGCCGGTGGGTATTGAAGAACGGGGGTGCACGGAGCCGTCACGCACCGGAGCGGACACGCAATGCTCACGGATCTGGTGGAAATTCGGCGTAAGTGTTGTCAGCAGCGGTGTTACACTCTACTCCAATCTAAATACGTGCCAAGTGTTTTTGTACAGACCTAGCTGCAAGCACAAGGCTGAACCGAAAAGATTGACCTGGACAGGAAGTCGGACAAGGAAACGCACAGAGCATCCTTTTAAATTTCAAAATGAAACGCAACATACAGACTCCAGATGGTATTTTATGCTACGCTACATTGTGCCACCATCTGTAATTCATGATTTGATGCCCATTTATGTTCATTGCCTATTGAATATTTTTAGGAGGAGCTTCAGTGACTCAGGACAAGAAGGGCACCCCACAGCAGCTGGACAAAAAGCAAGGCCTAGAAAGTAAGAAATAAACTGTCTTTTAATTTTACCCAAAATATAATCATGTCAAAAGCTCCAGTTTTTAAACACTGTTTCAGCACCGTGTGAGTAGAGACCAAAGGTTCTACTCTAAAAGATCCTTATTAAAAAACCCAGCCCATAACAAAAGTTCATTTATGTACAAATGGCTATGGCTATATATAAATTGGTTTATCCATTAATTATGCAGCAGTGCAGAAGAAAGAATTTAATATCTGAAATGTTCGATCAATTTGAATGCTTTGGCATATATTAGTCTTATTATGAATAAATGTACACAATAACGAATAAATTATGAAATTATTGTTAATCCCACAGTGTGCATTTATTCTGCACAAACTGATCTTGCACAATGTACTTGTGAGTTGGTCATTTATTTACCAGGGGGATTAAAGTACCGTAAACCCGGAATATAAATCGCACCTGTATATAAGACGCACCCTGTTTTGAAGGTCTCTTAGAGAGAAAAAAACTTTAAACGGTTTTCCTGCTTGACGATTTATATTGTGTTCAGTGATGTCTACAATGTGCAGTTTCTGTGCAGCTGTGTCGCTCTTTTAGTCCCGTCTGTTTTCACTTTCGGGAGTTTGAACTCCTACCAGCTACAGCACGGTAGTTGAGCTCTCAGCCTGCAGGGAAAGTTGTGAGGCACAGACTCCTAGCTTGCGAGCTGCGCTGCCCGACTCCGCTGGTCACTCTTTAACTGTAATATAGGACTCTTTCAATCAAAAGAACACTCCACAAGGTTTATTTACGGAACAATATACCACTGTTTCTTGAAAATGCATGATTATGACCTTGTGAAGGAGAAAATATGTGGAAAAAGTTGCGCAGCCAGCCTGGTCTGTGTTGCCGTCTTTCCCAGCACAGCGTGCACTCAGATTTCAATAAACTGGGAATGGGGATGGGGTTTTAACATAGACTGTAAGGTTTTTAATCACCCCAGATTGCAGTGATAGGGACTGCTGCACCCGCGGTAATGACGGTGCGTGTTTCAGTATTTTATACTGGTATATTGGTCGCACTGGTGTATAAGGCTATATTTAAAGTGCGTCTTATACACCGGATTTTACAGTTATTATCAAAATTAGTGAAGACAGTGAAGACATGAAGCAGCTAAACAATTGTCACTGATATTACCTATAGTCAATGCCTCTGGGATGTTGAATGGTAGCAAAAGTGAATCGGGTAAATTTAGACTGTCTTTCCATTTCCTGTTGTTTCAAAAAATGTCATTGAGTGTTTGGTATTTCTTTCTTGTTTTCTTAAAAATATTCTTTACAATCTTGTTTCCTAGGTGAAAAAAGCCAAAACGGATGTGGTCAGAAGAGGAGGTAATTGAAAAGTCTTTGATGAGATTCATCAGAATGGGTAAAACACCAGGTAAAAAGGACTGTGAGATGTGTATTTTAGCCGCAGACGAAGCGCTGGCCCAGAGATTCTGGAGGGCAGTGAAGTTCTATGTTCACAATAGAATAGTGTCAGAACGAAGGCTTTAGTTTACGACTTCTTTTAGGTTCATTATGTTATTAATGTCAATAATGTAGGCATTCACAGTTAACCCTCTGGGATCTATGATCGCGCCGGCGTGATTATGGCGTGTGATGTCATCAACTCGATGTAAAAAAAAAAAACACGCTTTGTTTACATCAGGTGATTTGACAACTCAAAATTGCACGCTTGAAACTTCCTCCCAGTTTTTATTTGACGTTTCTATGTCATGTAAAACCGGAGATATGATAGTTTTAATTTGATAGTTAAAAAATATTTTTACAAAATAGAAAAAAGTAGTCGAATCAGCTGAGGCCACCCAGAACCTGAAGTCAACAGCGGGAAAAGCGGGGCTGAGTGGCGGGAGCGAGCGAGACGACGGAGTGTTTGAGGAAAGAGAAGCGGAGTTTGATAGTAATAATAATAAGAAGAAGATAGAAGAAGAAGAACAAGACGAAGAAGAGTTTCAAGTTGAAAATGCGTTCACTGAATGTCCGTCAAGCTCTCGGGCTGGTTTATGAACTGGACGAGGCTGAGGGTGAGCCTATTTCTAGTTCATCATCTGAGGAGAGCACAGAGGATGAAGACGTGACTGATCCATCTTTTGTCGCCGGCGATGAGAGGTAAGGCAAACTTATCATGAATATTTATGGCTTTGGTTTGTTTATTGTGCTATTGCAAACTTTATAAACCTGTTTTATATGCATATATATATATGTGTAGGTCATGTGCAGTGTTTCCCACACATAAACAATAACTGGGCGGCCCCCAAGTATATTTCTGGCCGCCATAGTAATATATTTCCGACCTGTGTTTAGTTAATTTTTTCATTTATTCATAAAATTGCTGTGAAAGAGTGCGCGAGAGAATGCAGGGGCGCGAGGACCTTAGCGCGTTTTATGCCGCTACTTTTCCCTGCTCCTCTTTCTGCTGTCATGACTGTGAGCATCGCGGGCCACGATGAGACACACCAACATGCAACACGCACTAACGCACACACACTGGAGCGCCAGCCACCACGCACATGCAGCTTTTTATCATGTTCTTCTCTCTGCTGTCATGACTTTGAGCATCGCGGGACAAGTTGAGACACCAACAGATCAACGCACACAAACACACACACACAAACTGGAGCGCCAGCCACCACGTGCACCTGTTTTACTTTTAGTGCAACATCACACAGTTGATCCGTCTCACAGCCTCTGTGAACATCTTCACTCAGATTAGAATATCGATCCCTTGCCCCCTCCCTCCCCCGCGAACTCCCCCGCACAGGTATCGTGTCATTCTGTGGGAAACACTGATGTTTACAGAATAAATAGGAAATAATAAAAACAGATGGGTAAATGTTCAGCCTTTTATTTCCCCCTTTATCTGAACATAGATGAGTAAACTATCATACTCGTTTCAAAGAGATGGATAAAGTGATTTCCTAGTGTTTCTTTTGGATTATATCTTATGTTCTTTATTTCTATATTTTACCTCTTGCCTCTTGTAATATTACTTGGTTGGTTATCTTTTGTAAACTGAGTATTTTAGTGGCAACTAAACTTTTTCACTGTCCATCATGTGCATATGGAAAATGACCAGAACAATCTCTAATTTTGACAAATACTGTATTATTGTAATGCACATACAGAGATGAGGAGCCTGTACCCTCTACACTGAGGCGTACTCAGAGAGGGCGCGGGAGAGTGCGTGGGAGGAGTCAGATGAGGTCCAGATCTCCAGACGCGCAGCCACACCATCGCTTGGAGCCGTGGAGAAGTGAAAATGACCCTGATACTGCCACTCAAATTAGCCGGTTCACGCAACGGAGAACACTAGGAGCCCAGGTGGACAGCCATGCAGCCTATTCACCTCTGCACCTGTTCAAATTGTACTTCTCCCCTATCACAATGCGGACCCTCTGCAGAAACACCAATAAGTATGCAGCAGCAAACCAGGAAATGGGGAAAAAGTATAAATGGGATGATGTAGAAGTTGAGGAGCTCTATAAGTTCCTTGGACTACTCCTCTACATGTCACTGGTGTCACTGCCCAGTATTGTGGACTACTGGAAACATAACAAAATAACCTCTGTGCCGTTTCCTGCTACCGTGATGTCGAGGGACAGATTCAGGGCTCTGATGTGGAACATCCACCCCAGCGACCCGGAGGAGGACAAAAAAAATGATGAGAGGAAGGGAACACCAGAGCATGACAAGGTGTTCAGGATCAAGCCCCTCATGGACGACATCCTCAGTGCCTCCCTGACTCATTACCACCCAAGGAGGGAATTGGCTGTTGATGAGAGAATGGTGGCCACCAAGGCAAAAACTGGCATAACCCAGTACATGAAGGACAAACCCACGAGGTGGGGGATCAAGCTGTTTGTGCTGGCCGACTCCAGCAACGGCTACACGATCAATTTGAATGTGTACATGGGAAAAACACACACACACACTGCATGGGCTCTCATATGATGCTGTGATGAACTTGATTCAGCCATCCTACATTGGCACCGGCTACCATGTGTACGTGGACAATTTTTACACAAGCCCCCGGTTGTTCCTCGACTTGGCCAGCATGAGTTTTGGAGCCTGTGGCACATACAGGGACAACAGGAAAGGGTGTCCAAGTGGGAGAGACAACCCCCTGACCAAAAAATCAGAGAGGGGCACGGTGAGATGGATCAGGGAGGACCCCCTGGTATTTGTTAAATGGATGGACACTCGGGAGGTGTCCGTGTGAAAGAGAAAGATGGACACTGGGCAGTGAAGAACAACTCCTGCCCCACCCCAATCATTGTGTACAACAAGTACATGGGTGGGGTTGACCTGTCCGACCAGCTGCTCCAGTACTATTCTGCCCACCGCAGAACCGCACGCTGGTACTGCACCCTGTTTTTGCATCTTGTGGACATTGCCACCACAAATGCGTACATTCTGTACACAGACATCAGTGCCTCAAATCAGGTGAAGCCCATGTCCCACAAGGACTTCCAGACTGAACTGGTGTCCCAGCTGTGTGGGGTGGACTGCACAGGTGTGCCCACCAAGAGGAGTGCCAACCACATTCCTGTATCCATTGCAACGTCAACAGATGCCAGCCTGAAAGCCACAAAAGGCCGCAGGATTTGCCAACACTGCCACCAGGTGGACAAAAAAAGGCATCTCACTCCCTGGAAGTGTCAATCCTGCGATGTGGCTTTGTGCGTTATTGTGGACCTAAACTGTTTTGCCGAGTGGCACAAATAAATAAAAAAACAGTGCCCCATTGTATATAGTTTGAAATATTTGTATATAGTGTGATTACATCTCAATGTTACCTTTTATGTTACATTGAACTCTCTGTGGAGAAGACTCAGACCTGGACCCCTAAGACATTTGACAATGTGGCACAGTATTTTTTTTAACTAGTATTCGAGATATTAAAATCAACATATAAAGCTACTGTAAATGTACATGTAAAAGTGGGCTTGGCCATGTATCCACCAAGGAGTGGATTTTTTGCAAAACAAATGTTTGAAATGGATTCAGAATCCTAAATAACCCCTGGTTTGACCCCTTACAAGCCATCTCAGGCAGAGGTTAACATTTTCAATTTTTTTCACCAATAAGATTTCAGGTACTCCGACTTTGAGCCGCTCTCACGGATTTTCCTATTACTTAAATCTTTTTATACGTGTTATAAGACACCTTTATGAACCCATTTGTGAAGAAATCTATTGTAAAGAAATTATTCCCAGATTTGCCAAATATCTGATAAAATTCCCTTACTAAATGTGTGTGCTTCCACTGGCTCTGTCCCAGCTCTCTGGCAGTCCAGAGCCCTTTGCAGAAGACAGTCAAGGCTTTTATTTTTGCCGGATAGAGCAGATCGAGCGTGACAGGAAGTCAGACACCGAAACAACATTAAAACATCCAGTTTATTATAAAAATCAAACACTCACTTGTAAAGGGTTTTATTATCTTGCGCTGTCTCGAGTGTAATCTATAAATACTGTCCAGCTGTGCTGCTCTGTGCTGGGCTCTGAGAACACGGTGCCGTAATGGAGCAGATGCAATGAACACGTATCTGGTGGAAGTTCTTGGTTATTGTTACACATGCCACGGCACAATATGTTGCTTCGGGAAAAGCAATCCAGAATCACCTAACTTTCACCACATGATTCACATGTAAACTAATACTAGTGGACTTCAAGTAGATTCATATACATTTAGTTAACGATAATACTAGAAAGCCTGTAGCTAGTACCGGCTAACAGGGTTAGCCTGAACCGTAGCCAGTCAGAGTAATGGATTAGCAGAAAGTGTGAATCAGCACTGCTCCAGAGTTCATTCTCAACAGTTCTGTCGATGCGTCACCTGGACTTCGTAGAGAGACAGGCAAATGTGCAATTGTATTTCTCTCATGATATGTTAATGGGTGTACTTTTCTGTGTGTGTAATATTCAAATGTTGTGATTATATTTCCCTCTAAAAAAAACAACACAATTTGCTCATGCTGCATTCATGTAGATAAAAAAATAGTTCACATTCACCGCTTATTAGTTTATAAAAAGCAGTCGCCATTCTTCTTCGCCACTCTCAGGTGTATAAAAAACAATTGCCATTCTGCTTCGTCACTCTCAGGTGTATAAAAAACACTCGCCATTCTGCTTCGTCACTCTCAGGTGTATAAAAAGCACTTGCCATTCTGCTTCGTCACTCTCAGGTGTATAAAAAGCACTCGCCATTCTGCTTCGCCACTCTCAGGTGTATAAAAAGCACTTGCCATTCTGCTTCGTCACTCTCAGGTGTATAAAAAACACTCGCCATTCTGCTTCGCCACTCTCAGGTGTATAAAAAACACTCGCCATTCTGCTTCGCCACTCTCAGGCTTATAAAAAGCACTCGCTATTCTGCTTCGCCACTCTCAGGCTTATAAAAAGCACTCGCCATTCTGCTTCGCCACTCTCAGGCTTATAAAAAGCACTCGCTATTCTGCTTCGCCACTCTCAGGCTTATAAAAAGCACTCGCCATTCTGCTTCGTCACTCTCAGGCTTATAAAAAGCACTTGCCATTCTGCTTCGCCACTCTCAGTCTATTGATGAGATTGAACACTGAGCGGAGGAGTCATAAACTGACATCACACACCTGATGTGTATTAACCGTGTTACCTGAGTGGGATCTTTACCGTTAAATAACATTTATTTTCAATATTTTCTAGCAATGTTCAAAGTTGTAATGTAGCAGAAATATAGACGTAGTTTACAGAAATAACTAGAATAGGTGTTTCCTGACGTAAACTCAGGGTTATCAGTTGTTTTAGAAAAGAATAAAATATGTAATGTAACCTGGATGATATTAAAACCTTTTTTATTATTACGTGACTGAAATGATAAGTGAGGCTCTGAGACCAGTATGAGGAGGTCTTATAGTCATAGCTTTCAGTGACGTCACCGAAGCAGAATGATGACTGGTTTTTATACACCTGAGAGTGGCGAAGTAGAATGGCGAGTGTTTTTTATACACCTGAAAGTGGCGAAGTAGAATGGCGAGTGTTTTTTATAAGCCTGAGAGTGGCGAAGCAGAATGGCGAGTGTTTTTTATACACCTGAAAGTGGCGAAGTAGAATGGCGAGTGTTTTTTATAAGCCTGAGAGTGGCGAAGTAGAATGGCGAGTGTTTTTTATACACCTGAAAGTTGCGAAGTAGAATGGCGAGTGTTTTTTATAAGCCTGAGAGTGGCGAAGCAGAATGGCGAGTGTTTTTTATACACCTGAGAGTGGCGAAGCAGAATGGCGAGTGTTTTTTATACACCTGAAAGTGGCGAAGTAGAATGGCGAGTGTTTTTTTATAAGCCTGAGAGTGGCGAAGCAGAATGGCGAGTGTTTTTTATACACCTGAGAGTGGCGAAGCAGAATGGCGAGTGTTTTTTATACACCTGAAAGTGGCGAAGTAGAATGGCGAGTGTTTTTTATACACCTGAAAGTGGCGAAGTAGAATGGCGAGTGTTTTTTTTAAGCCTGAGAGTGGCGAAGCAGAATGGCGAGTGTTTTTTATACACCTGAGAGTGGCGAAGCAGAATGATGAGTGTTTTTATACACCTGAGAGTGGCGAAGTAGAATGGCGAGTGTTTTTTATAAGCCTGAGAGTGGCGAAGCAGAATGGCGAGTGTTTTTTATACACCTGAGAGTGGCGAAGCAGAATGGCGAGTGTTTTTTTGGAAAAAAAATGATCTGTCCAGAAGAGCATGTTTGCATCACTGAAGAAATGTTCTCACTCATTAGTTTACTGTTATGAGCTGTATTTGACTCTATAAATCAAATCTACCATTTGTTACAGATCCAGAGAGTGGCAAGTACAAGGAATGGGGTCTCAAACGTTCACTCGACACAAATATTTGGGTAATAAGCGACATCAGGTAAGGCTTTTAGAAAACTTGTTCTTACACTCATAACAGTTCTCATTTTTTCCTAAAGATTGTATTTCCACATGTTCAAACCTTATTGTGTAAGGAAGAATGAGAACATTTCACAGCAGCACATGTTCTGATCTGGTAATAAGGCTGGCACAGTGAAAGACTAATCATCAATCAAGGCCTGGAAGAACCACTTCTGGTATTTCTCCAAAGAAGCAACAGCAGAAGGCATATTTGTCTGCCTTTTCTACCCAACAGGACAACTTCAGTTTTGGAGAACTTCCAAACCACATCCTGATGTATGCAGGGAAGCTGTTTGGTCCCAGCCCACCTGTATACAGAACACTGACCTCGCTTACAGCTACTGATCATAACCACCAGAACCGCCCACTTCCTGCTCCAAACCTCGATGCACACAAGATGTAAGGATTTAGTATAATAGTGTTCTAACACCCAAACGTTACCTCAACAGTTTTGAAAATATGAAACAACTCTAATACTAAATAATAAATAACTATTTGATCTTGATCTCTGTAGCTTTTCCTTCATATTATATTCTCCTGTTTTCTTATTACCTTTGGTATATTCTGCATGACAACGCTCAGGGAGATCGTTCTGCCCAATGTCAATCTCCTCTATTTTTGCCGGATGCCGGAGCACGACGCATCAATTCAGCACACAAAAGAACGAGCGGGACGGGAAGTCAGACACCGATACAACATTAAAACATCCGGTTTATTTTCAGAATAAAAGACTCCGTTTTAACGATTCAGAATTTACGACTGTATGTGTGTTTGTTTATGTGTTTATAAGGTTAATATAGAGTTTAATATCATGTACATCGTATTATCTCGCGCTGTCGGGAGTTAATCTTTAAAATACCGCGGGAATTCCTTTGTCTCTGCACCCCAGCTGACCGGCTGTGCTCTGCGTGCTGCGGACGGAGAACGCAGCCGGTGGGGATTGACGGACGACGGAGCACGGAGCCGTGACGGACCGGAGCGGACACGCAAAGCACACGGATCTGGTGGAAATTCGGCGTAAGACGCCTTGAACAGTACAGCTTACTTATTAGTGTGGGGCAATGATCTGTTTTACTTATAGCACTCTCTGTGTTAGCCTCCTGATTGAATTCCCATGTTCTTACACGTCATCCTATTTTGCATTGAATCATGTCATCGTACTCAAATCATGTTTTATTTTTTATGTTTAAAATAATTTTAAGAGGAATCATGTCATTTTACATTTTCTGAAAGAGTCGTTCATTTCTAAACTTCAGTTGAGCGCTCCTCTCTCCCGTCTCGTGTCTCGTAGTACGATAACTCATAAGATTCACATATAGCTCAAATTACAAAAAAAGGTGTCCAGGAATATCTTTGTTTTAAACAAAGCAAAGTTTCTGTTGGATTATAAGGCACTGAGGATTTTGTATTGTTCACCTATTTTGCCTTATTGTATTTATTGTGTTGAAGTGTTGGGTAACACTTACGTTACAAACATTAATCCATTAAGGAGAGGAGACGCTGAGGGAGTCTTTGGTCTATCTTTCAGACACTTTCACAGCGTTTCAGCGCTCTATTCTTTCATTATCCAACACTTTTAAACCAAACAGAATATGAACATAAGAGCAGCTGCAGAAAAGTTTTCCTGGCGCTTCACTTTTCGTTATTTCCCCCGTTGCACTCTGATTCTCCTCCTTTCCCCTGCGCCACATCCTGCCTTTATAACCTCGGCCATATTCATCATAACACCGGCTGATTGCCCATAATCGCTCTTGCTGCTCAAAATGTTCAATAACAGGACGAGTGCAGCACGCAAAATCTCCATGACTGTTTCATTTTGCGATTACCGCTTTACCGCCCCCCCTCCCCGACCTTTTGTCCAATGATTGAACGATCTTTGCACACGTGTTTTTTTTTACAAATTCTTGACCTCTTGCTAAAAGTGCAATATGAAAACGAAACGCACCAAACCAAAAAAGAAAAACTGTATTTGGTCCGGACTAAAGAAAGCAAACTAAAGGACTTTCCTGGTGTGAATACACCCTCAGTGATTCGTGTACTGAATGTACTGCGGGAGCCCTGATCCTCTCTCCCTCAGCAGTCAGTGATTCGTACTCTCAGTGATTCGTGTATTGAACATACTACACAGACCGGTCGGGAGCGCCTGCTGCCAGAGTCGCTCAAGCCCGCCCCCTCCCAGCCTCCCTCCCTGTTGCGTAGCATTTTATATTCCAAATTGTTTTAAATACCCAATTTTACTAATGTTTTATTCACCTCCAAAGGACACGGGGAGTAAAAGAAGAGCTCTGTGACTTCAGGCTGAAACTAGAACGGTTTAAAGTGGTCAAACGTCAGACGGCCGTCGTGTTCCTGCGGTCTTTAAGGCAGCAGCCGCTCTGTGAAAGCAGGAGCAGCTGTCTGCCTGTTACCACATTCTTCACACATTCACTAAAGTATTGACACATGTTATCAACATGCATGTGTGTTTCTGTTTGAAGAGGGTTTAAACACAAATCTGATATATTGTGAAAGACATAAACCCTAAGCCCTGAGTAAACTTTCTTTTAACTATGCATACGCATGGACATCAGCCTCGTCCTCAGAAATTAACGCTGCACGTCCGTGAAATGCAATATGCATATAACCACTAGGAGCAGTGTAGAGTTGTATGGTGATGAGACCGGGAATGACTACATCGGAACAGCATCATCTGTTTTAAGAAAAGGTTCAAATCCCCTTCATTTCTTTGAGTGGATTACCGGTCTTTGTTTTATATGAAATTATTTTATATTAAATTTGTCTTTTCATTTTAGAGATTATATTAAACTATTATACAGGTAACCGGCTGACACCTCAGTAATAAGTAGTAAGTTGAAAACAGTTACCATATTGGTTATACTGCAAGTTTGAAGGGATACTTCGACCGTTGAAACATGAATCTGTATTTACATTGGGTCATATATGTAGTAGAAATGTGAAATAAATGTTGACCTTCTTGACCGAGAAAAAGCAGAAAGTGTCTTTTTGGCTCATGTGGATGAAAGACAGCAACTCCCAGAATGCACAGCACCGCAGGACACTCCTACTGAAGCTACGGTGTATTTACAGTCTATACGGCCGTTTCCTCAATTAATACCGAGATTTCAGATGGAATTGGCATCTAAGAAATTCCTGGCAGTAAACGGACTCTATGTCTGTGTCCATAGGCAAACAGTGACAGCACCGACACCACCAGTCCGCTCCAGCTCGAGCCGGCCCGGGATCCTCGTCCTCACCGCCGCCGACAGGCAAGTCTTGTGCCCCGGCTGCAGCGGAGGCACAAGACCTGCCTGTCGGCAGCAGCCGCCTCCTGTTCCTCCATTAGCCTCAACTGCTCGTCACTATATTGCGGCTCATAGAAAGAGCCACAAACATCCGATTCGAGCACAAGACCTTCAAAATCCCCTTCATCCATACCAGTTTGAAGTTGAAACATACTTTTTTCGCCATTCTAGGTTCTTCTCAGCTTTCTCCACATAGCCTGTTAGCATAGCTTCCTAGCAAGATGGCGGACATTGCTTTTAGATTCTGGCAGTGAGGTCCCGCCCACTGATCTGTAATAGGTCTGTAGCTTCAGTGGTCGAAAACATGAGGAACTAGCGATGTAGTTTCACCCCCTCTAACCACAGCAGCCTCCGATGACGCAAAATGACGATTTTTGCATCATCGGAGGCTCCTTTACAGACAAAAAATACGGAGCTTTCCCGTCTCAGGAGAAAATGAAGGCGGGTTTCACGACCATTCAAAAATACTACCAGGTTTCTAATGATACAAAGCTTAAAGAGGAACTTGCAGGTTACATTTTTTTGTAAATTAACACTTAAAATGGTCTGACAATGGCTTTAGAAGAAGTCAATTCTTGATTTGAGATGTTCTCCAACACAAAAGGCACAAATTTAGAGGAGAAAGTGGCGCTTTTCAGTGTAGCTGTTTAGAACGCTCTTTTTTTTCAACATCGCGTCATATGACGTAACATGGGGAACTCGCGTTCTCTGACTCTGCTTTGATCCAATGTACAGTAGGCGGTAGTGAGTGAGAGCGGGCGTTTCGGATTGTCTTTATTGTGTTTCTTCTATTGTATTACATTTCATTTGACCAGTCATTTAGATGGTTAAATATTGCGTTTGTGCTGGATGCACAAATTCAGTTTTCACGGGACATCGAGTCCACTGTTTCCCCAATAGGAAGAGAAATGGAGTTAGCTTTTGTGCTTGGGTTCGTTTTGTGCAGGTGAAGAGACGGGGCTTTATTTCTGCGTCGGTCACAAAAAACACGGTCGTCTGTGGCGCTCATTTTCGGCAGGAAGATTATGTTCCTGGCGATATGATGGAGTTCAGGACGCGATACCGAAGCCAGGACCGGGTGAGACTGATGGCGGGTGCGGTTCCGTCAATCCAGGCAACTGCAGGTTCACCGGCAGCAGCAGCCCCCAGCCCGGATCCCGGTGGCAGAAGTAAACAAGGATCTGTCAGAGAAGCTGCCCGACGGAAACGTGAGCTGAGCACGGTAAGTCTTGATTTTTGTTTTCTGACTCCAGATAAGTGGATATACGAATTTCAATGGTAGAATAATGTGTGTTTAATACATAATTATTAATAATATCATCGAAGCCTTCAAGCTAACGGTGACATGGCATCAGGGACGCGGGAAGTAGCTAGCCGAGGGGAGGGTGCTGCAGCACCCCTTGAAATCAGGGACAATTGAAACCATCAGCTATAAATACTTTAAAACTACAGTTGAGTTACCCCGTTACAAATGATGTCTGTGTGGAAGTAGTAGCCTACACCAGTATGTGTGATTACTTTTTATGTCCATAACTAAAACAGTGTGGAGAGTTTATAATAGGCGAGAGATAGAGAGCTATACAAGCGTGGGGAACGCGTCAGTGCTCATATAGCGCATAATTGGACGGACCAAAACCAAAGGTTAAATTGATAATGTGCTCTACGGTTTACAGGTTTACCAGTAATGTATGTGTAGTACATGGCAGACTGCAGTCTCTGTTAACACGGTGGTGCCGTCCAAACTTCTCCAATGTGCTCTGAGTGCTCATCTGTCTGCCTGCGCGTCATCCTCCCTGCTCTGTTTATTAAAAACTAAACTGATTATAAGCCACCTTTGAACTTTCAGTGTGAGGTTTGATGTCTGTTGAAATGTTCTTAAATCCGTTTAAGTTGCTGTTAATAACTGGGGAACCTCTTATCGCCACGTTTTCATTCGGTGTGATGTTTGTGTCTGGCCAGGTTCTAGGAGATGACGGGGCGGCGGTGCCTGAAGCCAGTGCTGCAGGTCTTGTATGCCAAGAACAGGAGTGCCTTTCTCCAGCGGATCCTCAGCCATTACATTATTACAAAGCCGTTACATTGTGCCTCTCAGTGTAACATCAAACCCTTCCATCGTTCAAAAGGTAGAACAACTTTACTTTCACAAAATGTAATATTGATAAACATTTATATTATTAACGCCTTTGTGTATACCAGAAGCTGGTAGCACACCATCATTTATATACATACACACATATATATTTGATTTTACACATGTCAGACTAATCGTCAAAACCTTATAATAGTGAGCCTTGTAAAGGTAGAATTTTTTTGGCAAAGCTGTTTCATTGGATTGAATTCGATTGTATAGCTGTTTCTTATAAATATGCCTGATCTCTTTTTACCCCAGCTGTTCAGGTAAGTCCCAGAATGGTCAGTGTGGGAACTCGGACAGAAATGTCTGAGAAACAGACATCAACTCCACTGCCCAGTCCTGTACACAGGGATGAAGATTCCTCCTCTGTTTTCATGGATGAACCTGGGGATAAGTCATGGCGCCCAGAGGAAGACATACTGAGTGAGATATCTGATGAGGAGGAACCTTTAAAAGTGTTACTGCAGGAATCTTGTGGAGACCTCAAGTAAGAATTCTTGTTTTCATTTTAGATTTTGAGTATCAATGAAAAAGTAAAAGCTCCATTCCATTTTTCTAAACATTTTGTCTGAACAAAATACAAGCAGGTTTAAAAGTGTTTTATATTTCTTGTGGCATGGGAAAGTTTATGGACATAGCCTCCTGATGGACTTTCAACTCTGAATCTGAATGATGTGTGTGTAGCTACCCTCCTTCATGATAATCTTAATCAACAAATGTAATTGTATCAATGTGTGTTTTTTTCTTTTCTTTCAGCGCTGCTGATAAGTTTGTTGTATGCAAAACCCAGCTGATGTCCTTGTTCACTGGTTGTCCTTTGTGTTGTGGGGACACACAAGGTCACATAGAGCATCAGGAGGGAACATACTTAAAAATACAGCAAGTCAGAGGATATTTGTAAAGACCACTACCATCAAAAGTGGGATCATAAATATTCATACACAACATCATGTAAATGTTTATGTTTTTGATAGAATTAGGGTCATTTCATTTTTTTAAGCAACTCACTGTGTGAACTAAAGTTTTGTTTAAAGTTGTGTAATTTTTCTGCTTGTCATGTTTATCTCCTAGGTGTGTGCGTTCTGTGGGTATGAGCGGTTTTGGCAGAACTAGCCAATGCTGCACCGAAACATGCCTGCATGTAACCTCCTACTAAGTGGGGCCATCCACTTTTCAGGTTGCATGGCAACCCAGACAATAAGGATGCTAAAACTCTTTGTGCATCAGTGCATCAGTGCGAGCACCTTCTTCCGCCATCAGCGCCTGTACACCATCCCCACCATCGTGCAGGCCTGGAAGACTGAGCAGGCAGAGCTCATCACTGAACTGAACGAGATGGGGGGTGGGCTAATCCTCTCTGGTGACTGCAGGTACTACACATCAGAGTGTATACAATGTGTCTTAACAATATTTAAAGATATAATCTACAGCATTGTATTTGTGGTTTAATGTCTAAATTATACTTTTGACATTTATAGGTCAGACTCTCTGGGACATTGTGCCAAGTATGGCACATACTCTTTGATCCATAGCAGGTACTGTAGCACAGTATTGTTTTTGTTCTGTCCAGGACAGTTGTCACAATGTAGCTGGAGATGCTTTTCACCCATGCCATATTGGGTGAAGAAATGATCCAGGAACGACACCACAGCATTTGATCCTTTTGTGATGCATACACATTCATCAATAAGGTAATTGACTTGCCTTGGAATGGCCTCACAGGTGATGCCAAACAAGCCACACTTTCGAGGGGTCAGAAAGTACATGGGACCAGGCTGAAGCGGGTTGGAGGGGAAATGCACCTGCTGTGCAAAATCAAAGGAGTAATGCATGGTTATATCTCGGGAGGATGGGTCAAAAGGGCAGAGTTCATGAATGCTGTTGTTTTTCACAGTATCCCTAGCTTTCTGAACCATTTCCTGATACAGTGACCGTTCTAGGGTCACTTTCATGAGGTGGTCCTCCTGATTTCTGCAGCGATCGGATTTCTCTGCCTCTGTTAGGTTGGCAGACTTATAGATGGACGAGTTGTTTTTTTGGCATTGCCAACACAAGTCAGTCATTGGCTTTGTCCGGACAATGTAGGGCACAAGGGTCTTCCACAGCCGTCGAAAGGTCACAATGTTCACCACACGATGTTCTGATAAAACAAAGTAGGGAAGAGCCTGCTCAATTTCTGTATTAAAACACTTCTGCATTCTGTATTAATGCACACAGGTCTTAATAATAAACTAATGTAAAAAATAAATAAATGAAAAATACATGTGTAAACTGCAATGAATAGATTAGTATGCCTAGAGTAATTTCATTGTCAAGTTATGTTTCTTCAGTATAACAGGATTATCGTTTCAGCACACAGACAATGCTACTTACCTCCTGCCTTAATTGCGCTTTCATACGCACGAAAAACTGTGGCCTTGGTGTAATGAGAGGGCAGCAACTTAATATCAAAGCGTTTGTATCCAGGGACGCGACCAGGAAGAACCAATGCGTGAAGCTCTGCGAAGTTCACGATGAAGGAAACAACGCGACAGATGTCCTCATGTGTGAGCAGTCTCTTATCCGTTACCTGACGACCTCCGGACCTCTTAACTCGTGGGGTCAAGCCATGTTCCTTATAGTGCTTAAGGAGAGCTGTCAGTTTATTTTGGCTGATGCTGAAATAAAAACGAGAACATAGCCTTCTGTCAGTAAAATGTAAAACAATGTATTTGACATACTTGGTGAAATATTACGACAGAGGATTAGGGCCACGTTAAAGGGGGAAAAAATCTAAAATTTCGAGAAAAAAGGAAAATTACGAAAAGAAATGTAGGAGAAAAAAGTAATTTTCATATTTCTGATTCTGATAAATGTACGAGATTGATGTTATGTTAGTAGAGCAGTAGCCGCCTGTTTGGTGAAAGGGGAATCATTAAAGCCTTTTCCCCTGCCACAAAAGACACTTTCCTCCAAAGATTCTTTCTTTGGAGAAGCCATATTTTCTTGCAGTATCTTTTCAGGGTCCTGATATTTTAAAACAATGTGATGATGTACATAGGCGCCGATTTATGTTCATGCTGGTGGGTGCCCAACACCTAATGTGACTTTTTAAAAGCAATTAAACGCATGCATTTCGACACTTCCATTCAGGTTGCAGCAGCGACGCGCGCACACACACACCCACACACACATGCGCACACTGCACTACACAGAAAGTAATAATCAATGCTATGAAGCCACATAGTGAATAAAAAAAACAAATCCACAGAGATATAGGCTATTTCAAGTCGGAAAATGTAGGCCTATAAGCTCACCTTAACGTGGCGCTGCCCGTGGTGCTGAAAGTCGGTAAATCATAAATAATGTGAATCAACAGGCGGCTGCTGCTCTTCTGATAGGCCTATAGCCTAACGAAACTAATACCATAACATCATTAATCTCGTAAATGTAGGCTATGACTTTACGAGTTTAATCTCGAAATGTTCAATTATCTTTTTCTTTAACGTGGCTCCGTCATAAATAGCCTAGTGCTGAATCAGAGTTACACAAACACAAAAATTATTTTCAAAGCTACTAACCAGTGTAGAAACTTGAATGTTTCACGACAAACTCTCATCCCATTCACGTAGTGTTCCGTCCTTTGGTGTTGACGCTCCCGTTGAGTTTTTTTCTTCGAACATCTCGTGAATGTAGTATTCTTGAAGTGGCAACTAATTTTCCCTAAAATAACAAGGTCTTTCTCGTATTCCGTGAGAGATGCCAGTGATAACCGAAGATCAAAAATGAAGTCCTCATTGAATGATTTGATACATGCCTCCCCATTGTTTAGTTTACACCCATTGCAAGAAAATTCACGTATTTTTCTCATCTCGTCGTCTCGGTTTTCATTCACTGCACCCACACACACTGCTTCACAAGACATCGCTCTTTCAACTTCGCTCAAGTCAGTGACAGGCTCACTCAAGAAGTTTTCATCCTCATCCAAATTGTTGTTGTTGTCGTCGTCAATTCCGTCTTCCATACCAGTGGTTTCATCTTCGACATCACTGTCATTGACATTTTCTTCATCAGAGGAAGGCACTTGATCACATCCAAAAAATCGTTTACTAGCTTGATCCACTCTTGCTGGCCAGCGGCAGAACGCAAATTGGATTCAGTAATCGAGTTCAGAGCTTTGGCTATTGTCTTTTCTTTTGACAATGACATTTTCACACGTAGTACTACACACTACCATAAAACGAGATACGATCGAATAGACACAAATCACTATCTTTAGGTAAACTTTCTGATAACTTTTCAAAGTAAATCTAGCTAGCATTAAAAGAGCGCTGCTAATCTGACAGACAGATAGCCGGACCAATCGTGTGCCAGTTTTTCTGGGAGAAGGCTTCTGACTGGCCAATTATGAGCATCTGTGTACATGTTTTAAGCGTTTTGATTGGTTTCATAAGATGTTTAACAACATATTTTGACAGCAGAGATCATGACGTTTCAGGGGATACCTGGAACATAGGGAAATCCTCGGTTCAGACGAGGGGAGACGAGAGACGTAAAGATAAATCAGTGTTAGATTGCATTTGTGGTAATATTTGAAAGTTGTAAGTCAACTTAAATAGCCATGTAAGTACCTTTACATAATTATCTGGAGTATAAAACTTTGGAAGATGATTTTTGAATACCTTTTCTTTCATTCAAGATCAAAAAAAAAAAATCAATTTTTTCAATGTTTATTAATGTAATCGGCCGTATCTCAAATTAGAACGTTGCGACTTCCGACTCATTTCGCCAGACTGGGTCACATATATAGAGGAGGGGCTGCTCAATTTTTCCAGAATATATTTTTGACCTTATAGTTACCATAGGATATGTGCCTGAGCACAAGCCAGGCTTTCATCCACCGTGGGTTTTGACCGAATAACTCTTTGAGACGCAGCGCTAGACCACTTGCTTTACCAGATGATTTGTAGAGCTTCATGATGCTGATACAGCAGTCATCTTCATCATCAAGTGCCAAAGTATTTGCCAAAGAATCTCTAATAAAGATGGTGGGAAGATATCGCCTGGACACTTTTCGGAAAAGATGAGAGACTTTGTTAAAAGTCCCAAACATGGTCATGTCCATATCAAGGGTCAGTTTAATAATTTCTGTCAAAATTTCAACAGGTAAGTATGGTATGTTTTCTTCCTTGGGGTCAGCAGGACCAGCTTGGACATTTTCTTCCTCGGGGTCAGCAGGACCAGCTTGAACATTTTCTTCCTCGGGGTCAGACATAGCATCAGCTTCAATGTCACTGAGAGGACTACAGCTGGGAGTAACTTCAATGCCAGAGCAAGGAAATGATTTATTTCCATAAGGCAGCCTTTCATTCTCAGCTTCCTGTATGGCCTGAATGTATGGATCAAATGATCCATAAAGACTGACACAGTGGTCTCCTTGCCCCTCAGCAAAGTGACCAATGGCTAACACAGGGAGGTTTTCACAGAAATTACCTGAGGGGGAGATGATAGTGGTTGCATCAACACCAAGGGTTGATACAACCAAAAACTGTACATTAAATAGAAGTGAGGCTCTCTGAAGGGTAATGTGGTCCCCAAATGTTTCATGTTGAGCCATGCTATGGATGTAGTCATGCCATGTCCCCTCTACATACTGTGACAGTGGTGTCCCATCCACGGCAATCGGACACTTCCTTAGATCAGAGACTATTTCCTCCCTCAATGTTCTAGCAGATCTGAAGATACCAATGGTGGCCAGTTGATCTGCCATTGCACCAAATTGGCAACTGCCATCTGGGTCAGGATCCAAGCGAATTTGTAAACCTGTTGTCTCAAATTCCTCCAGTCTGTCTTGATGGGTGTAAACTTGTGGATTTCTTGCCATCAACTTCCGACTTTTTTCTTTAAACCTTGTGACACTGGTTATGTCGGCAACTGAGAACCACTGTTCCCTTGGACTTGAGCTACTTGGCATTTGAAATTTCACTTTGTATTTGGACAACCTGATGTTACGTTTTACAACTACACCTGGCAATACAACATGGCGTTTGGAAACAGAAAGTCTGTGATTACTCAACTTCACTCTAACCAACACGTCGTCATGTACTCTGTAAACACAGGGTGCTATGTGTTTTGCCCGAATCGTACGTTCATTGCATCGCTCTGTGGCCTTTTTTGCCCTTTTCCTCAGCTTGCGCCGCCTGTCTTCAAATAACTGCTGATGTCTTTGGGAGGGGAGAAGATTTTCGGCTTGTTTATCGTGTGCTGGGGCACTGGGGTTGTTTGTTATTGGGTTAGTAATCCTGTTACTTTTCCTACCATAATAAACTTGGAAAGGAGAAAGCCAGTGTAGAACTTCCTTAGGATCCTCGTTCATTATCCTGGCGTATACAGGTAAATGTTCAACCCAGTTAACCCCCCCTCGCTGGAACTGAAGCATATCATACATGATCTTTTTTCGGAGCATACGATGAGTCCTCTCCACCTTTCCTTGACTCTGTGGATGAAATGCCGAGCTTTGAATTACTTTAATCTTCAGACTATTTAATAGCCTTTGAACCTCACCTCTGAATTCCTTGCCTCTGTCATGTTGTACACATTTTGGTGGGCCATGCTCACAGTAGATTTCTTTAAGATGTTTTGCAATCTCACTGCTTCTTTTGCTTTTTAATGGTCTCAGCCATATATACCTACTGAAAACATCAACTGTGGTCAGAATGTAACGGTACGTGAAGGGACCATGCTTAACTTTCAACTTTCCCATGTCTAAGAGGTCAATTTGATGCCGATGTTGCACTTCTTTTGCTCTGATGGGTTTTGGGATTGGCTTGTTTGAAAATGTAGCCTTTAGAAGTTGGTATTGCCTGCATCTGTCAAGTGTTGTTTGGACATTACTTCTACTAACACCAGAGTATTTCTCGCTCAGGTGTACATTCAGTTTTCTTGCACCACTGCCTTTAGTGTCATCCAGAGCCGTTCTCACAATTGAGTTGATGGCTGATTTCTTTGCTGCCAGTTTTCCACCACACATGATGGCCTGGCCATCATCACTGAGGGTGTAGAGATGCCTATTCCTGTAAAATCGCACAATGGCACTGCGCTCTGTTCTCGATCTTTGGTCAACGGGAACATGATATTCCCCCTTCAGTAACTTCAGTATTATATTGTAGGTCTCGTCTGACATAGGCTGTTGTCCATGTCCTCCACATACCCAAAGGGTACAGGACAGGACAAAGAATAGTAGCAGCGTTTTCATGCTTCCAGATCGCCCTAGATGCATAGGTATGCTGGGGAAAACGCCCACTTGGAGGTCACCCCTGGTACAGGCTAGGTGGCTCAAGAAGGTCACTCTGAAAGGAGCCAGGAGAAACGTGAATCTCTGACCTCTGTGTACAGTATGTATTGACCAGTAGTACAAGTGCTCAGATTTTTTTGCTTAAGTAAAAGTAGCAATACCACAGTGTAAAAATAATCTGATACAAGTTTATGTCTTGTATTTAAAATCTTACTTAGTGTTTCCCACACATTGATACCTGGGCGGGCTGCATATTAGAGTTATAATTCATATAAATAACAGAATATGTGTTAATGCACAGCTGCTTGATGCTGATGCTGAGCTGTACTCCTATACATAACGAAATATCGAGTGTTACTTTTCAAAATGCGAGGCGTAGTCATTGTATTTGTGTCTGTGCATGTGGATAAATTGAGCAGATTAAAGTTGCAAAAATGATTAATAATTTAGAGGGGGAAACACATTTGATATAAATACAAACCTAATTTAAAAATATACCCTAAGATAAGAGTAGAAAAAAAAAAATCGATTCCTTGCATTCCCCCCTCCCCGCGAACGCTACAGTCCAGTTATGAGTTATCATTGTAATTTTGACAACCAAAATATACTCAATGTCACAAAAGTAAACTAGTGCTATTTAGAATAACATATTGTACTACTGGATGATAACAACTGATGCATTTATGAGTTCATCACTTAAATGTTGCAGCTACTGTATAAAGGTGGAGCTACTTTAAACTCCATTTAGGTAACATTGCAGGCCAAAGTTATCACCGCATCAAAGTTCATTATTGTGGCATTTCAGTGGTATAACTGGGCTTGTCATTATGGAAATTGCTCACAGGATTGTGGTGTTTTTGCAACTACTGTGTAGAGGACTATAATGTTTTTAACTCTGGAAATACCTGCTGCCTTACCTGCCTCAGCTGACCGAAGACTCTCACCGGAGATTATCATGCTGAGGCTGCTGCATGTCAGTGGCACGAAGGCTTCAGCGTTGATTGGCTATTACTCGAATAACTAGCCAATCAGATAGCGTTGTGGGCGGGACATTAAGTGAGACTGAGTAGTGAGTGAAAACAGGGCGGAGGGAGAGAAACAGTTGCAGCGGAGCCAAAGAAGCACACTTTTTAAGGAATTTGATCTGTGATCGGTATTCTTTACCAAAGAAAGACCAATGTGTAACGTATTTTCTTCAAACTCAAACGTCTTTATTGGCATTAAAGTGTGGCCAAAGCATCAAAATTGATTTCTCCAATCATCAGTACAAAATAATGTATAAGCATTAAACACATTAAGATCAAATTCAAATTCTACAGCCATGTATTATTTTTGATGTCTTGTGTGTTATCGTCTCACTTTCTTCACTTTTAGAGAACAGAAGACTATAAATGACTTGGGCAACATCAATCATGCATAAATACCATAGACTGTATATATATATACTAATGGTCCAGTCCAAGTATACAATTATATATATATGGGGAATGGGGACATTTGTGTACGATACTACACTCTACATTAAAGTAATAAACCCTTTAATCCATAAATTATTGACTCATTCTATGATGTAATAAAATTATTACACTATTAGGAGAAAAATATTTTGCCTGCTCCATAATGTAACAGCTGACCCAAAATGTAACAACTTGTTACATTTTGGGCAAAAAGTTATTACGTTTTGGGCTCAGCATTTTGTTACATTATCGACCAGTTATTACATTTCGGGTTTTGTTACATTTTTTTTATAACATTTCGGGTCGTTGTTACATTTCGGGTAGTTGTTACATTTCGGGTCGTTGTTACATATCGGGTAGTTGTTACATATCGGGCTCTAACATCGCTTAATTCTGATGTGGCAGCCATCGATGCTGACTACAACTCTGGAGAATGCTGCAGATCCAGAGGTGGAACTCTGCACCTCAGGCTGACCCCACTGGAAGACGTGACTTGTGTCGGCTCCAAAAAATCCTCGCTAGAAGTCCTTACTGTGCGAGAGAACTTCAGCAGCTACTTCCTGTCTGCTGCTGGTGAAGCATCGCCTCACCTGCTAACTATCTATTAATACCTAAACCTTCTTCTGCTCTTAAAACAGGCTCTTTTGAGAACCAACTACTTACTCCTAGAAATAAATGTTCCTGTGTTTTCCAACAGAGGTTAAAGACATCCTCTTGCTACTTAATATCTGTATAAAAGGCCCCTATGTGTGACAATGTGGTCGTTGATAAGTCAATATTCCAGTGGTGGGTTTTGGCCACTAGATGGCCCTCTTTGACCATGCAATGTGAAGTGCCAGTTGAGCTGTACAGGGAGAGGTATTCAGTTTTAATGAGGCAGTTAGCTTGTATTTATATGCTTCCTTTGACAGGTTGCACAGCTGATCCAGAACTAGTGCAGAGCCTGTTGTGATATAACATTGTATTTGTGTTTGCCTTGCAGAACCACACGAATCAACGAATCAACAACGTAAGCCCTGTGATCAATCCATGTCTTCACTAAGAATATCTACACATAAAACTGAACACGGTGATCTAAACCAGAGGATCTGTTTTCCTTGGGGATCCCTGACTTCTCTCTAAAGTCTAGCCCCCTTATGGACCAACACAAAAAATAAGCAATACAGTGCTCTGAAAAAGTAACATCAAGTTTAATAGCTTTTATTGATAAATGTTTTTTATTGAAGCCCAATTATTTAAATTCTGCCCTGTGAAGTGCTGTGAATATTTCTATCTTAGTCTTCCTCCTTTTTTCTTTTGGCAGGCTTCGGAGACGAGGTGCCACACTTAACAAAGACAGCTCCTCTACATGACCTGCTGCTCAAAGGCTTCCATTACCCGCCTCTGTCTTTGTTACTTCGCCTTCCCAGGTACCTGATGAGCTGGAGGTGCTGGGGAAGGATGGACAGCACAGCGTAGCTCATGGACACAGGACAATGGAGGTGACAGGGGTCCAAAGGAAACCTGGCTGAGATATTCTTGAGGGGAGACCAAGGTCAGATTGAGGGTAAAAATATCCTCAGCCCGGGAACCACCTGATGACATATCTATGGGTGGGGGGAGGACAGGACTGTATGATTGGAGGTCTGACAGGTTTGAGGACGTTTCCCTCTCTCTTACGTGTTCCAAAAATCTCAATATATGAAAATACTTCCGTCTAGTCTTCTGCTCGGCGCATGAACTGCTCTTCTTCTTCCACCTCCGTCTACAGCCGTCCTCTGAAAATGACCGAATGCTTTTACTGCAAATGAACAATGTATGAACAGAATACTTCTTAAACTCTGAATAATTCTGTTGAAGTCTACTGATCTCGATGGGAGGATGTGACTTCAAAGAGCCTTTCTGTTGATGTCCAGTTCGGTCTTTAAACTCGTTTCGTAGCGCTCTGGAAAGTGAAACCGCCAAGATAAGTTTCTCCTCCATTTTGTGTATTCAGATCTGAACTACCCTCCTATTAGATGTGCATGATTACGAAGCACTGCGCCCTGTTTATAACCCAATCTGTGTTATTTATCCTCCAGGATACAAACATTCAACTCCTGATGATAAAAGTTATGAAAATCAGATTCATCCCTTTTCAACAAGAACTTAAAATGATCCTTAAAAATCTATTTTCAAAAACAAAATCCCACCAAACTCAGCAAACATGAAAACTAACAACACTTAGGCTGTGTCCGAAACCACTACAAACTCTACTGTAAATATACACGCTGCATACTTACAGCACCGTTATACGAGTCACACAACGTACGTCTGGTCCGACCTCCGTTAGATGAGCTAGCATCAACGTAGCGTGACTGTTGGCCTGTAAATATCATTCAACAACAAAATGCAAACGTTCATTACTAATACAGTTTACGTAGTCATGTTAACATTATTCTGCAACATGTCAAATGTATTTCAGCACACAACTTTTATTTGAAGCCGCTAGTTGGCTGGCTGGCGAGCTCCGTGATTGGACAGCCTGAGAGCCGCGGTGCATTGTGGGGCGGTTTAGTCTGATGAGTGTGCTCCCATTTCATACTTAATTCTGGCAGGTTTAGTAAACATCCTGGTATTTCTTGCATACACAGAATTGTATACTATGATTTGGGATCGTACATGCACCAATGTGACACACTGAGTATATTCTCACCTGCAACCTAAATGCTTTATGACTCAGATATGAAGCTGAAATGATTTATTTGTGTGCCTGCTGTGTTTGGCCAGTAGATGGCGCTGTTTGTCCTTACTTTCTTACCTAATAGATGTGACTGGATCGTCATTAAATCCACAATCACATGTAAAAATATGACCTAATGTCTTTAGTGATATATAAAACTCCTGTGTCAGTCTCTGCCAGACATATTGCTTAAAAAGAAAATACAAATGCTTAGTGTCATTGCACTGGTTTTAAGGGTTTAGTTATGGTAATACCCACAACCAGACAGTAGGGGGCGATAAAAGGCTGGTAAACAACATTAAAAGATGGAGCTCCATGTTCATGTGTCAGGCTTTGTGAATGAAGGAGATATCCTAATGTGCATCATTTAAATCAATATTCTCTGTAAATGAAATTCTAACAAAGAGAAGGCCTGAAGCCCCTCCTCAAAAAAGTCTTAAAGCGCAGTTTGGTCTTTTTTAAACCTCGTCTCTCTTGTACATCATCGGGGAGGAAGCTGAGGCAGTCCAGCAGGAAGAAGCTCGGCTGAAGCAAAAGGCTGTTCTTGAAACATCGCTCAGGGTAGGTCAGGACTCGGGAGCGCAACATCAAGCCATTCTGACACCAGGCCGGTGGACAGAAGAGACGGAAGCTGGTAAGGAGGAGTTATGTGCTTCAGTGGAGGGAGAGAGAGCTAGCTGAGCCGCGGCAAAGACAGGGAGCCTGGATGAACTGGGAACAGGCGATGGAGCCAAATGTCACCTGGAAGGACTTCTGGAACTGGAACCCCCAGAAGATCAAGTTAATACGATGTCCGCCCCAGTCTGTCAAACCTGTTTGCATGGGGGCAAAGTAGAAACACCAGCATGCCCCCTGTAAGACGGGCATACTTGAGCACTCCCTGAGCAGCTGGACGGCTCTTTGAAGGGAGCCCGATTCAAACATTCGAACAAATGTTAGATGAGAAAAAAGAAGAGAGATAGGCTACAGCTTGGGTCGTGCTCAGCAAACAGGGCCACATAGCAGACACGAGGAAGGAGAGTGATGGAGTGAAAGAAACGAGGAAGGGATGCATTCAGAAAGCTCCTCTCTTGTAATGTGCAGATATGAGCCTGTGTTTCCGCTGTGTACCATAAAATAATCTGATTTAAAGAGTTTTATTTCTCTGATTCATTCAGGTTATTTGTTGTCGCCGTGTGAGGTGAGAGGGCCGTGTGAGGTGAGAGGATGGCCGTGTGACTGTGTGTATCGCGAGAGTCGGAAGACGTGAGATTCAACATGGCGGCGCCCTGACGCCGAGATAGCACAACGAGCGGAGCGGATTTCTCTCATTCAGATCATAATTTAAATCTAAAAGTAAAATCAAAGGAACTGAAGTCACTTAAAATCATCAACATCTTACATCCCGTTTACCTGGAACGTAAGATTTTCACAGTGGAGGACTTAACAGACCTCGAGGCGTACATCGATCATCATCATCACCAGCTGCTAACCATGGACCCGGACACAACAAACCCCAACAAACGCAAAAAGACAGACTCCTCTACAGACACGGACGATCTACAAACAACGGAAATAGAGGTTAGTGCGCTGGCGGGCATCAATAAAAAACTAGATCTCTTGATATCACTGCACGAAGAAATTAAAGACATCCGCAATAGCCTGGAGTTCGCTCATCAAAACATAGTCACACTACAGATCTCAAATCAGGGCTTACAAACCTCCGTCGAAGCCCTCAATGAACAAATGCATGCCGTTGCTAAAGAAAATAAACTGTTAAAAGAAACCATGCTGGACATACAAACCCGTTCTATGCGCGACAACCTCATCTTCTCAGGAATCCCAGAACAAACACCCGACAATCCGGAATTTCTCATCAAAAACTTCATGACAGCTCACCTTAAAATACCAGCCGACACCGTTAAAAACATCACATTCCACAGAACACACCGCCTCGGCAGATCATCAGACAAAGGACCCAGACCAATTATCGCAAAATTTGAACACTTCCAGCAAAAAGAACAGGTTAAAAAAAAGGGAAGGGAACTCAAAGGAACATCCTTCGGAATGAACGACCAATACCCAAAAGAAATAAACGAACGCCGGAAAATACTGTACCCCATTCTCAAAGAAAACAGGAACAACAACAAACGTGCATCTTTGGTCGTTGACAAACTTTATATTGACGGACAACTATTCCGCAGCACGAAAACTACACCTTGGCTCTTCTGAATGAATTGAACTAAACAAAGTTAAACATAATGCTCTCCATTGTACTCTAAGCGTCATATCCGACAACCTGACCTACCTATGACCCCCTCTGCTTGTCTCCCTACTCTTCTCTCTTCTTTCATCTATGTAGCAGATTGTGTTTTTTCTTTTTTGTCTTCACTTCTCACTCTTAAGTCGTCTGTGTCCTGTCATGTGTATGTTTCTTTGTACTTGTGTAATACCTGTTTATACAGACAGCCTCAGGCAGTAATGCAGTCACCCTCAAATGCCCCCCCCACCCCCAACCCTTTCTCCCCCTACCCACCCCCTTCCTCTTCTCCATCCAGAACAAAACATAGCATAATACACATAACACACAATGCACCCACTTAACTTGGTAACATGGAATGTACGTGGCTTCCGCACTCCATCTAAAAGAATCAAAATCATAAATCATCTCATAAAATTAAAGGCTGATATATGTTTTTTACAGGAAACCCACCTCACACAATCAGAAATACAACACCTCAACTTTAAACAATTCACTCAAATATATTCATCACCATTCAACAGTAAACAAAGAGGCGTCTCAGTCCTAGTAAATAAAAACATCCCTTTCACACATAGCTCATCTCTCACTGACCCAGATGGAAGATTTATTATTATTAATGGATCTATAAACCACACAACATTCACACTTGCTAACATTTACGGCCCCAACAACGATGACCCATCCTTTTTCCACAATTTCTTCTCACTACTAAACAACTCATCCAATATCATCATAGCTGGAGACTTCAATACCGTCATCAACCCCACAACTGACCGCTCGAGCACCCCTGTTAACTCAAGAATCTGGCATTCCACTGAAATAATACAGCAATACATGAAGGATCTTGGACTTGGCGATAGTTGGAGAATGAGAAACCCATCTTCCAGAGAATATTCTTATTTTTCCCCCCTCCATCAATCTTCCTCCCGTATAGATTTCTTCCTCATAAGTAATTCACTCTCCCGACACATTACAGAAAACACAATTCATCCAATCATAATCAGTGATCACGCTCCTGTCTCCCTATCAATAAACATCCAATCACACATCAAACCGCCCACAAGATGGCGCTTTAACACATCACTTTTACAAGACCCTGATTTTATCTCATTGATCAGGAGAGAGTGGGCATTCTGTCTGGAGATGAACGACTCTCCAAACATCTCACCATCACTCTTATGGGAAACAGGCAAAACAGTAATAAGAGGAATAATAATATCATACTCATCACACAAGAAAAAACAGCAACAAAAACAAGAAACTGATCTAGACACAAAAATAAAACATTTAACAAGACTACATAATGATAACCCCAGTGAACACATACAAACTGAATTAAATCAACTTAAATGCCAACTGGAAAGTATCATACATAAAAAAACCCAGTTCATTATCCAACAGCTCAAATATGAAAATTTTCAATACAGTAACAAATCAAGCAAATACCTGGCTAACCTTCTACAATTCAAAAAGGAAAAAGCAATAATCCCATCTATACTGAACCCTGAAGGCACCATCACCCATAACCCAGAAGATATAAATAAAGTATTTTATACATTTTACAGCAAACTTTACTCCCCGGATCATGAACCAGACCAATCACAAATAGACACCTTCCTAAACAACCTGGAACTACCAACCCTGCCTACCAAACAAGCCAACTTTTTAGATGCACCCCTCACCACTGAAGAACTGCACAAAGCCCTGCATAAAATGCCAAACAATAAATCTCCTGGACCAGACGGACTTCCTGCAGAATTTTACAAACATTTTTGGGACTTATTATCACCACTATTTCTTAGAGTAACAACAGAAATCAAAGCGACCTCCAACATACCCACACACATGAATACTGCTGTAATGACACTAATTTTAAAACCCAATAAGGACCCAACTCACCCCTCCAGCTACCGCCCCCTCTCACTTATCAACACGGATCTAAAAATTATTACAAAAACACTAACAACAAGAATAGAGACAGTCATTCCAATGATAATTCACCCCGACCAAACTGGCTTCATCAAAAACAGACACGCTTCAGACAACATCCGTAGGCTTTTCAATCTTATCAACCCATCACAACAAAAACAGGACAAAACCGTAATCATATCATTAGATGCGGAAAAAGCTTTTGACAAAGTAAACTGGACATTCTTATTCAGCACCTTACACAAGTTTGGTTTTGGGGAGTCGTTCATCCACTGGGTGAGAACACTGTACACATCACCGAGGGCCACAATAACCACAAATGGGATCACTTCACCGAACTTCACACTACATCAAGGGACCAGACAAGGATGCCCACTCTCTCCATCTCTATTTGCAATTTTTATCGAACCACTCGCAGCAGCAATAAGACAGAACAATAACATTAAAGGAATCTACAGTGAACAAGCAGAACATAACATAAGCCTCTACGCAGATGATTTATTATTACACCTACAGAACCCTTCAACGTCACTCCAAGAAACCTTCAGCATTATTACCACGTTTTCTTCAGTCTCTCACTATACAATAAACTGGAATAAATCAACTATCTTACCTCTATCAGAAGGAGCCTGGGATTCTGCAGCCCATGATCCCACCCTCCCATTCAACACTGGCAATATAAAATACCTCGGCATTAACATTTCCGCCAGGCTGTCAGAGTTATTCCACCTTAACTACACCCCCCTGTTAAAAAAAATAGAGGACAATCTTAAACGCTGGACTAAACTACCACTTACTCTCATTGGACGAATCGCCACAGTTAAAATGAAAAACCTACCACAGATTAATTACTTATTCTCAATGCTCCCCATCACCCCCACTGACAAATGGTTTCAAACAATAGACTCATTATCATCCCAATTTTACTGGAAAAACAAAAAAGCTAGAATCTCACTAAAAACATTACAAAACCATAAGTCACATGGCGGCCTAGAAGCACCAAACTTCCTCTACTACTATCTGTCAAACCAATTACAATATTTATTCAAATGGACTAAAAAGGAAAAACACAACAACCAATGGCTACAACTGGAACAAAATCAATGCAAAACTACCTCAATTGCAGACCTTCCCTTCCTACCACAATCAATTAAGAAACTGGACTACTTCAAAACTATCACCATCTCCTCAACCCTGGCAGCCTGGTGGAAAACCCTTAATATCACCAAGTCACCACTAGCACCATGCAGATACACCCCAATATGGCATAATCCAGACTTCCAGTTACACAACACCCCCATCTACTTCCCTTCCTGGCAACAAAAAGGAATCACTCACCTCGATCACCTATTTCAAAATAATCAGTTCATATCATTCAACAATTTAATCCAGAAGTACGGGGTTGGGAGGGACCAGTTCCTTCAGTATCAACAATTAAAATCAATAGTTAAATCCAAAATGAATATTATCAACAACAATCTACAACCTTCTCCACTAAGTGAAAACATCATGAAAATCAGTAACTCAAAAAAACTCATCTCTAAACTTTATAAACTTATAGCCACATCAACAATCTCCATCACACTCCCAACAACCAAATGGGAAAAGGATCTGACGCTGCCTCCCAACCCCGACTTCTGGACCCAAATAAATAACAGCATCTTTTCTATGACCGATAATACAAATTTACAACTCATACAATACAAAACCATCCACAGAATACACATCACCCAAGGCAAAATGTTCAAAATGGGTTTCGCAAACACAGACATCTGTTCACAATGTACTCATGGTAGCACTGATGATTATCTCCACGCCACTTGGGCCTGTCAACCAGTTCACTCATTTTGGATCACTGTCACTGAAAAACTCTCCACAATCCTGGGCTGCAGAATCCTCCCGTCCCCATCCCTCTGCTTACTCGGAGATACAACACAAATCACCATCCCAAATAACCACAGAAACCCACTACTCATCTCTCTAACTATCGCCAAGAAAATTATCTACCAGAACTGGAAATCAAAAAGAGCCTGCCACATAACCCACTGGACCAACTTACTTATAGAATACATCACAACAGAAAGAATCACAGCTAGCAAAAATAACAATATATCAGCCTTTGAAAAAACCTGGAATCCATTCACAATTCACCTAAATCTCAGAAAAATATTACCTCAAACTGAAGCCACACACATATCCACAAATCCATAAGTAGTACCCACACTCCACACACTTATTCTCCACATCACATTCTCCTTATTTATGTTTTCCTTCCTTCTATACTTCTGACATATTATACATCTGTACCCCTTAATATACATACCCTACCCTCTTTTTGTACCCACCCCCCAACTTACTAGATATTATACAACCCATGCTATCCCTTTTTTCATTTATTATTATTATTTTCTTATTTATTTATTTTTCTTCTTATTTATTTTATTTATTTATTTTTTTCACTCAATTCATTAATTATAACAATCATTATACTATCATTACCAATAGACATCATCATTATCATATTTTATTTATTTATTTATTTATTTATTTATTTATTTATTTTTATTTTTTTTGATGCATTACACTGCCACACACACATTCACACTTTTCCTATACACTACCTCAACTTATCACTTGACTTTTATAATATCTACTTTCATTGTATTTGTCTTTGTTAATGTTTTGCGTATTCTGATTTTGTTTTGTTTTTTTGTTTGTTTGTTTTTTATTTCTGTTTTGCTGGTTTTTGTGTATTTGCCGTAATTGTCATGTCTATGTGCACATTTTTGTTTTGTACTTGTCCACTTCATCACAATAAAAAAAAAAAAAAAAAAAGGTTATTTGTTGTCGCTCCCTCTCTACATTCAGTCTGTAGCTCGACCTCTGCGCCCTCTCTCTCTCTCTAGACGTGCAGGAGGGAGTGTGGCTACAAAAAGTGCTTTCTGTCCTGAAGCTCGACAACATCACTGCTCTCATGACTGATTCTCTCTGCTGCTCTGAAAAGGGGATTGAAGGGGTGGATCAGGACGGATGAAAACTGGGCAGATCATGATAGCGAAATAAAAAATAATTTAGATCCCTTTGTTCTTCCTAAAGAGCCGTTCAATAGAATCGGGTCGGTCGGGAACATCACAACATACGACCTGCTCCTAAAAACCAACGTGGAAACATTCAGCAGACAGGAACGCTCTCCGGCCAAGATGATGAAGTTTGTCAAGGCCGAAGAAAAGATCCAAAAACAGCTCTGCATGTCTTCTCTCCACCACACGAGACTGCGTGATGACAGATGACCTAGAAAGGCCAGTCTAACACCCAACATCATCTTGGTTTCTGAGGCCACCAAACAGCTCGTACTTCTAGAGCTCGACGTGCACTGGGAAGAGGGGATCGAGGAGGCCCACGAGAGGAAGAGGACCAGGAGCTGGTGGAGGACTGCTGCAGGAGCGGCTGGAGATCAAGGTGCATGCCAATCAAGGTGGGCTGCAGAAGCTTTGCCAGCCATTTTCTGAGCAGCGACTCAGGATCAAACAGAGTCTTTACTCACAATAGAAAGCTTACGTTCTGAAATATGAAAGCTGTCTGTTACCCGATCGTTACTTTCAGATGGTGATGAAGGAGCCATGCTTGTGGTCACTGTGTTAAGAATCGTGACTTCGTGTAGTGTCCGAGTGATAAAGGAGCTGTGGATGTGTCAGACTGCGCTGTGGATCCAGAGATATTTACAGGCTGCCCTGGGAAGCTTTTCAAATGTTTTCACTCAGACAGAAGTATGTTTGAATGAATTATTCATATTTCCAGACAGTAAGAGCATCATCCTCTCTCATTACTCCTTGAATAAATAAGCAGCGAGGGTGGTGTTATAATTTGATCAGTGACAACACCCTGTGTTGTAGTGCAGTCTCATTCCTTTTAACTCTTTGTTGCATGATAATTTAACAGGAAACACTTGAAGAGAAGTCAGCACAGGAGATGGAAATATGAAACAAAGGAACATGAAGAGCTGACACGGTCATTGTTAAATGTTATAATGCTCCATATAAAAGCTGCATATCTCCACGTTAAGCTGCTTGGCTTATGTAAAGTAACTGTAGAAGAGGCCGTGTGAATTAGTGGAAAAGGTTTACAAACCACTAACGCTGATTTATTTATGTCCCTTATTGGACCTCCAGGGATTAGCTTCACCAACAGGCCAGATTTACGAATCCCTGGCTGGCTGTTAACGAAGCACTTCAAGCACTATGAAGTCGATTATTACACGTTAAATCCTGCTGCGGTGCCAATTAAAAACTTTTCAGGCTCTTTTTCTCTGGGATTTATTTTCCCATTATACCAGTTAGGACACTGGATAAGAGGGAAAAGAGCAAAAAGGAAAATAGTTGTTCCCCCCCGACAGCAAAGACGAGAGCCTGTGGAAAAACATCTTTTTCACAACACGTAAACGAGGATCTCTCGACCAATCATCCTGCTGTTGTTCAATTTTAAACCTGTTCTTCTCTCTTTCCCCGTCAGTTTGATGTTTCAGAGTGATCGCTGTGACTCTCCAACCAGTCACCAACATTTCATCACAGCAGGACAGGGGTATCCTATCCTGCTGGCAGCCTCACTACCCCTCCGAGTGCATGAAGACATCACGATGGAGTCTAAACGCCGAAGTCTCTCCGGACTGAACTTGAAGTTTGTTTATACAAAGAGAAGTAAAACACTTTTCAGGATTAAAAGTAATCAAAGCATACATTGGAAAATGAATTTCTTAAATCATTTGTCTGTTTATTCATTCAAAAAATATACAACCATGTGCTTTATTTTGTCCATCTGTTCACTTATCAACTTGTTTCCACACGATGAATTACAAACTTCCATTAATCCAAAGAAGACAGCAAAGTAAGAAAGAGATCAGGAGACAGACAGGAGGGAGAGAAAAAAGCTGGGTGTGGTATGGAACTAGAACGATCTGGATTATCTGTGAGTCGTCAGTGTGACCACGTTCACCTGAGCAGCTTGTCACTGCTCACAACCTGGATATAGATATTTCACATCCTGGGCGGGATGTGGCAAAGCCAATAAGTTCACAACAGAAACATCATTAATCACAAGTCAAAAGAAGTCATTACGATGGGTTCTTTCTTCTATCACAGACTCCTTTGTTGAGTCCTGCTCAGGAAATCAGTGGCACACTGTGCAGTTTACAGCTCTGGAAAAAATGACGCGACCACTCCAAATATTCTTTAAATGTTCATCCCAACAAGCAGAGAAGCCAATCTGTGTCAGTATATATCATCCATACAGGTACGACTCATTCTGCCTATGAGGTAAAGATTTAGTAGTCACCTGACAAGTCGACAAACTAAGCCGAGTTTTGTGCAAGTTTTGCACCAAGAGTTACATGATGTCACCTCATCAGCGACGTGGAAGACTGCAGAGCATGCCAAGACACCTGAAGGCTGCAGGAGCTCCACGAGCAGAAACGTGCTCAAACTAGGATCAATATTGGAGACGCTTTTTAAAAAATGGAGAGAGGTTAGAACGCAGAAAGGTTTACAGACTGATGCAGCTTCAGTGTCCACCACATGGCAACCTGCGTGAGCATCCACTCTGGAGAGGAGGGGGCGTGGGGGGAGACAGCTCTCTCTAATGTTTTGACTTTAGACTGCAGTACCTATTTTAAACACTAGGTGTCAGAGTTACATATTGCTCCTTTAAACTCAAACCTGTATACAGTCAAGAAAAGCATATGTTTGCAGTAGTAAATGGTAGATGGACTGGAGCTTTTATATTTGTCTTCTAGTCTTCTGACTTCTCAAAGGTCACACCTGTACACTGACCCCTGATGGTAGAGGCTGCTGTGTAAAGAGTCCATCACTGTTAACTAATCCCATTCATACACATTCATACGGCACTGATGAAGAAGCAGGAGCAACTTGTGGTGCAAGTATATAACATAAGGACACATAGCAATGTGGCTACAAGAGCTGGGGATCGAACCCCCGACCTTCCGACCAACTCTACCGCTGACCCACAGCTGCTGAGTTGTCTCTTAATTTTTTCCAGAGCTATATAAACCCACGTGAAGCAAAGTCAGGATAGTGGAAATAAAATGATGTTGAAATAATTTCCATGAGCTGTCAAGCTAATTATTTTCAAGACTTCATCAAAGAAAAAAACGTAATTATCTCATGACTTACACCAACCAGTGAAACCATGAATCCTGCTGCTGAACACGCCAAGACGTGGTTAGTGTTGAGGAAGAAGAGGTCAATCAGGATGCAGGATGTGGGATACAAAACACGGCCGAACATTGTAGAAAAAAATTAAAAAATATGACAAAACTATAGAAAAGAGAATCACAATGTGCATAACGATGAGTCTCTTCCATGGATCAAACACTTCAGATCACCTTGGTCCAATGGAAACTCTCATAAAGACCGAGTGTTTGAGTTTACTGCAGGAAAAATAACTTCATTTCACAGACATGAACTCACGTGGACCTGTAAAATCAAACGTCTACCTGACATGATTGTAGGAAACTGTAGTAGAAAACTAATCCTTCAAACCAGCATTGTTCTGAGATGTCAGAGATAGTTGTAACCAGGGGTTGACTTTAACACTCGCCAACACTGCGGGTGGATTTCAGCCACTCTGGCAATTTGAATTTATATCTTAGTCGTCTCAAAAAGCATCTGCAGACCTGCCAACACTCCCAATTTGAGCGGGAGTCTCCCTGTTTTTCACTCCTGATAGCTAACTTCTCCAGATTTCCTCTCTCTCAGCTTTGCTCGATTCAGTCTCTCACTTTATCTGGCTCGCTTGCACTCTCGCTGCACGCTGTTTCACGACAGCAGGGGGAGAGGAGAAATAGAAGTAAGATATGTCAGGGTAAGAAGTACCATGAGAATATTTAAGACATCGTACGTTTCTTCACATGATCGTCCTTGCTAATATCAATAAGTGCGCCGTGACGTGATCACACAGAATACTTTTGTGTGTTCTGTTCCGACAGACAGCTGCAGACGATGAAGAGAAGAGACAGAAAATAAAGAGAGACGTGAACAGACACTACTGATTTCAATCTGTCTGACACACATGGTGAGATTGTAGCAAAAGCTTTTGTAATAGGTATTAAAGCAGTGCTAACATAAGCTAACTTTCCTCCAATTCTACTCATTAAATGTTGATCTTCATCACTAACGAGGGGCCAACAAAATGCTTGAAATAACATCAAAATAGATGTTGATCATCCCAAAATGTCGCCCCCCAAAAAGCCCCTCCATGTCTCCTCATTCCTGCACATTGTAGGCTGGATTTATATTGAAATATTAGATCACTGTGGTCTGTGCTGGATTACTGAGTGCCAAAATGGGATGCAATGAATGAAAAGTGTGGGTGTCTTCTGGCAGAAGGACTGATATTACAAAATGTACTTTACTAAACACTAAGTAACTTTGGAAAACCAGTAGCCTCAGTAGCTAGTGAGTAAAAAGTAGACGTCAAGCCCTGGTTGTTGTAACTGAACTTAAAGCAGAGAAGTTATACTCCAGTCTTAAGCCTGGCTCACACTGCAGGAGTGAGTCATATGGACTAGGGACAACATGCCCTGTCTGTTCTTCGGTGAGAGCTGGAGGTTAGATTAACTGACATATGCAAATAGGTGTCCGGTGCGGGTTGCGTCCTGCCGCCAGTCGCCATGACTGTCTACTTATCACTGTCCTCCCATGTCTCTCGTGGTTATTTCAGTCACACACAACTTCCTCCTTCTTTCACGACGTAATCGTCAAGATTTTAAATCCTAGATATCAAACATGTTTGAAATAAATCAGGGCGTCCCGGACGATCTCCCAGCAGATCGGGGACGTTCAGATTGGATATTTATACGACTTATTCTACAAAATATTCTTGGAAGATAATCAGCTCAGAGCTGCCTTGAGTCAGGGGTGACCCTGCGTGTGTCAGGAAGGAGGAATCGGACCTCAAAGCGGCCTGAGTCTGAGCCAGGCTTTAGACATAGAAACAAGCCAGCCTGTTTCATTGTTCCATTTCAGGATTAGCTGATGTACCGTGGTGTAAGAGTGCAGAGAGCTCGTACTACAGCCTGACTGTCACGAGGCGGAGTTGTGAAACAGCATGAGCCTGACAACATGACGAAGGTTTAATGTCGTACTGAAGTCTGAGCGGCTTGAAATGAAGAGATGATTAGAGCTACAGTAGGAGGACAGTGATATGTTGGCATTCGTTCTTATCAAATACATTTGGAAGGACACAAAGTCGCAGGTTGTTCTTTAGCACTTTGAATCTCCTTGTTGCTGAAATGTGTGATGTTAATAAACCAGACAGACATTCCTGTGGTGGAGTAACCCGAGGGGAGAATTGACTTCAATTATGTCTGAAATAAGGTCAGAATTTTCTAAACATTTTGATACCATGTGTTTCAAACATTACGACACCTTTTATTTTAATAAACGTTGGTATCAAAAAGTGCAGAAGCTTTAAAAAACATCAGAACTTGAGTCATAGCTCGATCCAAAAGCTGCTGCGAGAGCTGTATCTATGGCAACATGTTTGTCTTCCTTTTCCCCTATAGTTGTGCTTTGCTCGTGTAATTGAAGTGTACTTTGAATTGTTCATTGTCAATAGGCGTTGGAACCCTCCCCCTTTTGAATTGATTTCTCACTACAGCAACTATGAACCATTTGAGTTCCTAGAACCCTGTTTAGTGGAACCTTTTCACTCCTGCTCCAGAGTAGGTACCATGGCGGTGTGAATGCACACAGAAAAAAAGTCCCCATGGTGTTTAGTTCTCCCTAGTGGATAGTTCATCTTCAAAAAGTCCCAAGAACTGTTTGACCCGAAAACACCCAATGTAAACTTTTCTGAAACGTTGCTAATTTAGAAAGTGTGCAGGAGTTTTTTTTTTCAAAACTAGAAATTACCCAATATTGTTTCATTTCTATTGAATCATCTATTTTTGTATTTAAAAATGTGGAATTAGGGCGCCGGTGGTTTAGTGTGCAAATCTGACCTGTGGCTCCTTTCTCCCGTCATTCCCTGCTCTCTCTCTCTCTCTCTCTCTCTCTCTCTCTCTCTCTCTCTCTCCAGAATTTCCAACTCTATCCCCTGTCTGATCTCAATGAAGGCATAACAAGTCCCAAAAATGCATCTAAATAAAGTGGTATCATGACGCCCATAGTCTGAACACAGCTTTTAAGGTCATCTTGTTGAACACGTAAAACACAATATCTGCATAGCAGTGATTGTTCATGTGATGCTGCCTGATGATATTACCCGTTTGATGCATGTGTGAGTAGCAGCTGTGACAATGAGATGTCATATTTAAAAAACAACAGGATTACCTTCACTTTCAAAACCATTTTAGATGAAATGGAAGAGAACGTGTACAGCTGATGATGGAGATAGTAGAGGTCAGAGGTGAGGCGAGCATGGAGCAGGAATGTGGATCCAATGATCTTAACATACTAACACCTGGGAAGATGAAGCGTACCTGCTTTCACGGTTTGCATGCAAAGATATTTAGGACTCCATGACCTACAGGATGCGGTCCATAATCAGAATCATTTATTCATTTTCCTTGGAGGGACTTATAACCTGTAGAACATCTAATATTCCTCTTATTGTCTGGATTCTTTTGACTTTCTGATCAACAAAAAACTCAACATTACTGCAAAGGATGGATGATGGGGGACCTGAACGTCAAACCAAGACTCTGACCAGGGGGTTTGGAGTCACAGCAGCAGTGAAGATCAAGGGGTGAACTTTTTCCACTGACACACGTAACAAGCAGAGCAGAGAGACGATGCATTATGCAAATTGACCTGTCAATTTGAAACCCCGCTCTTCATAGCCTACATCCTGCTTTTTCTCTTTAGACTCATTTCAGAAAAGCACACAGCCAAATCACCCAGGCTTCTGTTTTCTATTTTCCACATGGCTTTTCTAATCCTCTGATTTTATATAACGTCACAGTTTCAAATGGCCAGCGTTTCAGGGCAGTAATTCTGCATCATTGCTCCCATGGCAACAGTAAAAAGTGATCTGTTTATGAAGATCTGGACAATGTTACAAAAAAAGTTCAAAACAAAACCTTGGGATGGTAATCCTTATGAGTCGGAGTTAGCCGGGCTTGTGGCCAGCTGCTCTCCAACAATTCGTTCCAGTGTTTGCTCGTCTGGCTCCCAGTCGTCCAAGTCTGCATAGTTTAGTTCAGGCACTGCCCCAGTTAAGCCCAAAGAGCTGACCGACCCGGCCAAGGACCCACGGCCTTCATAAGCATACGTTTGAAGTGAGTCATATGGTGGGCCCCGAGTGTCTAAGTCTGCTTTGGCCACCTTCTGCTGCAGGATCTGCTGGATGATGTCATGACCCTCCAGCAGAACCGAGGGCGCTGACTGGCTAAGCTCTCGAGGAATGCTGTCAATGACAAACCAGCCAGGATCTGACTCTGGGCTGTAGTTTCTGTAATCCATCTCCTGTGACTTCCTTCTCCTCCACACCACAAACCTCTCCTCATCATCCTCCTCCTCCTCCTCCTCCTCATAGGGGCTCGGTCCACAGCTGAGGTAGGCGTGGAGCTTCCGGCGAGGCTCCGAGGCTTTGGGATTTCTAAGTGCAGCGATGTCAAAGGCCTCTGTGTCCTCCTCCCCGCCTCCCTCATCATCGTAGGTCACCACATTCTCTCTGATGTCCTCCTCAGACAGAATCAAAGGCTCTTTGCTGGCTTTCTTGTTCCGTAGCTGGGTGAACAGCATCACTATGGCTGCAGGGGATGAGAAGAGAGGTTTAAACGGAGAAAGAAAGGATGAATGAGGAAGAGAAGACAATGCAGAGAGCAAAAACCAAAGACATGATATCCAAGGGTTGTTTTCCATTTAACACTCCTTGTGTCAGTGTGTAGGTCTGGGGAACACAAGACAAAGACACCCTTGTACTTACCTAATAATATGACAATACACAGCAGGATGGCCACAAAAGCCCCCGTGCTGAGGCCAGCTGAGGACAGGAAGGCCTGGGCCTGGCAGACGTTGTTGCTGTTACGCCCCCTGGTGTTCCTCTGACACTCACACACCCTGAGGGAGATGGTAGCAGTGCTGCTGAGCGGAGGCTCCCCACCATCAGCCACCACCAGCACCAAGCTGAACAAATCCTGGTCCCTGTCCTGGCTGAAGCCGTCACGCCGACGAGATACTATACTGGCAGTGCTGTCTGGGAACATGGAGCATGGGGGAGGAGTGGTGAGGAGGAATTGATGAGGGGTGGAAGAAAGGTGAAGGAGACAAAGAGTAGCACTTTAAAAAACAACAGGTATAAAATGATGCTGCTATTTAAGACTAAACAAGTCCAATCATTGTCCACAGCAGTCTTTTCTCTCTCACATGAGGTTTTAAGGCCCTGACACACCAAGGAGATCGTGAGCGATCATTGCCCTAGTTTTTGCGGTGTGTCCAGCTCCATCGCTACACGTCGGCTGCCGGCTACCTTTTTTCAGCCAATCCGACATGTTGCATCAGCGTCGGCGCAGTGAGTGAGAGGAATCGCTCTGATTGGCTGTTCGTCTAAGCGATTCAATGCACAAGAAGAAAAACGGAAGTTAAGAGAGCAAGTAAACGACTTTTTATCAGACATTATTCTCGATTAGTAGTAGGCTACTTATACTGGGAGTGGTGAGCGACAGCGGTGTGAAAATGGTCTTCATGATAATAACAACGGTTTATATTCGCATTCTTCTCCGTCCTAGTCCTCTTCCGGTTTCCCCTTTTACAATGACGATCACAGACTACCGCTGCTGGCATGGAGAGTTATTTCCTGTCACCAGTCGTGAGACGACGTGGGGCGATGGCGCACAGCGTAATTATCTCTGAAGCAACCTTTCTGTGTGTTACAGATCGTACTTGTGATCCAGCAGGTTTTTACTTCAGTTCAATATTTCAATATTTGTTTCTTTATTGTTTCTACATCAAACTGATTTTAACGTGATTTAACGTCCCGGCCCTGAGACCCTGAACACTCTCTTCTGAGGTGTAATTGGATTTTGAGAAAATATTTGAATCTGGGGTAATAACTGCAGGTAGCTGTCAGCCCTGTCACAGTACAATCATAGCAAAGATGGATCATGGGGTGTTGATGCACAAGAAGTTCTGAAGAGGTAGGAACAAATCGATGTTTGTTTTTGTAACTTATTTTGTGTGTAGCTCATTATAAAGCACTAACTGTGATTTCAATGTTAACATCGAGTTCAAATCAGGTTCAAATCATCAATTGTCCTCATGAGCAAGCACTGGGTGATTTTTTTTTAAACGGCTCCGCGTAGCTGACATGATTGACATGCGGGCGCGATGTAAGGGTTTGTCAGGAGGTTTAAAACCCGCCTCAGCTCCAGCTCTCAGCCTGTCGTTAGGCTGACAGTTAAGCTGAGACAGCATTTCCAGCATGGAGACTGCTGCCTTCAGAGCCCCCTGCAGGAACAGATGGGTGATGTCACTCAGGCTTTGTACATTAATATTTACAGTCTATGGTGCTGACTTCATTTAAAACCTGACAGGAGATGGACTGTAAAGAAAGGTCTAAAGAGCACCAGATATGAATGCAACCTGTTAGAGACTGTGATGCACTGGTCACTCATACAATCAGCTGCTATAACTATGAGCTGCTTCTGAATGTGTGATGAATGACGGACGCTGACCACCAGGTGGAACCTACTCTTAGCATCTAATCAACACCTACATACAGTAAGTCAATCATTTCCCATGCCTCCATCTTTCACAGACTGCGTATATGTACATCAAAAAGATTATTCATGAAGTCAATACAAAAGCTCTGCTAAGTTGGGTGTTGTAGGCTCAAACACAGAAGTTAAAGACTGTGACTTCACCTGCTTTGAAACACAAACGGGTTATTTTGGCTGAGCGGCCTGTGAGAGAGCCACATGTTGTCTGTTGGATAAGCTCGATCAGTTTGTTGTACAAAGAGGAGATAGTGGTGACTCGTGTCAACACCAGAGAAAACAATGTTTCAGCTCACTGCGAGCCGTTTATTGACGAGCATCCGAGTGCTGTGATTCGAGTCAACGGCTCCTAAATACAAAGTACCACAATTCAGTTTGTCCACCTTCAAAATAAAAGCACCAAACTTCAGTTTGTCTACTTTCAACATAAAAGCACCAAATACTATATTGTGTGCAAGGGGAAATTAACAGAGCAAAGGATTATATATTTAACAGACGCAGTGTGAACAGCCAGTGTGCGCTCAGCACGATGCACGTGATATATAACGCTTGCGTGCTGTTGGACACGGTGTTAGACCGGTCTCCTCCCTCCGCTGGCTCCCTGTTGGTTTTAGAATCCATTTTCAAAGTTAGTACTTGTTTTTCAGTCGTTTGATGTATTTATCAGACCTTTAATCCCCTCTACCCCGGCACGATCACTCAGGTCCTCTGAGCTTTCTCTTCTGGTCGTCCCTCGGGCTCAGTGAGAACTCGGGGCTGACCACGCTTTTTCAGTTGCAGTTTGTGAAACCAAATGCTCCTAACATCCGATGTGCCAACTCAACGTATTTGTATATTTAAATCTCAGCTCATGGGGCCCCTTTTTCCTTCGGTCTTACCCTGTGAGATGTATTTGTCAAACTTATTCCATGTAATGATGTTTGAAGCATGTCTGCCTGTGAAGCTCACGCTCTTTAAATGTTCTACAAACACTTTGCACTTGACTATGTAGAGATTTAAATTATGATAAGACTTTAGAATCCGGGTAAAAAACCCAATAAAGAACGCTGAATACCAAAATAAGAGCGGGGCAACTACATTACACTTCAGTAATCAGAAAAATACAAATGAACAGATTTAAAACCGTTTAAGAAACATTTTAACGACACAAAAAAACAACCTGCAATGCACCAGTAAGTCTCTGTGTGCTCTGGAATAACAAGTAAACAACAACACCTCAAACCGCCTGCAGCCACAAACTCCCAGACCGTCGTCCGACCCCCCCGTCCGAGTCCTGTCACTGTGTCTCATTAAAGAGACTGCTGTCAGCTCCCCTCAGTCCTGTGTCTGTCTGCAGAAAGCAGCGCGTTGACACCAGGAGAGATGGAGGAGACATTAGAAGATGAGGGAGAAAGAAAATAGAAGTTGACGGAGAGAAGGTGAGATAGATTTATAGAGGAGCACAGGGGCGGAGGAGGAGATGAAACGACAGAAGACCTCAGAGCTCCGCGAACATCACACAACCTGACACATACCTGAGAACTGAAGGACGACCTGCGCCCCTCCACTTTAGTCAAGCATCTGAAGCTAAATGAGGAGAGGAAACAAACAGGAAAGCTACAGCTGCTGGGTTACCATAGCAACAGCACCCATTTTTTTCTTCATGGACATAAAAGGAGATCTCGGTGGGGTGGCTGTGGTGGTGGAGGGGTGCTGGTACCTGCTCCAGCAAAGAGACAGGAGTGGTAACGATGCCAGCAGGAGGGATGTGCAGGTAGAAACACGTCAGGAGCAGAAAGTCTGAGCCAGGATTCATTACGCTCCAATCTCTGAAATCACTGCAGATAATACCTGCCCTTTAATAAGGTGTTTCTTTTGAGTAACCCCTGTGAGCACAAAGCATATTGGCAGAGGAGCAGAAGTTGTGCATGCATTAAGAGACCCACACGCTGTTTTAAGCCCCATTAACTTCAATCATGGCTGCTAACTGAGCACAAACAATGAAGCAGAGAATCAGGCCTCTTCCTGAGCAGAGAGCTCACAGAGACCAGAGTGCTACTGACAGCGCCATAAATTAAGGATCACTTTCCTGCTCTCAAGGTCCTATTCACCGAGGATGAAGTGCTAACGATCGTACACACACACCCATAAAGTTTTGCAGCCCAGTGCAATTAGTTGTAACGAGCTTCTGATGGTGCAAGAGCTCACATTGAATATATCTGCAGGAAGATGAGTGAGAAAGACCAGTAGACAAATTCCTGTTGTAACACCACATGGTCCATGTGTCTGCGATTCTCAGTGTCCTACAGTAGAGTAACACTACATGGTATATGTGTCTGTACCACCACTTCACAGACTTTTCAGCCTACATTACAACCATGTACAGGCTGGCTAACAGCATCGCCTCTGATCCTGACCACGCGCTGAACACAGAATATGAACTGTGACCATCAAACCGGAGATACAGGGTCCCATGTTTAAATAAGGTCAGACTGAAGCACTCTTTAGTTCACCAGTTCATCCTAAGGTTAAAACTGGAGCTGAATCCCAGATCTAAGGGTGTTGAAGGTCTCAGAATATTAGTTTGATGTTTGAATGTTGTTTCATCATCTTTGTGTTGATTTTGATGGAGCCGCCTTAATGTAAGACACATTTGAGTCTCTAATCCAGGGGTGTCAAACTCATATTGGGTCGGGGGCCGGATTGGTTCAAATGAGACCTCCAGTGGGCCGGACTAATTTTGCCGACATCACTATAACTCAACCCATGGAATATAAAGGCTGCTGTATAATGTTTTTAATTCATCATTATGCTATCCATCAGATAAAAAGAATTATTTCAAATTTGATTTTTTTTTTGGCATTCACTTAAGATGAGTTTTTAAGACTGCAGGTGACAGATTTAAAACACAACATGTCTGTCATTACAAACTGGAAATAAAGAAATGTACCTCAATACAGAAGAAAACAACAATAATGATATTGTGTATTTAAATGTCTTTGAGATTACTCACTTGTATTTATTAATATTGCTGTTCAAGTTTATAAAAACCTTGACACAGGGGTTATTCTACCTGCCCTGGGATCAGTGCATTAATAATACAGAGTACAGTGAAGAGAGAGAGAGAGAGAGAGAGAGAGAGAGAGAGAGAGACTTTAGATGTGTGTGCGTCAGACTACAGCACAGTTTGCACTCTTTAAGGTTCATCACCGACAAAGCCTGCTCACATGTTGTCACAAACACACTGAGTGTCTCTGATGCTAACGATGTCATCATCGGGTATTTTAGTGCCAGGCATTATAACATGATCAAATGTTTCCAAACAAACAGACGTGAACTCATCCTTCCGCGTTGCGCACTGCAGCCTGATCAGCTCCGTGTGGAGATCCAAGTTCTTTAACTGGACTTAGTAAACTCAGTAAAACGACTTTCACTATGAGCCCGGCAATCCGTTCTTCTACGTTTCCGTACCATCGTAATCTAACTCTGTCACTGACTTTTTATGCGCCATGATTCTGTGCCATCTCCGTGCGTAATTCAAGGAAGCACTTTAGCGCTGCTCCGCGACTTAACCGTAGCGGACCTCTGTATGATCGGACAGCCTGTGCGGAATATCGTTTTCAGATAAGAAGGAAATGTTCAGTTATAATGACATTTTTACAGTCTGATGAGAGCTGGTGATAAAGGCGCGACAGCTGGACTCTATTTAGACGTGATGTTACGCTGAAACTTTTAAGTGCTCAGCGCGACACTTTCACCTCTGGGTGACCTAAACATGAACCATCTGTAAATAAAATCAGTTAATATAATTTTAAATGACCGTTTTTACCATAACAGAGGTAAAATAAGTCGGGAGATGCCAGAGCTCAATGCCGGTGTCCGGAACCGAGACCTAGTCAGGATGTGTGGAGACGGCCTGAGCCGTTACGCATGACGGAGAGGGGTGTTTTTTTCAGTCCAATTCGTATCAGCATATTACCCTTTTACGTTGCTATACATAGTTTATTTACAACTCAGTGAAAATATTTATTACAAATATTTGTTTTAAGAAAAAAATCTCATAAAAAATATTTTTCAAAAATTTCCCCATTCTTCCCAAAACGTCTCGCGGGCCAGATGGAAGCTGCTGTCGGGCCGGATTCGGCCCGCGGGCCGTATGTTTGACACCCCCGCTCTAATCAATCAGACAATCAATCAATATCTCTCAGACAGAGCGACCCTTTATGAGCCTCAACATGTCCTTCTCCCTGCAGTGAACCAGATACAATAACTCTCCCCCTCGTCCTGCTGCACACCGTGTCCACACATCAAGTTTATCCCTTTAATGGAACAACTCCTGATTATAATAAAAAGGTTTACTTATTAACAGACTATATCTTCAGACTATAGGGAACAAACCAAATGACGTATTTTTGTAGGCCAACCTGGAAGTAGCTTCACCATGGGTTCTAACAAGAATTCGCCTATGGGATTTTTGCATTGGATTTTGGATGATTGCAGAAAATAAGCTCTGTGGCTAACACACGTTTCTGATGCGTAGGCGTTTTGTTCAGCAGGATAATCTTTACAAATGAACACCATGTTTATGTTGTTTGAAGCATTAATGCAGCCGAGAGAAGTAAAAAGCTAACGTCATGCTACAAGCTAACTACACCACGGTCGGTTGATTATGACGTCACTGCCGTTATGCTTCATCGATCTAATCAGCGGTTTTGACAAGCTAGACGTTTAATGTCCCCGACAACCACTGTAGTCTCATTTAGCCACTTGTTAGCAACCGCCTTTTCAAGGACCCGTAAAAACTTCAAAATTCACAAGTTGGGATATTACCTTACGTAGTTTATGTCGTCTAACAAAACGCCAACATCTCTTAAGCTTGTGTTAACCACAGACCTCATTTCAGGCGTCTAACCACAAACCCATTCAAAATCCCCATTGACTTTTAGAGTTAAGAACCCATGGCGCTAAAATGCTAACTCACTTCCGGGTTTTAGGACTCATTCCTGTGGCGCCGTATTTCTTGACCTTATTTCACACGGAGGTGTTTCATGATCACTGTAAGTCGCCCGCTTGGAGATCTATAGCCTCCATACATGGGCTGCAACCTAACATCTAGGCCATCTGTGCCCCAGGTTAGTAAAATCTTAACGATGTAGAAAAAGTGAGACACCTCACACATGACGACAAGTTAGTAACCTTTTTTTTGATCATGTGTGGAGAGCAGACCACGACAGCACACCACATTCACCAAGGCTGGAAGAAATGGCGTTGCAGTGTTTGTGCTTCCTTCTTCAGTCAGGTCGCTTCTCAATTGGCTATATCATTTCATTTCACTTTTTTCTTCTGAGCAGAGGAAGTAAATTCACTTTAATGCACTTCAAAACACAAGGTAATCTTTAGAAACATAAAAACAATCAGGACTTCGCTCCTCCTGACAGACAGAAACAGAAGGAGATAATCGTCCTAATTATCTCACAGCGTGTACCCCACATTCCTGAAGATGGGGATGGGTTCAGTCCAACTATCAGGTCCTATTCACGCTGTTGTTTGTAAGGTAGTTTTTGCAATGAAGCCAATAGTGTTTTTTAAAGAGACACTCCCCTGAGTGTAAAGACAATGACTGATGTAGATACAGCACTGAGACACTATAAGCTATGCATTAACAGGTGTGTATTTCACAGACAGCTATATTGCGTCCGCTTGCAGTCAGATTGGACACAGCCCTTATCATGAAAAGCTTGGATGTGTTCTACAAAATGAACACTGATTGAACTGATGTTTGATCGTCATTTTGTGTCCCAATGACAAAAGAATGCAAAGTGTTTCTGCCTCTGTTAGTGGCCCGGAGCTGTTATATATTTGTATGTCCCGATAAACAAGTTGTCTTACCTCCGTTGTCCTTCAGTGTGAAGTTTGGATTGGCTGGATATTCAGCAGGCACGTAGAAGGAAAACTTCCCGTTTGCAAAGTTGTCGAGATCTGCTGCCCGGAGGGTCTGAACCACCTGATGGAGACACGGAGAGGAGATGTTGAATTAAAACACTTAAAGAAACAGAAGCGGGCGACACAGAGGGAAGTGTACAGAGTGAAGGGGGGGATTCCTTACGCTCTACTAAATCCACACAATAACAAGGTCATTATCCACGACAGGACGTACCTGTCCACACATCACAAGAATACAAATATTACAACCCTTAAATGTTCAAAGCATTTTAATCTGAAGAGGATCTGGTCTCCCAAAGTAATCAGACGCCTGAAGCTCACAAGGATTCAGATTACATGTTAGAAATGTTGCTTGAAGCTGCAGGACACATTATTAGTGACTGATCAACTCTCTGGTGTTTCTTTTACTTTATTTTGAAAAGACTGACCAAAGCTTCCTGTATAAAAAAAAAGTATTTACAAAGCTTTGCAGCCTGCGTCCATTCACAGCTCTTCTTAAGCTTGGACCTCAGTTTAAGAGCGCTTCTCATCGCGCTTTTTGTTGCTAGGTCACAAAAGTAAACGTATGCTTCCCTCAGGAGTTGGTGTTACTCGCTACATGTGTTCCTTTAATCAAAGATGAATCACAGAGAAACCCTGAAAACGATTTAACCTTATCCTGTCCTGTCCTCAGCTGCAGCTCTACACCTGGCCCGCCATTGTTGTTGACATTGATGATATCAGAAAACCCGCCCCTCTTGGTTTTGATTGGTTGGTGAGGGAGAAGTGACAAGTATTTTCACTATTTTCGTCGGAGAACGCAGTAAACGCACAGAGAGCTGGAGATAAATGAAACCTCCAAACAGCCAAAAACTAGATTCACCGACGGTCCAACTAGGACCGGCGATCTCCTTGGTGTGTCAGAGCCTGAAAATACAGCTGTTGGCGTGATTGAAGGAGAGAATCTGAAAACAAGGTTTCTGACAGAAGGTGTGAATGTTTTTATTTCTTTTTTAAATCTGTACTGAAACATTTTTCTTTGTGTATTGTAGTTGGATTGAAGATCTGGTGCTGCAGCCATTTGGCCCCCATCAGGAGATCACATCTGTGTGTGAAGTGGAGGAGGGGGAGGTGCCATCTGCAGGCCTCAGTGAAGTAACATCGTCAACCAGCCCATCTCATGGAGACAGCAGACGCGGTGATCAAAGTGCCTGTGTAGTAAATAATTGACTTCACCTCTACTGTCATCCACTTCAAACCTCGGGATTCACTTTCTTTAGTTGACGAAGCAGAGCGATAGCGTGCATCAACTATTCGACACCAGTCCCATGTTTCTTAGACTGGAGGAGGATTCTTGGGATAGACGTTTTTTTCTGAATATGGAAAGTATGTCAAAGACAGAGATTAAATCTGCCGCCGATTTGACACAATTAGTCAAAACACAATTTATTTTTCAGAAATCCGAAAATGGGCGACATGACTAAAAATGTTATCACGAGGAAAACTGTCATATATATATATGTATATCAATAATTATCACGATAAATGTCAAATCATTATTTCTTTACAATTGAAAGTCAGATTTTTGCTTCTCAGTCACCACATGTTTCATCATCTAAACCGGTATAACTGATGAAAGCGTTCATCCTGGCCGAGGAGATCACAACCGCTGTCTGTGGATCGGGCCGTTTGATGGTGCTGGTCACAGCATGAGTGAGGATACTTGGTGCTGAGTCACCCACATGTACCCCTTTAACAAACAGGACAGTACAACATACATTCAGGTAAGGCAGGTACACCTTCACGTTGAATGCAGCACGTAAGGATCGTTGGTGGACGGTCTACCTGAACAACACCCCCCCCCCCTTGTTCCCTATCCCTCTTCCTGCATCTTATCCCATCTCCCCCTATCCCTTTCCAAGCCCGGCGCAGTCTAGGCTGTGAAGGCTGTTTCGTCATAAGCCTGGGATCACACCGAAGATTTCTGCCTCTTAATAAGGCAGTTTTTTCTGACCAATGTAACTTTTGCTGCTTTGCTAAAGTGCTCATGATGGATTAATCTTGGTCCTTATAATATAGCAATAAGTAAGGTCTTTTACCTGCTTTTTGTAACATAACAATGAGCATGGTCTTTTTACCTGCTCTTTTGTAATATTAATAGACAAAGAGTAAGGTCCTTTACCTGCTTTTTGTAAAGCGTCTTGAGATAACACTTGTTATGAATTGGCGCTATACAAATAAAGATTGATTGATTGGTAAGGAGAGGCACTAGGTGACGGCTTTAGGCTAGCTTTTAGCTGGGGTTAGTGTAGCAGCGTAACTTCTGCTGTAAAAACAGGCTTTTTTGAATGTGTGTGTATGTGACTTCCTGTGCTTCTGCAGCCAGCCTCTAATGGACAATCGAGGTACTGCAGGATTTTGCACTTCTGCATCTGCTTCATCAGAGTTTGCTGCTTGATTTGCAGCAGGGATTGTTTGCAGCCTTTACAGCCCTTTTCTCAGCTGACGACTAAAATACAGAGATCAGCTTGATTTTTATACCATTCAATATTTTAACCTTGACATATTTGAAATCTGAGCCTGGCTTAAGAAACGATAGAATCCCCCTATTAGATATATTTCTCTAACTGTTACCTAGCCCAGTTCACAGACTCAATGCTATCACATTCCTCCACAGGCCTCTCCGAATCTTTCCCAACAGCAAACAAGCATTAAAACAAAAAACAACACAATTCAAGCGTGCAATTTGCATGAGGCCCTCGGGCTTGTATCCGACACTCGTCTCCATGTGTTCAACACAGCAAACAAGAGATGAGTCTTAAATGTACAGTGTGCCCCCCAACCTAAACAGCAGTCTCATCGTTTTGCAATCAATTATGCAAATGCAGTACACAACTGAGTCCCCCAACACAGTAGAGAAAGGTTGTCACGCCAGAGAGACGTGCCATGCATGACAATTCCCCAGCATCAATTTATTGTAATGCCAGCAATATGAAAAAAAAGATCCTCCCTCGACACTGACTGTGCGGGCATGTGTTGTCTGTTGCCTGAAGCCAGGATAAATGAACACACATAAAACACACACACTTTCATTAGCATAAAAACCAGAGAGCGGTGGACAGATAAGAGAGGGCACTACACAGAAAAAACATAATGAAACAGAGGGAGTGTGTTTTATTTTTGTGCACATAAGAGGGGAGCTGTTTCCGTCATGCAGATCCAGGCTCTATTCCTGCTTTCCTCGAATAATAAGTGTTTTTATCCTCCCTGGTTCAGAGCTGTCAGTGTGGTGGTGGAGGAGAGAGAGAGGCTGCTTTCTGGCCCGGCAGCGCCACAATCGGCACGCTCTGCAGTCTGAATAATTTATAGGTTCAAGAAGCTGCAGAGTCTGCAGCTCAGCTGATAAATCCCCCGCTGATGGTGTCAGACACAACACAAAGGCTACAGATCAACATGAACGTGCATGACAGGGTGTGCGTGTGTGTGTATGTGTGTGTGTGTGGGTGTGTGCGTGTGTGTGTGCGTGTGTGTGTGTGTGTGTGTGTGTGTGTGTGTGTGTGTGTGTGTGTGTGTGCGTGCGTGTGTGTGTGTGTGTGTGTGTGTGTGTGTGTGTGTGTGTGTGTGTGTGTGTGTGAGAGAAAGAGAGGATATATTTTTGTGCATATATTAGTGTTTTTTGTATGTGCTGGTAGTTGAACAGTAAATACAGAAAAACATCTCCACCCGATCATGAACTCATATAAAGTGTAAACTGTTGTCAAGTAATTCAATTAATCATAAATAACTTTATGATCAATTAATGGCATAAATCACTGATGTAGGAAAGACTGCTTTACTTCTTTAGGCCCCGTGTCCACCTAGCGTTGTCTTCTGAGCGCCAGCGCCTTTTTTCAATTGTTTTCAATGAGAGCGTTCGCAACAGAAAACGGCCAGCTGGAGAAAAAGCACAGCGCTTTTCAGAAAGGCTGTTGACGTCACCGCGCTCTTTTCCAAATGTATAATGTTCCCTGTGGTTTTGCTGCCTACAGATCGTGTCTTACCCACATCCTGCTCGCTCCGTGTCTGATCGGGAAATAAACCATCTAAAAAAACTAAAAGAAACAGCGGCCATTGTCAACAGACTGTTGTCATGGAGACTGGACGGATGTGCAGCATTTTTTCTTCTTAGCACACAAACACTTCATGCAAGCCTTCCCAAGCACACAACCAGGTGGACACGGGGCCTTAGGCTTCTCAGCTGGCTTCTTTCTATCTTCCAGCACATTAAGTGTTAACAAACTCACTGCTACTTTGCGGCACAGGAGGTCTTTGCTAACATGCGGTCAGAGGTGTAAAGTAACAAATTACATTTACTCACGTTACTGTAATTGAGTAGTTTATTTGTGTACTTGTACAGATAAAGCCAAAAAAAATTACCACCATTTCCTGCCACGTTTCTCGCACAGTCCGTGCGAGGAACGTGGCAGGGGCCGAGATCCCCCACGATGACGTAGTCGATGACGTAGCCGATGACGTAGTCGATGACGTAGCCGATGACGTAGCCGATGACATAGTCAACGCGGGCGGACTTGTAACGCCCCTTGTGAAAACAAGTTGCAACCATTGATCTAACCACCAGGAGGAGCAGTGATTATGGAAGCTTGAGTGATTACTGCATTTGAAAACAGCTGTGCTTCATACTGTATGCGTCAGTCTACTGTAGCACGCCTCTGTCTCTCTCTCTGTGAGAAATAGTCTACTGTATCAACACCCTCATAAAAGTCATCCTAAATGTAAATGTGTATGTTGCCTCTGCTATTTGGACGTGGAGTGTTTAATCATGACTACGGAATATTTGATCTCCTCATCGCTGAAACCCTTCATCCCAGCGCTCCTCCGTGCGCTGTGTGTTTTCTGCATGTTAAAGTGTGAATAGGTTTTATATCTGTTCTTGGTCTGAGATTAATTTAACAATAATTATATTACCAACTGTTCAGCTAGAGTCCCGAAGCAGCTGCAAGCTGCAAAAATGTACCCCATATTAAAGTGCATTGATTTTCAAGCAACAGTATCCCATTATACAAGGTTTTTAATTTATCATTCTTCACGCATCTTGTATATTAGCTTACTTATTCATTTATTATTCCAGGTTTACTGATTTAAACCCCCCAAACAGCTGATACAAGGAGCCCATCCAGAATAAAACGAGCGAATGAACGCCCTGGCTGTGCGCAAGAATCAAAGTTGCCTCCCGCTACTGTACATTCAAATAGATGCTCAGAATGCGACTGACAATGTTCACATATTTTCACCTTTTGAGCCTGTTATTAACGTCTGAGTTCATCATTTATCTGCACCCGATAGAACATCCTAATGATCCACACATTGTTTTTGAATACATTTCCTCGTTTGGACTTTTTGAACATTCGTGTGATTTTTCTAGGATGTGAAACAGACGAGCAGGAAGAAAGCCTTACATTCATGTTTACATGTTTGTTTTGTTTTGTGTTACCTCCCCCCCCTTCTATTGTAAAGCGTCCTTGGGTTTCTTGAAAGGCGCTATATAAATCCAAGTTATTATTATTATTATTATTACAATTAAACTGCAGTTTTCCATGTTTCCTGATGTCCGGCCCCCAGTTACATTCCATTCACATGCCAGTTTCTTAAAACATTTTGGGTAACGAGGCTGACCCAAGAAATCTGCAATTGATGGATAACAGGAATCAAATCATTAGCATTACATTGCGTCTTTTGTTCAAACTGAATGGGCCATCGGACCACTCTGTCACACGTTGCGTAAGGGCAAACATTCAGCGCACAGAGACACAACCTGTGACAGAGATGCGACCCATGCACAGATAATCCCCCTCTCAAAGATACATACAACTTCATAATGAAGGTCGTACAATAACTGAGCAGCTTCTGTGCCCCGACCATGATCGCTGCACTGCTGATGGTGCAAGCGCCATGACTGCGGAGAAAGTATACAGCCTACATCATAATATAAAGTGAGGACACGGCTGTGACAAATATCATAATGTAATGTGTGAGAGCTGCACATAAAAGGTTGAGATTAGGCTACCTGTGTTGACTGTGAGTGGGTTTATTGATCCGTGCGTCAGTGAAAGTGATATGAACGGTTTGGATGCCTTGTCTTAGTGCTTAGTGAGCTCAGACGACGTCTTCATTTTTATTTTACCGACATGTAAGCAATGCTCCCTAAAGAAGAAGTACATGTGTAAAGGGTTTAACATTAAAATTCAAGTTATTGTAGAGTAGAGAAGTAATGAATAGTTTAAAGTCATGAAGAAAATCATAGAATATATTCAATATGACTTTGTGAACAACAGCAGCTGATGTTATTCAGGATTCATTAATACATGTCTGAGTGACCGCTAAGTTCAGCTCAATAATACTGTAGGCTGATGTGTTCTTGTGAGGGAAGCGCCATCTACTGGAGACACCCTGCAATTAGATACATGTGGCGTGTTTACAGTGGAATGTATGCGGGGAGGGGGGCTCTCTCTTTGCCTGGGAACTGGCTGACAGCTGACTGGCTACTGCCTTGGAGGGGAACATCCTGGTGGCTACTACTGTACTTTTTGAAGTAGTAAAATTTGTACTTTTACTTAAGTAGGTTTTCTGTTAAGTATTGTAATTAGCTACATTTTAAATCACATCCGTTACTGAGTAAAAAAAATAGGCCTGCTATGAATGATTTACGTCATCGCACCGGAGTAACGAGAGGCAGAGACCCTTTTCTTGGCTCGGTGCACCTTAAGCTAATGCAGGGCGGATAAGCACCTCCATCACAGCGGGTCTACCTGCTGAAGGTGTGTAGATGTTTCATTGTCTTCAGTCCAAGATGATTAAAAGAAGTTGGCTGTGGCTCTGACTCATGGGCAAAGAAGTGGCTGTGAATGCTGATTCTCACGACAGCGTTTTATAGAGAATCACTGCTGCAGCTCTGTGCAGCTCCACGAAAGCTCAGAGCGATAACACATTTAATTCCGGAAAGTTTTTCACAATAAAAGGCCCTGATTGCCATTTCTCTGATATGCTTTTATTTTGAAGCAGACGTATCAGGAAGTTGGGTATTATAAGCTGCAGCAATTTAACACATCTCAGATGTGTGAAAATAAATACTTCAAACCAAACAGATTGAGTTGAAGCTTCAGTGTAGCCTGTGAGAGGTGAACACACAGTTCCTTTTTAAGACATCTAATACAAACTTAGTTTTTGACATCACCATCCTGTCAGAGTGTCTCTCGTTGTCACAGACCGGAGCATCACAGACTCACCTGTCCACTTTTGGTGCTCTCACACACTATGATGACATCGTTGCCCTCGGAGATGGCTGGAACGTTGTCGTTGACGTCCAGGACCTGGATGGTGACCGGGACGTGACTCACCATGCGAGGGTTATCTGAAGGTGACAAAGAGACACATTTCAGTTCCACTAATTAAAAACATAATTATTGTTTATCTCCTTCAGACAAACAACGTTACTGAATAACGCAGCACAAAGGGTATCGTGTGATCAACTCTGAATATGAGATCTTACTATCAGGCAGACGATAAAGGTAAACCGAATCAACTTATCTCAACTAGCTTGTCATAAATGAGCGTCTCCAAAGTAGACATATAGCCACAGCCTATAGTTGTCATGGTAACAGTTGGATACACATACACATACTCCACATGCTAACAGCTATCAAACAACCGGCTAAGGCGCTCAACATGTTTGTTTAGCTTCTCACAACGTCTCTGCCGACTTCTCCACCATCAGATTGTCAACAAATGCACATTGTCTATGTTGTCTTCTATGAAAGTGCAGATGCATTCAGAGACCCTTGGTGGGCGCCAAAGCACACCAAACAAAACTCCTTCATATTGTTTCTTTAATTAAATCTTCAGGTTAACAACATGTTCAGCTTGATGTTTGATTCTGTAAAATCTCTGAGTCATGGGACCCGTGTGAAGATAATATTTCATCTGTGTTGGAGTCATCTGAGGAACAGTCCACCAGTTCTTTCTTCTGGATCCTCCCCTCTCATTTCTCTCCAGCCGATGCTTATCTTTGTTATTACCCTTTCTCTTACCCTTTACTGCACTAAAGTGTGAGTGATGGACTGAGCAGGGGCATTCATAACCGCCAGTCACACTGAGGATGAGGGGACTGAAGATACACACCTCCTGTGCAGGAAGGACACAGACCTTCTGTGCAGGAGGGACACAGAGGGACACAGACCTCCTGTGTAGACACAGAGGGACACAGACTTCCTGTGCAGGAGGGACACAGAGGGATACAGACCTCCTGTGTAGGAGGGACACAGAGGGACACAGACCTCCTGTGTAGGAGGGACACAGAGGGACACAGACCTCCTGTGCAGGAGGGACACAGAGGGATACAGACCTCCTGTGTAGGAGGGACACAGAGGGATACAGACCTCCTGTGTAGGAGGGACACAGAGGGACACAGACCTCCTGTGTAGGAGGGACACAGAGGGACACAGACCTCCTGTGCAGGAGGGACACAGAGGGACACAGACCTCCTGTGTAGGAGGGACACAGAGGGATACAGACCTCCTGTGCAGGAGGGACACAGAGGGACACAGACCTCCTGTGCAGGAGGGACACAGAGGGACACAGACCTCCTGTGCAGGAGGGACACAGAGGGACACAGACCTCCTGTGTAGGAGGGACACAGAGGGACACAGACCTCCTGTGCAGGAGGGACACAGACCTCCTGTGCAGGAGGGACACAGACCTCCTGTGCAGGAGGGACACAGAGGGACACAGACCTCCTGTGCAGGAGGGACACAGACCTCCTGTGCAGGAGGGACACAGACCTCCTGTGCAGGAGGGACACAGAGGGACACAGACCTCCTGTGTAGGAGGGACACAGAGGGACACAGACCTCCTGTGTAGGAGGGACACAGAGGGACACAGACCTCCTGTGCAGGAGGGACACAGAGGGACACAGACCTCCTGTGTAGGAGGGACACAGAGGGACACAGACCTCCTGTGTAGGAGGGACACAGAGGGACACAGACCTCCTGTGTAGGAGGGACACAGAGGGACACAGACCTCCTGTGTAGGAGGGACACAGAGGGACACAGACCTCCTGTGTAGGAGGGACACAGAGGGACACAGACCTCCTGTGTAGGAGGGACACAGAGGGACACAGACCTCCTGTGTAGGAGGGACACAGAGGGACACAGACCTCCTGTGCAGGAGGGACACAGAGGGACACAGACCTCCTGTGCAGGAGGGACACAGAGGGACACAGACCTCCTGTGTAGGAGGGACACAGAGGGACACAGACCTCCTGTGCAGGAGGGACACAGACCTCCTGTGCAGGAGGGACACAGACCTCCTGTGCAGGAGGGACACAGAGTGACACAGACCTCCTGTGGTGGAAGGACACAGACTTCCTGTGCAGGAGGGACAAAGAGGTACACAGACTCCTGGGTAGGAGGGACACAGAGGGACACAAACCTCCTGTGTAGGAGGGACACACAGGGACACAGACCTCCTGTGCAGGAGGGACACAGACCTCCTGTGCAGGGGGACACAGACCTCCTGTGCAGGAGGGAAACAAAGGGACACAGACCTCCTGTGTAGGAGGGACACAAAGGGACACAGACCTCCTGTGCAGGAGGGACACAGAGGGACACAGACCTCCTGTGCAGGAGGGGACACAGAGGGATACAGACCTCCTGTGTAGGAGGGACACAGAGGGACACAGACCTCCTGTGCAGGAGGGACACAGAGGGACACAGACCTCCTGTGTAGGAGGGACACAGAGGGACAAAGACCTCCTGTGCAGGAGGGACACAGAGGGACACAGACCTCCTGTGTAGGAGGGACACAGAGGGACACAGACCTCCTGTGTAGGAGGGACACAGAGGGACACAGACCTCCTGTGCAGGAGGGACACAGAGGGATACAGACCTCCTGTGCAGGAGGGCCACAGAGGAACACAGACCTCCTTTGTAGGAGGGACACAGACCTCCTGTGCAGGAGGGACACAGAGTGACACAGACCTCCTGTGGAGGAAGGACACAGACTTCCTGTGCAGGAGGGACAAAGAGGTACACAGACTCCTGGGTAGGAGGGACACAGAGGGACACAAACCTTCTGTGTAGGAGGGACACAGAGGAACACAGACCTCCTTTGTAGGAGGGACACACAGGGACACAGACCTCCTGTGCAGGAGGGACACAGACCTCCTGTGCAGGGGGACACAGACCTCCTGTGCAGGAGGGAAACAAAGGGACACAGACCTCCTGTGTAGGAGGGACACAAAGGGACACAGCCCTCCTGTGCAGGAGGGACACAGAGGGACACAGACCTCCTGTGCAGGAGGGGACACAGAGGGACACAGACCTCCTGTGTAGGAGGGACACAGAGGGACACAGACCTCCTGTGTAGGAGTGACACAGAGGAACACAGACCTCCTTTGTAGGAGGGACACAGAGGGACACAGACCTCCTGTGCAGGAGGGACACAGAGGGACACAGACCTCCTGTGTAGGAGGGACACAGAGGGATACAGACCTCCTGTGCAGGAGGGACACAGAGGGACACAGACCTCCTGTGCAGGAGGGACACAGAGGGACACAGACCTCCTGTGCAGGAGGGACACAGAGGGACACAGACCTCCTGTGTAGGAGGGACACAGAGGGACACAGACCTCCTGTGCAGGAGGGCCACAGAGGAACACAGACCTCCTTTGTAGGAGGGACACAGACCTCCTGTGCAGGAGGGACACAGAGTGACACAGACCTCCTGTGGTGGAAGGACACAGACTTCCTGTGCAGGAGGGACAAAGAGGTACACAGACTCCTGGGTAGGAGGGACACAGAGGGACACAGACCTCCTGTGCAGGAGGGACACAGAGGGACACAGACCTCCTGTGTAGGAGGGACACAGAGGGATACAGACCTCCTGTGCAGGAGGGACACAGAGGGACACAGACCTCCTGTGCAGGAGGGACACAGAGGGACACAGACCTCCTGTGCAGGAGGGCCACAGAGGAACACAGACCTCCTGTGTAGGAGGGACACAGAGGGACACAGACCTCCTATGTAGGAGGGACACAGAGGGACACAGACCTCCTGTGTAGGAGTGACACAGAGGAACACAGCCCTTCTTTGTAGGAGGGACACACAGGGACACAGACCTCCTGTGCAGGAGGGACACAGACCTCCTGTGCAGGGGGACACAGACCTCCTGTGCAGGAGGGAAACAAAGGGACACAGACCTCCTGTGTAGGAGGGACACAAAGGGACACAGCCCTCCTGTGCAGGAGGGACACAGAGGGACACAGACCTCCTGTGCAGGAGGGGACACAGAGGGACACAGACCTCCTGTGTAGGAGGGACACAGAGGGACACAGACCTCCTGTGCAGGAGGGACACAGAGGGACACAGACCTCCTGTGCAGGAGGGACACAGAGGGACACAGACCTCCTGTGCAGGAGGGACACAGAGGGACACAGACCTCCTGTGTAGGAGGGACACAGAGGGACACAGACCTCCTGTGCAGGAGGGACACAGACCTCCTGTGCAGGAGGGACACAGACCTCCTGTGCAGGAGGGACACAGAGGGACACAGACCTCCTGTGTAGGAGGGACACAGAGGGACACAGACCTCCTGTGTAGGAGGGACACAGAGGGACACAGACCTCCTGTGCAGGAGGGACACAGAGGGATACAGACCTCCTGTGCAGGAGGGCCACAGAGGAACACAGACCTCCTTTGTAGGAGGGACACAGACCTCCTGTGCAGGAGGGACACAGAGTGACACAGACCTCCTGTGGTGGAAGGACACAGACTTCCTGTGCAGGAGGGACAAAGAGGTACACAGACTCCTGGGTAGGAGGGACACAGAGGGACACAGACCTCCTGTGCAGGAGGGACACAGAGGGACACAGACCTCCTGTGTAGGAGGGACACAGAGGGATACAGACCTCCTGTGCAGGAGGGACACAGACCTCCTGTGCAGGAGGGACACAGAGGGACACAGACCTCCTGTGCAGGAGGGCCACAGAGGAACACAGACCTCCTTTGTAGGAGGGACACAGACCTCCTGTGCAGGAGGGACACAGAGTGACACAGACCTCCTGTGGTGGAAGGACACAGACTTCCTGTGCAGGAGGGACAAAGAGGGACACAGACCTCCTGTGTAGGAGGGACACAAAGGGACACAGACCTCCTGTGCAGGAGGGACACAGAGGGACACAGAGGGACACAGACCTCCTGTGCAGGAGGGGACACAGAGGGATACAGACCTCCTGTGTAGGAGGGACACAGAGGAACACAGACCTCCTTTGTAGGAGGGACACAGACCTCCTGTGCAGGAGGGACACAGAGTGACACAGACCTCCTGTGGTGGAAGGACACAGACTTCCTGTGCAGGAGGGACAAAGAGGTACACAGACTCCTGGGTAGGAGGGACACAGAGGGACACAAACCTTCTGTGTAGGAGGGACACAGAGGAACACAGACCTCCTTTGTAGGAGGGACACACAGGGACACAGACCTCCTGTGCAGGAGGGACACAGACCTCCTGTGCAGGGGGACACAGACCTCCTGTGCAGGAGGGAAACAAAGGGACACAGACCTCCTGTGTAGGAGGGACACAAAGGGACACAGCCCTCCTGTGCAGGAGGGACACAGAGGGACACAGACCTCCTGTGCAGGAGGGGACACAGAGGGACACAGACCTCCTGTGTAGGAGGGACACAGAGGGACACAGACCTCCTATGTAGGAGGGACACAGAGGGACACAGACCTCCTGTGTAGGAGTGACACAGAGGAACACAGACCTCCTTTGTAGGAGGGACACACAGGGACACAGACCTCCTGTGCAGGAGGGACACAGACCTCCTGTGCAGGGGGACACAGACCTCCTGTGCAGGAGGGAAACAAAGGGACACAGACCTCCTGTGTAGGAGGGACACAAAGGGACACAGCCCTCCTGTGCAGGAGGGACACAGAGGGACACAGACCTCCTGTGCAGGAGGGGACACAGAGGGACACAGACCTCCTGTGTAGGAGGGACACAGAGGGACACAGACCTCCTGTGCAGGAGGGACACAGAGGGACACAGACCTCCTGTGCAGGAGGGGACACAGAGGGACACAGACCTCCTGTGTAGGAGGGACACAGAGGGACACAGACCTCCTGTGTAGGAGGGACACAGAGGGACACAGACCTCCTGTGTAGGAGGGACACAGAGGGACACAGACCTCCTGTGTAGGAGTGACACAGACCTAGCACTTAACAATAAGAGTTGTTTCTGCAGCAGGTGTCGCATCATGTGCATCAGTTTAAAGGTTGTTCTGATGGGTTGGAAATAAAAAAAATAATAATTTTCCTCTGACATGACCTTCTGATAACACAGAAAAGAAAGACCTGGGAGGTGTTGGCTTACAGGTCGACCGAGAACAGTGAGTCCAGATCATCATGAAGGGGACTCTGAGAGGCCGGGCTCACACTCCGTGACCCCTTCACATGGATATGAACCTCCAACTGACCTTTAACCTTTCTCTTCGCACTGGTACACACACAAACATTATTGTGTCTTTCCCTGACAGATGTTGAATTATAACTATTGAAGGTAAGTTGTTAGGTTAAGTCAACATCTCTGAGCTTTGTTCTTTGAGCGGGGAGCATCAAGAAGGACATGACCAGCTGATTTATGTTCGTAGTGTCTCGTATCTTTCACCAGAAATCATTCGTACCAGATTTCAGCAGCAGACATATAATCCAGTACGTGGAGAAACAGAGAGAGTAGACATAGATCACAAGTAGATCCAGAGATTGAATCCACATTTCAACCCAGATAAGGCTTGTTGTGATATCTTTTAATGCCTAATGCAAAGACGGACAGTACTTGGATCTTACAGAGGAGGTATACCTGAAGGCACCGATCTGTAATTAGTGCGGAGAAACCTTATTAATCAGCTTTAAATTGATTTACATTTTGAAAGTGCTCAGGGAGCCAATCGTCACTTCAGTTTATCCAAAGTATGAGAGCTGATTAACGAGAAGATCCAAGTCTGAAAAGTGATGTTTCTTTTCTTCTCTGTCTCTTTTGTTTGTCATGTATGTTACTGGTTTGTCACGCTATCGCACCAATTAATAAATATATTTAAAAAAACATGCGATATTTCAAAAAAGATTTAACGTTCCCCTCATACACATTCACACACGATGATGAAACCTTATTTGGGTTTACTGTTAACTGTTCAGTGACCTTTTCTGGACCCGTGTGTGCAGGTTAGAAGTCAAAAACATGATCATTACCCAGCCTAGGACTTGTTTTATCATCAGACAGCGATGGAAGCGGGCAAGAGAACTGGTTCAGATAGAAGTGATTGTACCCGACCTAAAAAGCCTCTGCATGTTTCTAATAAGCTCCACGAGCAGAAACGTGCTCAAACTAGGATCAATATTGGAGATGCTTTTGAAAAATGGAGAGAGGTTAGAACGCAGAAAGGTTTACAGACCGATGCAGAGCTGGATAAACACTGAAGCTTCAGTGTCCACCACATGGTGACCTGCGTGAGCATCCACTCTAGAGAGGAGGGGGGGGGGGGGAGACAGCTCTCTACAATGTTTTGAATTAGGCCTGCAGTACCCATTTTAAACACTAGGTGTCAGAGTTAAAACATATTTTACGGAGAGGTGAAAGAAGCAAAGAACAGTGACCATTAGGTACCAGAGCTCAGTTCTGGTAATGGGACCAGTACTGTGTTAAATGAAACAGGTCTGCTGTCGCTGAGAACTTACCAACCTCTGCAGCCACCACGGTGATGTTGTGCCACGCGGCCACCTCCCGGTCCAGAACCTGTGTGGTCCTGATGATGCCGCTGTTCACTCCGATGGTGAAAGACAAAAGTGTCTCCTCCTCGTTCTCGATGAAGAACCTGTGACAAAGAGAACACAGACACTGAGACGTACTTCAAAATGCTTTTATCAAACTATCTGTTTGAATGAACATAACATACTCAAAACTCAATATTACAATATGTAGTCACATACAGAGACAATATTTAAATGTCTGCTTCGACAGCAGAAATAAACATGTTTACAGCCTGGTACAAACACGTCTTTGTCAGCACACCCTGTACGGGGGGAGAATGTATCCATAACTCACCCGTTATGAGATAATGAAGGAGACAAGTTGTGCATAGTTAGGGGTGTGACTGATCCGACTGTGTTGAAGGTGTTTGTGAGGAGGCTTAAAACCCGCCTCCAGCTTTCTGCCCTCTGACTGAAAGTTTGATAGAGTCAGTGTTTCCAAGCTAAGGTCCTCCATAACAGCCCTTCAGAAACCAATGGGTGACGTCACTCAGACTTGGTCCACTATTACAGTCTATAGGGTAAACCCAGTACGCATCCATTGTAGCATCAGCTCCTGCAAAGCAAGTCACTGGAGGAATGCAAACCGAATTTACCGGAAGTAAATTGGGAAATTCAATAATCATTTTTCAAATGAACGTCCATGTTTTAAATGATTTAAAAAAGACCAATAATAAACATTTAACAGACGGGTGCCCAGCTCTGACAACGTGTACATGTTATTTTAAATGGTAAATGGACTTGAGCTTGTATTTTTCTTTTCTAGTTATCTGACTATTCAAAGCACTTTCACTCACAGGTCACACCGACACATTCACACACTGATGGTAGAGGCTGCTGTGTAAAGAGTCCATCAGATGTAACTAATCCATTCACATTCTTACGCCAACGACGACGCAGCGGGAGCAATTAAGTGTCTTTCCCAAGGACACATCGACCCAACAACTCTACCTCAGAGCCACAGCCGTTCCCAGGGAACATTTCAAAGAGGCCAATCAAACAACTCGTGGTCAACCTAACGACCCTGAGTACATAAAGGCCAGAGTAAAACAGTACCAGGGAGAAGAAGTTTAACTGGCTATTCAGAATAAAAATCAATGTAACTGACAGGAGGAACCATAACAAAGGTCTTCACTAAGGCCTGCATCATACAGCTGTGCTCCTGCTGCGTACACTAACTGTGTGAAAAGACTGTGTCCCGCTGCTGTTTCTCACAGGTCTCATTGTATCAAAGGTCCTGCAGGTTTAACATCCAGTCACAGAGTTCAGTCATCCAATCAGAGCGCAGCAGTGCTGCAGCTTCACTCAGAGCTGTCAGGGATTGTGTGGCCAGCTGCCGGCTGAGGACAGAAAGCCTCATATGCAGTGCGGCCCCTTCCCACTGATCCTTTTCCAGAGCGAGGCCAGAATCAAACGGGCTTTTCAGTTTTTTTTTTTAGCTCTGCTCCATCACAAAACCTCTGTCTGATGTCCCCAAACTCATCCATTCTCCACCAAAGCGTGAAGCTGACAGAAGTGAGAGTCACTGAGCGAACCCTGTGCACTGTCCACAAAAACAGCCTGTTCCCTGGATGAGAGTAAAGAGGCCGAGATTCGGAGGGTGTTCAGGGTTCTGTCGGGGAAAAGTGGGTTCATTTTCTGCATGGACAATATTTAGTGACGGACAGCTGGAGCTCTTTCAAACTAAACCGAGCAACGTTTAGAAAATGATCTGATATGTTTTGGTTACTCCTGCTGTTTACAGGACTTTAGTGACTCAGAGTATCTCTGGACTCCAGCTGGTGAGACGGCTCAGGCGATCTTGTAGGGAGCTTTGTGCTGGTGTCTGTAAGATGGACAGACTGAAAAAGAGACGCCTGGTTGGTGCTCTTAGTTTGTGTTTGTTGACGTGACTTTATGAGAACAGAAGATAAAGACTCTAACAGAGAGCAGATTTGACTTAGTTCTGCTCTGCTGGTTAGCAAACACTAGCAGTGTGCAGACACAGAGCAGATGAGTTGACTTATTGAAGCATGAAGCAGCTCTCTGTAATAACCTGCATTTTGCCTGCCTGCCTCTGAACACTCTGAAGCCTGCTGTCAGCAATCAGCAGCCTCACATCTGGTCATATTTTTCTAACATCTAAAAGCAAATACATCCCATATTTTAAACAATCTCCTCCTCTTCAGTGTAAATAAGTCTCAGAGCTCCTCAAAACATTTGTGTGAAGTGTCTTGTTCTAAATCCACTCTGATCCTGTATTTGATCATGCCTATAAACCCCTCTATTTCAGCCCTGCTCAGAACAGGCTGTTTCTGTGTCTGTAGCTTTAAATGTAAATGAGCTGTGTCTGACCACGCCCCTCTCTGGAAGGGCTTGGGTGGCTCGGGCTTTCTCGCTCCATGTCCTATTGTTTACGGTGAGAAGGCAGACTCAGAGGGCAGAACAAACACCTAGCTGTGGGAGTGTCACCCACCTGGGGGAGGGGTTACTGCCCTTTGTGATGTCATGAAGGGAAAATCTCCAAACGGCCTGTTTGAGCACACATTTTCTGAAAAGTGGAGCAGGCAAAAGACGGAGAGGATGGACTTTTCTCATCATTGGGGGGTTTGTAGACAGACTAGAGACACATGTTAGTGTTAGAGAAACATGGGGAAGTGGATTTTGCATCGTATGTGACCTTTAAATTATAAACTTTGACGTTTACATGCTGACATGTTTTGTGTCAAACTTTACATAGACGTAAGCGCCTGTTCATCTTTTTAACAGGCCCAAGTAGTTACAAAGCTGGAACACTTTGTTGTTCTTGCTGTCGTGAATGTGCTCACTTGTAAGATGCGTGAATGTACCTGATGCCTGCGCTCTGTCACAGGTCCAAAGGTTTAAATAATGTCATGTCACGTGTGTGTGGCCCTTAAAAATGAAGCACATTTGGACCTGTTTCACCATGTTTGGCTTGCATTGATAGTCGCAGGTCTGGCTTACATTTAATGCTTGCCTATATTACAGTATATTAGAATGTAAAGTTATAAATTAAATGTTAAATGTTCATGTAAAGCTTGTATTCAAACTTGATACATAAAAATAATGTGTGCATGCACTTTTACAAATGTATGGTCTTTTACAAAGCTGCATGTCTACTGAGCTATTATTGTGGCAAAACTATTTGAAAATACGTACACAGATCCACAAATGTGTAAAAAGATCCACAAATGTGTAAAAAGATCCACAAATGTGTAAAAAGATCCACAGATGCGTGTACTGATCTGCAAATATTCCAATTGCAAATGTTTACTGATTTAATAATGGCAGTGAGCTTTGCTGTAAGTCCTGAAAATACACACAAATTATCGCTTACAACTGAGGCGGGCCTCTCCATTGGCCGTCATTTTACACGTGACTTTTGCAACACTCCTGCTGTGCAAGATCCACAAATGCGTAGACATATCCTCAAATGCGTGTCTGATGATCTGCAAACACAGCTGTGGGAGTTTGTTGCCCTGAGCTCAGACTCACAGGCTAGGCTGCTGCAGAGACGGGCATGGCTGCAGCCTCTCATCTCATGCCCTCTCGTCTGGTGCCTCTCTCACCTCATTTGAGTTTGTTAAAATATCCATGTAGTATATAGCATTGGTTTCCGGTGTGTGTGTATTTGTGGATCTATTCACACATTTGTGAATCTGTGCACATATTTTCAAATTTCAAATATAACACAATAATAGCTCCATACACGTCCCTGCAGCAGATACCTACATGCCACTGACACACACTAGCTGTGTTTAAATTGAAGTGTTTGCAAGAGAAGAAGAAAAAAGCAAGAAACAGGTTAAATAAAATACAGATATCCAAAGTCACAGACACGAGAGAGGTGGGGAATGAAAGCTCTGTGAGGGGGAGAGCAGAATAGCAACATCTGGAGACGTGCAGTGAGAGAGGTGGAGTCAACTTGCTCGTCTTCTTTGGCGTGTTTACATAAAACTAGACTGATGGAGGAATAAACACGCCCGTTGACTTAAACACATTACTGACGTACCAAACAACAAAGTTCAGTTTATCTCAAGTTAAAGCTCATTTTTTGATTGTTAACAGGAAGAAACAACTTCTTCTTCTTCTGCTGATTTCAGATAGTTCAGACACGCTGCAAACATCTCTGTGCATGTCAGTATGGTTTGATTGTGATTTACTGCCTGATGCATGTACACGCACGTCATTATTGGCTCGTTTTATTTGGCGTCCATGTAAACGGTGAAGTTGGAATCCCAGTATTTTGCACATGTAAACACAGCTGTGACACGATGGAGAAGACTCGTTTTCATCTGTATCTCATAAAACCAGACAAACTAACACACACATCTTATCAGTGATCGGTTTCTGTCTGTTACCTGACTCCACTGTTGGTGCTGTCAGGGTCCATGGCGGTCACAGTGCCGACCTGCGTGCCAGCAGGTGAGTTCTCATACACGTCCATGATGTAGTAATCCATGGAGAAGACAGGAGGCTCGTCCACGTCGCCCACAATGACCCGCAGCGACGTGGAGTCCTTAAACGGCCCCAGGTGGGAGAAGTGGGGGTCCAGGTATGTGTTGGACGCTTCGATGTTGAGAGTGTGAACTTTTCTCTTTTCATAGTTGAGAGTCTGTATAAAGACAGAAAGCATTGTTATCAAACTGAGAACACTTAGGCATAGTCCACACTGAGGCGGGTTTTCCCCCCATTTAAAAAATAATCCCGTCCACACATTCTCAAAAACATCTTTGTCACGAGCACGCCAAGTCAACAACTATGTCCTTGACATGCAACCATTTTCTCCCCATTCCATTCACCAACTCAAAGTCCGACTGGGTCCAAAACCATGGAAGTTGGCGTTGGGGTTTGTGTGGTCAAAGTGAAAGCAGCAGTGACCTCCGTCGTCAATTCTGGCGTCTCTGCTCGTCAACATAGTGGGAGAGTAACTGTGTATGTGTGTGTGAGCATGTTAAAAGTCCAGTTAGCAACGTTAGCACCAGCACTAGTTTGGTTACGTCTGCCATCGCACTAATCTCATGTAAACAAAAGTGACAGCGTCGCACGATGACGTCAAACGGAGGAGAAACCGGTGCACAGCGTGACGTTACAAGAACAAAACTCCGTTCTCCCCGTCTACACAGAAACACCTTAAACGGAGGTTTCTGAACATCTTCACCCTGGAAGGAGTTTTACTAACGGAGAGTTTTACAGTGACCTCAAACACAGTTTGTGTACGAAAGGTCAAAATGCACAGAAAGTTTTGAAGTTGAAGTTTCGATGTGTGGACGAGGCCTGAGACTGAGGACGACGATTTCATGATAGTGATGACCAAACAAATCAAAGTCACATCTTTAATCCTGTTATAATAAAGGTGAGCATCCAGTCAAGTGTTTCTTTTATGAATGAATAAAAATCATCACAACTCTTAGGTTCAAACCGGCCCCGTCGGGGTCATACATAGGATGAAGACTGACCCTGGATTTTGACTCAGTCTTGAACGCTCGTCCTCCACATTTTGCTTCAGTCACTTCTGAGTCATTCAGTGCCATCTCCTCCTGTTAGCATGCCAAGATAAACTGAATCTAAATTTCCCTCTAAAGGTGAGCCAGCTCTGGAAAACGCCATGAATCACATTTCTCTGAACTGTGATGGAGAAGAAAATGTACACCAAATAAAAATCTGTCATATAGACTTCAGTTTCTCTCAGGCTTTTATGAACCTCTCTTAGACAAGAGCCAACCGCCACATCAGCTCACGTCTAAAGTCTGGCAGCCACTGCGTGACCTTCGTACGAACCTTTTCACTGTTTCTGTCTGACTGTACAAAGCTTCCTGCGTAAACCTCCACCGGGCACAGCACACAGACGTGACTGACATCGCAGCCTCGTTGAACTTTGAGCCTCATACCTGCATAATAAATATCTAATTAGGCTTTGTAAGTGGCAGCTTGTTCAGAAATGTATTTTACTCTGCTGAGGAGAAGTTCTCCCTTGGTGTGTGGGGTCGCTCTCTGAAGTCTTCAGTGTCCATGTTGTCATATTTCAAAAGATGCAGAGAGAAACACTTTGACCATTTCAGTCAGGGGGATGTCTGGACGTCAGACTATTTCCTCAGACTATTTTTTAATTTCACTGTGTTTGAAAAGAGAAGAAGAAATCTGCTCAAACTGTAAATAAAAACAAGCCGTGTCTTGAAACTGCAGCTCACAGTGTAACCTCATCGTGTTCTTACAGTGATGTCTCCTGTGTGTTTCTGTTTCCTACCTGTTTGAGGGAGATTATCCCCTCCCTGCGCTCAGCGTCAGTGGCCATGGAGAAGATGGCCGCTCCCTCTGTGTTGGTGATTCTGTAGGTCATCTCAGCGTTGTGACCTTCATCCTCGTCGTTGGCTCTGATCCGACCCACAGGCTTCCCCACCTCAGCCAGCTCAGGTACGTACAGCTGGTAGCTCTCTGAAACACACGCCCACATATTTCAATCAAAGCTTTTCATCCTGCTGCATCATGATGTCTGCTCGCATCCTGAACAGGCGAACAAAACTATAATCCAGCGGTCTCCTGATGTCACTCTGTAAAAAGATGACCCCTCGCATTTCCAGCCTAGAGGCTACCTTTATGTTGCATTGGGTTTGTTTTATATCAGTTTATGGTCGAACATCATCCACTAAACACTAGTGCAAAGTCTTCCACACCTGGTGCACCTGTTTGGTAGGTGTAGTTTCATGTCGTTCATTAAATCCTCGTGTCCCCTCCTTTGTCGACCTAACTGTGCCGTTGTTTTGTTTTAGGGTAAGAGTGTGTTTACATGGACTTGAGTAGGCCGGTTTTTAAAGAGTTTTTTAAGTTTCCTGTTTTTGTGTTTTCATGTAAACATCATATCGGGATGAAACCGGGAGAAGCCCTTATCTTGGTTTTGAGAAACCTGATTTTGCTACCTGGAGAACTCTGGAAGAAGACGGGACACTGTGGCATGCATACGCCTTACCTCGGTTTCTGACAGCTGCACAGAGGCCGCCTCGGCCAAATGATGAATCAGCAAAACAAACAGCAACGAGAGCGTCTTATTCTGGAGCCAAAGAGTTTAGTCTTTGGGTAATGAAAGAATGAAATATTATTGGAGGTTTAGACGGGAGACAGCATCGACATGCTGACCTTTTAAAGTCTGTGGTGAACCAACAACAGGCTGCCGGTTTACCAACACGTATACGGTGGAGCGAGTCAGGTCACGTTGGACAGTGCTGAAGAAACTTAACTACCACCCTGTCACGACTGCGTATCTTCACCCGTTGCTCCCTTGTTCTACGCGGTGGCAGTGACAGGCAGACACCAGTCAGAGGTGAGGACATGTTTCATATTTGCTGTTACTCTCTTCTCCCATTACTAGATATGAGGTGGAGACGTCATATCTGTGACGCCATGTTGGCGTTTAATAGAGCTAAGATTACACAATAAGTCACAGTGGTCTCATTTTTTCTCAGATGTCTAAATTGCTGCGGTTTTATTGTTATCAAAAGCATCACGGGTGCCTGCACAGATAAGATGATTAATCATAATGCAGGATACGAGTATTGATCATGTGTACAGGGATATGAATAACCAGGTTTCTGGTAAACACCAGATCCTAAAGATGATCAGAACCAGGAGAAGACCCATAAGAGGGATCCTCAAGTCCATGTGAACGTTCTGATTTATAAATGTAAACTGCATTTTTAAGGGAAAGTTGTTGTTTTTGCAGCAGGGTAAGTCATTATTTGCAGGAGATGCCGCTCAGCTCGGCACATAATTGAGAAACTGAACGGAGTGCTGACCCTGAAGCTACACGCTGCAGAGGGGGCCATTACAAAGTCAAAAAATTAGCTAAAAACATTAACGGTTTGTCTGTACACCTTATTTAGTAATTTAGTTCATGAGTCTGGATCTGTTTACCGTTGCTAAATGTTGCTAAAGTGCTCATGAGGTCTTTGTAACATGACAATGAGTAAGGTCTTTTACCTGCTTTTTGTAAAGCGTCTCTAGATTACAAGTGGTTATGAATTGATGCTATACAAATAAAGATTGATTGATAGTAATGTAAGCGCTTTACTGTGCCGTCAAAAAGCCACTTTGTTTAAGCACTACTTCCTGATGCACCACATACATGTCCTTCCACCTGCAGCGCACTGATCAGCTGTTCACATCTGCTCAAACCAACAACAAAAAAAGGATTCGTACAGAGACCATGACACGGCCTTCGATGTGGATACAGGAGGAAACTTGTGCACAGAGGAAAAGCTTCTGCAGACGGAGACTCAACAGGTCTGAAAGAGAGCGGCGGGGGGGAGGGACTTCTGAGGAAACTGGAGGACAGGAGAGATCCAAAGTTACCTGGTGGTGCAGATGTGTGAGCTGTGAGCCCACACTTGGTAAGAACAGTACTTCAGAACCTTTGTGAATCAGAGGACTCCTGCGGCTCACATGCCTGCAGTCTGCATCACTCAACATCCCGAGCTCCCTGCCGTCTGAACGCAGCTGTTTCACTGACTTCAACCAATTTTCTGAAGATGAACAGGAATAAATGTCCTCGACCAAAATGGCTGAATGGAAATTTGTCTTTAAACTAAGCAAAGCATGATCTGATAAAGTTGTTGAGTAAAGGTAAAATAAACTAGGGCTGTAAGTGTTAACGCATTATAACGATGTGATATATCACATTGGTGCTATTTTGTCCCTTTAGGAGCACTGTAGGTAAGCCACCACAAAGCTACACCCTCAACAACGTGAGGTCAACGTCTGGAGAGTTCAGAGTATTCTTTGTTTTCAAGTCAGCGGAGGGTTACACTGCTGCGCTGCCAGCAGCTGGCTAACTTTGTATTTAGATTAGCACTCGGCTGTCAGAAAGGTTTCATCAACAAGAGATGAACAAGGATGGTGATCGTCGCTCAGTAGCAGGTACAGCAGACACCACATTACAAGAATAAGCCAGCGCCAGCAGTTAGAGTGAGAGACTGAGTCACAGCCCCTCAGCGTCAGGAGGCTGTCTTCATATTGTATCATAGCATCGTGTAAAAAAATGTTCCTGCTACACTCTCAGTCGTTAGTGTGATCTTTTTTTGTGCATGTCGTTTTTCTGAAAACCTCAATGAGAAGCCCCAGCTGGTTTCAATATTTGGTCTCATTCAGTGGATGAAGAATGAAGCCCTCTGAGATGTCACTGTTGACGTCATGGTAAACCTCTCTGATAAGAACCCTGCTCTGAAGCTCTGAACCAGAAACCAGCAGAATCAAAGAGAGCTGACTCATCAAGAAGAGGCAACACCTGCTCACCTGCTGCTGTCAGAAACAATGTGAGAGAGAGGGATCACTCACTCTGGGCAAACTTTGGAGGGTTGTCGTTGACGTCGGTGAGGGTAATGTTGACAGTAGTCGATCCAGACAGTCCCCCCACTGAGCCGGCCATGTCTTTGGCCTGGATCACCACGGGGTACCGGTCTCTGGTCTCTCGGTCCATGTTAGACATCGCAGTGCGGATGATACCTGCGGGAGGAACGAGGAGAGACAGACACATCAGTACTGGAGAAAAGTCTTCTGAGTCTATTGAGGATAAGCAGTGTTTGCTTAAAGAAGTAATTATTTATTTGTCATTGTCCATCCACACATTATTTATTCCGCTTTTCCCGTTCAGGGTCGCGGAGGGCTGGAGCTGATCCCAGCTGTCATTGGGCGAGAGGCGGGGTTACACCCTGTACTGATCACCAGTCAATCACAGGGCTGACATATAGAGACAGACAACCAGCCACACTCACATTCACACCTACGGGCATTTAGAGTCAGCAGTTAACCTAACGAGCATGCACGGGGGGCAACAGCTCAAACCACTGCATGGCTGTGCAGCCCTTTGTGTCATAGTGCATCACTTCCTTCAGTCGTCAGCTACAGTATGTCGGACTGAGGTGAGAATAATAAACAATGCATCCACTGCAATATGTGAAACCTGTTGACATGTTAACTGCTCATCTCAGCACCTATCACTCAAATGAGCTCAGTAATAATACGTGTGAATTCTTGGAACTATGACTTGAAGCTGAGTAGTTTGTTAATTTAAATTGGAAGTGAAGCAGAACCTCTGCTGGACAGACGGACGCTCACACACACATTGTGTATGCTGTACATTAATAATACATGAAACAAATCTAAATGTCGACATGGATATGAGGTTGACATTAAATATCATTGTTTCCTAACAAAGCCCTCTGTTTGTCTGTATGTTTGGAACTGTGTTGATAGGACGTATTAATATAACTCTTTGGACCTGATTCACTTAGAATGGATCAGAGCCGCTAATAACTCCAGACATTTCTCATCATGTGCTCCCTCTATCTGCACCGTCTCAAGGTTTATTTCACCAAGCGTAAAGCTCTTTAAGTCGTCCTGCTCTGAGCAGTTTGCTTTTGTTTAGCGTCTAAATGTGGAGAGAAGCTGTCCTCTGCACGGAGCTGAGCTCTCGTGCTGACGGAGCTCAGTTCTGTCCACATAAAGACGATGATCTGGGAGGGAAAGTTGTGAAGTCAGATTTGATGTAATATGAGTTTCCCTGTTTAAATCAAAGCTTCCACCCTGAAGGGAAACTCAAAGAAACAAACCAACGTGCAGCCTTGTCGCGCCTCCTTCAGATATTCTCCACACACGTGGATGAAGTGTCGAGCCGCTGACAGTCAGACTGATTTAACCCCCGGTTCACTGTGCTGCAGTTACCACGGTTATTGCTCCACTCAAGGTGCACGTGGATATCAGTGCCAGTGTTTGGAATTAGGTTCTCTTTTGCATAAAGGGGCAGACTTTTCCCCAAATGATTTCATAATGTCTTATTTAAATAAACTCAAACATCAGCGCAGAAAGACGCTGTGTGCTCTGCAGCACAGTTAAAGGAACATTAAACCCCGCGTGTGTTTTGTGAATCAGACGGTGTCTTTTTGACTCATTCACACAGGTTAAACAGACCTAAAAGCTTTGCAATCCTCTTGTGAAACAGTCCCAGCATCATTCATAAAATGAGTCTAATCAGCTGTAAGAATTCACATCAAACACCACAGAATCCTGAAATCAAACAGTTTTTAACAAAGCCTTAAACTAACAGATACAAACACTGGACTCTGCTGATTCCTATCTTCAGACTCCAATATATAAAAATATAAATACTGCTCCGGCTCATCACACACACACACACACACACACACACACACGCACACACACACACACACACACACACACACACACACACACACACACACACACACACACAAACCCTTAAACATGTCGCTCTGTTCAGGAGCCTGAGAGACTCGTCAAAACGACCTGAACCTGAGGTCTGAACCAGGACTGGTTCTAACAAGCACAGTATGTCCACACACACACATACAGGCACTCAAACACACACACACACACACACACACACACACACACACACACACACACACACACACACACACACACACACACACACACACACACACGCATACACACACACATACATACACCTCCCACATGAGATGCAGACAGTGTTTAGCCCGGAGGCTCTGCTCCACTGCATTACTCGCTTCAGAGGCCAACAAAGCAGAGAGCCATCTGGCCTTATCAGCCCCTTTAGACTGAGCAGAGCGACGCCGTGCAGCCTGGACCGGACAGGCAGCACACATTATGCACCTGTATCGCAGTGAGCACAGGGCACACACACAAACACACACACGCACACACACACACACACAAACACACACACGCACACTCTGACAGAGTGACAGAGAGGGGGATGTGTGAGTGCAACATGGAGGACAAAAGGAAGCTCTGAGTGTTTGAAATAAGTGGAAAGGACTGGCCTGTGAGAGGGAAAAAGGCCAGAGGGACCGGAGGAATTCAGCTTGTGTTGGGGGTGGAGGCAGCGCTGCACTATCCTGAGCCGGGCACAAAGCTGCACACGCTTCTGACTTGAAGACGAGATATTAAGGGGAAAACAATATTTTTGAACATGGATAGGATTTAAAAAGAATCAGTAATAGTTAACCGGAGATTCGGTCTTTGAATGGCGGCATGCACGGTTGGTGCATGTGAATAAAGCAAGGATTGGGAGTGATATATTTGGGCGTCCCATAATTAATCCCGCTTTTGGCCGTGGCGATGCCAGACCTTTTAGAGCGTGGTGGCCGACCTGGGGCTCTGACTAATGCAGAGGTGGAACTGCACTTATATGAACATGTAGGACACTGAAATGTAAAGTAAGACACCAGCAGCAGCAACACAGACAAACAGTTGATGTTGGTGCCAAAATGTGGGTTATTTTATTTTCCTTTGTGCATGTGTGTACCCTCTACTGGGTACTATGCGGAGCCTGGGTGGATGCTGTTAGTAAAGCCGAGGCTCCAGGTGATAGCAGCAGACAGGTGATTAAATGAAAGCAAACAGTGTCAGCCTGTGGCAGTTTCACCCGATCATATTAGACGTAGTCTATCCAATTTGTTTATGATTTTGTGTTGACATTATTGAGAATTGTGTAGATAAACACTTTGTGATATCCAAATTGAACAACAATAGACTCAGTTTATCCCTTGGAGCTGGGCACGCGACTGAAATAGCTTCAACATTCGTCCCTCACGTGACGTTTTTAGACAATATTGGTTTTGTTTGAATTTGTCACTACAGTTGATTTTAAGATAAGCCCCGCCTCTGACAAGGTAAATAGCCAACCATAGTTCCGGGTTTTGGGGTGGCCAATCAGATTTGAAGGGTGACCCTGAGTTTGAGCTGATGACTGTAGTCCAGCTAAGATATCTCTCTGTAAATTGTACCTAGTAAGTGATACTTGATACTATAAATGCAGCTTTCTCTTGCGTGCTCTCGTTTTTCACTGTAATCCTTCACACACAGACACGAGACAGGAGGGGGACACAGAGGGGGGGGATACGAGGAGGAGGTCGTACTCGGCTGCAGCTCCGAGAGAACGACAGATATCAGAAAGAGAGGAGAGGGAAGTGTAGCATCTTCATATGAAGCTCCCAGTGGACAGTCTGGATAGAAACCTCTGCACATTCTGCTACTATATATTATATCACACTGTAATAGAAGATGCACATTCAAGCATCAGAAATCACCAGGAGGGAAACGTCATGAAGGCAAAGGAGGAAGTCAAGATGAATCCAGGGAGTGAGATAAAATGTGGAACGTGTTATTGTAGAGGAAGAAGAGGAATCACTTTGAAAACATGACTACTGTCAATTCTATGTCAAGTATATTTCACCATCCACTGTATATAAGGAGCATACGCAGTAACACAGTTCTGCCTTTGAACTTTAACACTGCATTCACAGCAGCATAATGTTGGTGCCCCAGTGTGTGTTTTCACATTGCGGCACAGCTTTACCAAAGCACAAGGGACATAGCGTGTACACACACAGCAGGAGCTTCACATACACACACATGCACACACGACCTGCCTGCTCTGATGTTACACATCACCACCGCCTCGCCCTCTAACACCTCTGTTTCTACCTTTGATGGTGGAACAAGGCCTCAAGGACTTCGCCCCGCCACCAGCCTCCATGAAGCGTAAAAGGGGCGTTAACATCCCGCCTTGAACAACTGCATTGACATCATACTCGCCTCGGATAAATAAACCATACAAAACTGTCTTCTCTAAAATCAAAATGGATTCATTTGCTCTCGCGGGTGCCGAGGCCGGTCAGGTTCCCCCCCCGCTGCACACACCGCCTCCAGAGTCTTGACTTTTTCCTTTCCCTTCGTGGTGTTTCCCTCCTGAAGATTTCTGATGCAGGAAACTGCTTGAATATGCGTCTTCTATTACAGTATGATATAAAATATAGAGGCAGTATGTGCAGAGGTTGTTATAAACTATCCAGACTGTCCACTGGGAGCTTCATATGAAGGACATCAGTTGAACTCTTATATGTATGCTACACTTCCTGTCCTCTCTTTCTGATATCTGTCGTTCTCTCGGAGCTGCAGCCGAGTACAACTCCATACCTGGTCATCCCCGGTGTCAAAATCCAGTCTGGACTCGTTTAAATTTTTCTAGGCGCTGTAGTTTTATCGCTTTTGATTTGGTATTGTTTTGTATTAGCAGCATGTTTGATGTTTATGAAGCAGTTTGGGCTTTTTGCAGCAGGTTCCTAACGGAGGATTGAAGGCGGGGCTACCTTTGATCGATGTTTCCCGGCAGTCTCTACAAATTAAAAATCTAAAGACACCCATCATCCAAACATGCCCCTGAATACCTCTCACCTTCTAGCTAAATCTTCTAGCATAAAAATATTTTATGTTTGATCGACTCGTAGAAACATCGGGCCTCATCTGCATTTCTCCTTTTTGAAACGTCGCCACTTGAACTCCTTCGAAAGCTTTATTTCTGTAACACGACAAAGTCAGTGCTGTTTGAGTCGAGACTGGAAGGATTTGATTTAAGACCGGTCTCAACTGGATGGTAGTCAACGGTCGTCGTGGTGATTCTGATGCAGAGTTTCCACAGAAGGTCATGAAGACGATGTAAACACTGATCTGAAGCTCTATTTTATATTAAGGTGAGGAAATGATCACCTGTCATTTACAGTTTAACCTTCATCCCATACTGTCCGTGCATCATCTCCCTCATGAGGCCGCCGTCTCCCTGCAGAGCTGCAGAGGTGGTTACTCACGTCAGACTCAGCTCTCTGATCCTCCATGTTCTGTACATGATGCACCTGAGCTCCAGGAAGCAGGACACTCGTGTGACAGACGGCACTGCTGACGGTGAGTATTCCTTCATTTATTACAGGCTGAGAGGTCAAACGTCACATGCTCACTACGTGTTTATACCCACTGCTCATCCCTTTGAATGTATGAGCTATTCTGTGTTGTACAAAGATAACATACATTCTTTTTTACATGGGTTACCATGACAGCAAGTTTAAGTGGACACAGGTGAGAGGGATGCAACGACTAACATCGCCATGAGGAATGTGACAGTGAGTAAAACACTTTGAGCACCTCAGATTCTACCTTTTTACTTTTTATCTTTGATTCCTCTTTACTTAGTGCATCTTCTGAGCGACATTATGCTGCACCTAATGTCCGTTTGTTTTCCAGCAAACAGGAGAAGGAGGAAGTCAAGAAATCAAAGATGAGACCCCCACACACATCCACACAGCCGTTCAGTGTTTGGCTTTTATCCTGTGATACTCTCCACTTGACAAAGTAAAAGGTTAGCCATCCTTCTCTCCTGATAATTCATGTGCTCATACGGGCATGAAGGCAGAGACGGCGCCTCTCCAAGGCCACCAGAGACGGGCGCCGAGAGGAAATGACTGACTGATATCAGCAGGGCTCAGATAAGAGCGAGCATGAATGGATGTTTGGTGCTGTTTATGACGGCAACTTTCATGGACTGTGTTTTTGTTTTGGAGACAAACAGTGAGGCGGTGCACCTGCTTCAAGAAGGAGGAAACAGAGGACACAGAAATGACACAGATGATTAAAAAAGATATGATTGTTACTCTAACAGACGCCTTTCATGAAGCATGGGTCACTAAAGAACATTTTTCACATCGGTCAAATGATCTCCTCAGTGTATCATTATGTTGATCATAAAGAGTGCATGTGCATGTGTATGTGTGTATCTTGGCCGGTCGGTGCATAGGCTCGTCAACATGTGTGTTTCTGACTTGTTTCCTTTCTTCCTTTTCACAGGACGTTAGTTTCATTTGCAGCGCGTATTATCCGTAGCATTTGTTTTGGATGTTTGCATTTGTTTTTTGAAAGTGCAGTGTTTCTGAATATGCTGCGCGTTTATCTAAATGTACGTTGTTTCAGCTGTTGCCGAGACGATGCCCCTACAGGCCACCGTACCATCAGTACAACGGAAAGATTCACATTTATGAGGTTTCATTTTGTTTTGGGCAAATTGGCTGCTGTTTGCTCTCCGGAGGGGGGGGACTTTTCTACTGATTGACCATGCAACATATCTTAGTTGATTAGCTTGATTTCATTTTTCATTTTTATTAACTACGGAAACTATTTTTCTAACATACTTAAACAGCACCATTAGCATTCGTACTCAGAGGCATTTATTTCATGAAACTGCTGCTTGGGGTGCCGGTGACCTAGCGGTTAGGTCGCGCCCCATGTGCAGAGGCTATAGTCCTCCAAGTGGACAGCCTGGGTTCTCATTCCCCCATTTTCCACTCTGTCCACTGTCCTGTCTCTAAATAACGGCATGAAAGTTTAAAAAAGTGTGTAAAGTTGGGGTGAGCTGATGCGAGAACGCAGCAGGAGATGTTCAGGGGAAAGCACTGCAGGCGGTTAGGAGGGGGAGGTGACATTTATATCCTGAGATCGGTGCACGACCGTAGACTGCAAAGCAAACAACGGGTGCGAGCTCGATAATGAAACTGCTTCATTATGTTTATCCTCTATGTTGTTCTCTAAACGAAAGAGTGGAGAGTTTGTCAAACTACAGGAAGCATTGACAAAAAGGGAGAGATGTCTTCTTATCGTCTGTCTCTTTTGCTTTGTCAGCCACACGTTGTTATCACAGCTTACTGAAGACTTTAGGGGCAGTCTGAACGTTTCAGAAACCCTCTAAGGTTTTTTCTAATGTAGACATTCATTGTGTCGTCGTATGATTCAGTCCTGAAAATAACAACTAGACTAATGATCTTCTCTTTATCCTTTCCATCCCTTTCGTCTTATCACGACTTCCTGCCCACTTTTTACACTTCACTGTCTCGTCTTTATTTTCCTTCCTCCCCCGTCTCACTCTCAAACTCACGTCAGGTAAATTCCAGCAAACATTTTGTGTTCGGCTCCGATCTGCCTGCACCACTAAGTTCATCTGTCAGCCGCCTGAGATCCTCGGCAACATGTTAAACAAGCCTTTAGCATTCAGCTGCTCGCCTCCAGGACAATCTGGCTGCTGAGTGTGACCAGAGCGGAGAATTACTTTCACGCTCAGTACAGGCGTGTGCGTGTGCATGTGTGTGTGTGTGTGTTTGTGTGCGTGTGTCTGTGCGAGTGTGTGTCTGTGTGTGTGTGTGTGTGTGTCTGTGTCTGTGCATGTGTGCGTGTGTGTGTGTGTCTGTGCATGTGTGTGTGTGCGGTGTGTGTGTGTGTCTGTCTGTGTGTGTGTCTGTGCATGTGTGTGTGTGTGTGTGTGTGTGTGTCTGTGCATGTGTGTGTGTGTGTGTCTGTGAATGTTAGTGTGTGTCTGTGTGTGTGTCTGTGCATGTGTGTGTGTGTGTGTCTGTGCATTTGTGTGTGTGTCTGTGCATGTGTGTGTGTGTGTGTCTGTGCATGTGTGTGTCTGTGTGTGTGTGCGTTTGTGTGTGTTTGTGCATGTGTGTCTGTGTGTGTGTGTGTGTGTGTCTGTGCATGTGTGTGTGTGTCTGTGCATGTGTGTGTGTGTGCGTTTGTGTGTGTGTCTGTGCATGTGTGTCTGTGTGTGTGTGTGTGTGTGTGTGTGTGTGTGTGTGTCTGTGCATGTGTGTGTCTGTGCATGTGTGTGTGTGTGCGTTTGTGTGTGTGTCTGTGCATGTGTGTGTGTGTGTGTGTGTGTGTGTGTGTGTGTGTGTCTGTGCATGTGTGTGTCTGTGCATGTGTGTGTCTGTGCGAGTGTATGTCTGTGAGTGTGTCTGTGCATGTGTGCTTGTGTGTGTGAGTGTGTGTCTGTGCATATGTGCGTGTGTGTCTGTGCGTGTGTGTGTGTGTGTGTGTGTGTGTGCTCTATACATGCAGGTGGGTATTTAACTTTGTGAAATAAGACTGTGTGTAAGGTGTTAATATAAAAGTCCACTTGTCCTCTCACGCATGTTGCTGCAACAAAGACATGCATCACATCTTTCTTAACAACACGCTCCCTCTGTTCGCACTAAATACATTCTAATGAGCGTGCCGTCACCAGTTCTGAAAGCTGCTCAACTTTCTGTCATTATGGTGTGGAAATCAAGGCATCAGATTAAAGGGATAGTTTGGTGTTTTTGCAGTGGGGTTGTTTGAGGTACTTGTTAATAGTACGTTTATTAGCCACATGAGATTACTCTCATCTCGGCCTCTTTAAGGAGAGACTGGTCACCGCTGTTTCACGGATTACTTGGGAAACCAGAAATGAATGGAAATGTCTCTCCGGCTCACACGTTTCTTTTATTGCCTAATGATACAACCAATGGTCTGCATCATATGATTGTATGATCAAAACACAATGAAGATGAAAACTGAGCTAGAAAACAAACGTTTTAGTCATTACTGTGCTTTGTCAGCCTGATAATCTTTAAAGGTCTCATATTGTGCAAAATCCTCTTCACCATGTTCCTCTAACACTAACATGTGTCTCTGGTCCGTCTACAAACCCCCCAATGATGAGAAAAGTCCATCCTCTCCGTCTTTTGTCTGCTCCACTTTTCAGAAAATGTGTGCTCAAACAGGCCGTTTGGAGATTTTCCCTTCATGACATCACAAAGGGCAGTAACCCCTCCCCCAGGTGGGTGACACTCCCACAGCTAGGTGTTTGTTCTGCCCTCTGAGTCTGCCTTCTCACCGGAAACAATAGGACATGGAGCGAGAAAGCCCGAGCCACCCAAGCCCTTCCAGAGAGGGGCGTGGTCAGACACAGCTCATTTACATTTAAAGCTACAGACACAGAAACAGCCTGTTCTGAGCAGGGCTGAAATAGAGGGGTTTATAGGCATGATCAAATACAGGATCAGAGTGGATTTAGAACAAGACACTTCACACACATGTTTTGGGGAGCTCTGAGACTTATTTACACTGGTTCAAAAGGGGATAACGAGCTTCAAAGATATGTTGCTCAAATTTGTCTCAAACTGGGATGCAGTAATTTCAGAATTCACAATATAATTATCAGTATTTTCTGCAAAATTCATGTAGAGTCATAAACTCCTGAAGACCTCAACAGCTGCTCAGTGTGCTGCAGGAGGAGGAACACGTGTGGTGTGCTGTGTAGTGCTAAAGTGAGGCGCTGTGAATTTTTGTCAATATTGACCCCAACGTTGTTTTTGAGCTTGTTTTTCTTCAAATTATGTGCATGGTGCAAATGGCCTTGCCTGCATAGCCATAGAGCTTAGCTTCCATGCTGGCACGCTTGACCTGTCACTCCTTGAAGAGGCCACGCTGACCTGTCACTCCTTGAAGAGGCCACGCTGACCAGCATCTCATGTGGCTAAAACACTTCGATTGACAAGTACCTCATACAGCCCCATGCAGAAAACCTGAAGTATCCCTTTAAGGCTTGTCTAACAATCCCTATTGTTATGTGTGCCTGTGCAATAGTCACACTGCAGCTCGGGAAGGAAATCACGTAACCTGAACCACGTCTGTGTGTTGCTCCATGCAAAAGGAATACTTGCCTTTTCTTGTTTTCCATGACTTATGTACAAAGAGTGTGTGTGACATCACATCAGTGACTAACCTACATCGTCTCCCATGTCTACTCCTATACACGTATTTGTTTGATAGAAACGCCATGAGAAACGCAGGACGTTGCCACTTCAGTGAATAAAAGGAATATTCCTGTGTATGTTAGAGAGGTCCTCCTGGAGGTCCTCCTGTCCGCTTGTGGGCATGTGCTCTGCAGCTGGACCTGCCTGCTGGGAGTCTCTGCAGACCACCCAGATGAGGACTTTAACTGTGTCTGACTTTGCTCTGGACTCGTACAGCCTCTCTGGGTTTGTTTACTTTAAATTGCTCCACTATGTAAAAAGGGAGAAAAATCTCAAAAGCTCTGGAGGTGGGAAGCAGAGCTGTGCTGGTGAGGAGACAGCAGAGCAGGGAGAATAAAGGGAGGAGGAGAGGAGAGAGTAGGAGGAGAAGGAGAAATGGTGCGTTTGAAAAGAAGGTTAGCTGTGCTCATTCTGTCTCGGTTTTTTATTAACTTAGGTCCCATTAGGGGAATTATCCACCTTTAAATACTTGTAAGGAACACAGATGCTTGTGGTTTGTCAGGGTACATTGTGTTGTCTACTGCTGTGTTCTTCCTGTTCCTGTGGCTGGATCATTAAAGAGACATTTTTAGCACAGATGCAGTCATAATGGTGCTTTCCATTTGATCTTGGAAGTCAGAAATTCCTTGTACCAGTCTGATACGTCATCAGGAACGCCTCATGAAGAGGGAAATCCGACTCTGAAACATGGAGGAGCTTCAGTAGCCCGAACTAAAATCCAACATGGCTGCTACGTGCATCATTTAAAGGGATACTTCACCCATTTGCATTAAGCTTTGTATCATTAGAAACCTAGTAGTATTTTTGAACGGTCGTGCATCCCGCCCTCATTTTCCCCTGAGACGGGAAAGCTCTGTATTGCTTGTCAGAAAAGGAGCCTCTGATGACGCAAAAATCGTCATTTTGCGTCATCTGAGGTTGCTGTGGTTAGCAGGGGTGAAACATCGCTAGTTCCTCATGTTTTCGACCACTGAAGCTACCATAAACCCTACAGGCTGTGTAGATTTTCAAGCGTATTGCCAACATTGTGTTCAAAGCTACTGTAACTCAACTTCTATTTGTGGTAACTATTGTGTATCTAGTTCCTTTTTGAATTCAATAAAGCCGCTACAATTACAGAAATGTAAAAGCACCTCGTTACTTTAAGTGAACCAGCCAACAGGCAGCAGGCGCTGCTAACGTCAGCACAGATGCATCATGGGAGAAAGAATATCGTGTGCAGTAAACACACACAAACCGTTGTTTCCTGTCCTAACAATACAGACATTATTTTGTATAATTGTAGTTCATGTGCAGGAGGGAAAACTTTGTCCACCTCCAGGAACAGTTAATATGAAACACAACATCTACTCATACATTTTAGTAACAAACACTTCAGTTCATTTTATATACTTTATTAATCCCCGAGGGGAACTTCTGGTTTTACACTCTGTTATTGAGAGACATGCTTCTCACACACACAGGCCTGAATCACACACATGCACAACAAGACCTGTGGACATGCATTAATGGAGAGATGTCAGAGTGCGGGGGCAGCCCACAGGAGGCGCCCCTGAGCTGGTGGGGGTTTGGTGCAATGCTCAAGGGCACCTCGGCAGTGCTCTCCAGCTACCAGACCAACTTCCATATTTTGGTCTGCATCAGGACTTGAACCAGCGACCCTCCGGTTCCCAACCCAAGTCCCTACGGACTGAGCTACTGCCGCCCCAGTAGCTAATGCTGACGATGATGAGAGAATACAACATGACAGAGTACACCGCTGTGCACTGAGCATGTTCATCAGTCGGAGGCTGCTGTGTTGTTTATCACGTTCAGTTACAGCAGAGCGAGTAAATAGACATATCATCCAACCGCTCACGGCCCAATTTAAATACAATTCTGTCAAACTGAAAATAACTACGTTCTCTCATTGTGAGGCTGTCTTTGTTTGCAGGAAACACACACACACACACACACACACACAGTCACACATGGACACACGCACACACACACACACGCACACACAAACACACACACACACACACACACACACACACACACACAGTCACACATGGACACACGCACACGCACACACACGCACACACAAACACACACACACACACACACACAGTCACACACAGTCACACATGGACACACGCACACACACACACACACACACGCACACACACAACCACACAACCACACAACACACACACACTCAAACACACACACACACACACACACACAGTCAGTCTCTCACACACACACACACACACACACACACACACACACACACACACACAGTCACACATGGACACACGCACACACACACACACACACACGCACACACAAACACACAACCACACAACACACACACACTCAAACACACACACACACACACACACAGTCAGTCTCTCACACACACACACACACACACACACACACACACACACACACACACACACACAGATTGTGCCGCTTGTGTACTGAAACCTCGTTTTTCTGTCTCCAGTTAATTCCCTTCACATTGATGCACAATAGGCTTTGAAAAGCACTCTCACTGAAGACACACTGATATTCTCTGCACACTGTGTTTCCATGTCCTTCTCTCTGGTGTGGTTAACGGACACAGTATCATGCCTGGGAGAGCTTTGTTTGGGGGAGACCCAGAGGAGGGGAGGGGGGGAGAGACACGGGGACAAAGAGCAGAGTCGAGGAGGAAAAGAGCTTCTCTCCTACAAAGCCTCTTCTCTGGCTTCCGTCCGCTCTGACATCGGCAGCAGCCGTTATTTCAGCACAACGCTCGGTGTTTACTGATGCTGAGTTTGAAGACATACCAATTAAAACTCACAGTGTGTCCTGTGAGACTGCAAAGCAAAGATTTAGATTTGAGCTGAGGAAAAAGGGGGCGTAGTGCCCTGATGAGGGAATGCAGCTTTCACGATGTCTGCATGAATTGTTAGGGATTAATCAGAAGTAATGAAAATAAAATAAATACAGAAGTATATGGCAGACTAAGCATCACAATGCAGGATGTCGAGAAGAGTGGACGTTTTGGTATGACATACTTTAAAAGAGGGACAGGTTTGGTTTTTGATTTCCCTGTGAGAAAACACGCTCTGGACTCTGTTTCAGAAAATGGAGGATTTATTTGGGCATTATTTTGTCGATGAGCGTTGAGTCGGAGGAGCCAATGGTCTTTTCTCCGAGTGGAAAGAGAGGCACTACGGCTTTCTGGTTTGTGTTTGTTACAGCAGGACAGGATGTCAGTTTAGTTCTTGTTAATGATGTTTCAACTGTGTTTCAATCAGGAGTCTGTTTTTAAATGTTTTATTTATTGCTGAAACAACAACAACCACTCAACAAGAATTCGGCTGTTTTTTAATTAGGGCCATCTTCAGGGACGGCTGGTAAGGATGGACTAACACGGCTGAACCCTCCTTTTTCCTATACCATAAAGATGATCCATTTATTCTAGAAACAACTAACAATAGATTTGTTTTTAAATTTAGTTGACCCTCAAACGAACAGAAGTGTTAACAACTCGAGGCTAAAACCAGGTCAACGAGGCTTAAATGGCTCGCTCCTTCCACCAGTTAGTTAGAGGTCAAACATCTACAAGATCTTCTACTAAGTCCAGTTGCCTTTGGATCAAGCTTTGATTTACCACGACCCTGATGACCCTGATGACTGAGAAGCTTCAGAGACATAACGTGTAGATGATTGACAGGTGTCATGAACTGATCATTTATTAAGTTAGGTTTAACACGATTGTGATGCTAAGTATTTGTCCTTTCCTGAGGAAAACGTGACAATTCATTAAACAGCGTCCAGGATAACAGAAAACCTCTGAGCAAAACAAAGTGACGACCTGCACGAAAACACCAGAAACAATGCATGGAGCGAGGCGTGGGGGGGTTGTCCTCTCCTCTCCAACATGATCTCTGCATCCATCAGCACCATCAAGTTCATCTATTACACCTCTCCTTGATATTCATGACCTTCAGACAGAACCAGAGAGCTTATTGGCAGCATTAGCTCTGCTTGTGTTGGCTGTTCTCTGGTTTCTGTTTAAACTCCCACCTGTCAGCCTTTAACGGTCTGCACACAGAGGACGCAGCAGTTGTACCTGTCTTCGGGTCCACAGAGAAGTACGGCTCTCCCTCCACGATGCTGTAAACGATCTTGGCGCTGTTCCCGTAGGTCGGGTCATCTGCGTCTGAGGCTGTCACCTGGAATACTGATGTTCCTGCAAAGAGAAGGGGGCACGTAAGTAATGATCAGTTTAAGGACATTCAATCATATGAATTGACCCATACAGAAGAATAAATACAGGAAATGTCCATGGTAACATTTGCAATTAAACACCAAGGATCTACTTTTAAATGATCTAAAACGAGATGTCCCAGGGTGCTCTCACATGGATCTCGTTGATGAAACAGTCATCATATTTATCTGTTTATCAAAGGCGTGTTTAATTCATGATAGGCTTCTTACGATGTGCTGCCATCACCCCAGAACCTAGAACATCGGATAGACAGGGACCCACCGTACTACTCGTTGTTTTTAAGGACAGCTACGTTGAGTCATTTCCTGTCAGGCTGTAAGATTAGTCTGACGCAGGGTCGGGATACATGGTCACATAACCAGGTGTTGAAAAGCTTAGCAGCAGGAATTGAAAGTAAAAGACGACAGGTAAATTCAGAACGAAAAGAGTGTAGCCGTTCAGATTGTCTGGAGGGACAGAAATGCAGAGGAGGAAGATCTTTCAGCAGACATCCAGTCAGATCTTTAAAGAGCACTAATGATCGGGAGATGCAGGTAGATTTCCTGTTAGTTGCACTAACCTGAGGCCTGACACAGTGTTATGGTCTGCAAGTCAGCGGATATTTATTTCATATTGAACTGACGGTTCCCTGCGAGGACTCTGCAGAGGAAGCATGTGAAAGGAAAAAGCTGAGATATGCAGGTTTAGGGGCTGAAGCTGAACAGCGAGGATGGAAAGTTCAGGTTGGTCCAGTAAATGTGGGATGTAGAGGGTTCATGGCACGATCAGCTGTTTCATTACTGGGAGAGCTGGGAGCTGGGAGCAGAGTTTGTGAAAGACAGTAAAGGACACGTCAGATGAAGCCAGTCAGTGGATCTGGATGAGCAGGAGTAGTGCCAGTTGGGGGCCAAAATAATGGTCGGAGAAAACCATTCATCTCCTCTGTGATGAAAATATGGGAGTAGGGGGAGGAAGAGCGACCCCCGATCAGGACACGTCCACACATTTTAAAAAAACAGCATTTGTTCTTCTCATCTGAAAAATAGCTTGAATTAGATCTACTGAATTCTTTTTACTGTTCTGGTCCTGATCATTTCTTTCTCACTGCTCATCTTTAGAATCAAAACACAAGCTAAAAACTAAACATGATGTGAGGGTCGATGCACCGGCCTAATGCAGCAACATGGAAACTATGAAAATGATCTGTGTTGTCAAATGAGAACTTGTTGCTCCTTCTCTGAGTGGGAACAAAGAGCCGCAGTAAAACAGAGTGTGTTGTCAGCAGTGCATCGGCCGAGAGCCACAGCCCATTAGCCTGAGCATGTAGCAGCGGACAGGAGAGGCCGAAGCTTTAATCCATCTCATTCATCACGTTGAACCGCAACCGTGTTTGCTTTTCCTGCAGAGAAACTGTTTAATGACTTCTGTTTAATGGAGGTTCCTCCACTGTTTCAAATCCACTCCTCATAACAATAGTTCTACTTTCCACACAAGTTCGATGTGATTCTTTCATTGTTGTGTTTTTGTCTTTGGGGGAGCAAAGTCATGACACAACTCTGAATGATGAACGACAACTTACTTTTACTATTGGAGCTATCGTTTGTGTCCCGACATTCGCTGCTAAGCAGGAAGTGTGCCTTTATACTAACACAGCAAGTTAGCTCATGTTAGCCGCTAATATCAGCCGTCATGGAACGCACGTATGCCACCTCATACGTGGCTGATAACAGCGTGCAGACAACACAGCGTAGATTTGGTATAAATTTAATATTGTTTGACACATAGAACTTCTTTTTGCCAGTAGGGGGCACTTTGATTTTAAAGTGGGAGGGAGACGTCGTCAGACTCTAACGTCTCTGACTCAATAAGACTTCTAGAAACTTCAGAACATCTGCATTATTGCCACACCGTTTTCTGGGATTTGGTCCATGATGAACCCTGACATTTGTTTTCAACAGACCAGTTGACTGAGGTCGCTTTCACATATGAGGTCTCGGTATGAATCAGGGGTGAAGTTGTTAAAGTTTTGCATTTTTCATTTGATTTCACAGTGCACTTTGTCAAGCGCACTAAAGCCTGTCAAATGCTGTGTACCGTAGCCACCAGTCACTAGTTGGGGCTGTAGCTCTGGTCAGTGGCTGCTGCCATCCGGCCTAATGCTGCACTATGACCCTGAGGTAAACAACAGCACAGTGGAAGAATGGCCTCTTCCAGCACGGCACAGTTTGTCAGTATTTTGATCTACAAAATGGAGATGAAGTTTCATGTCTGCTGTGTCAGGTTAAACTGGCATATTGACTGGAGCGATGTGTAACCACGCTAAGCACAGACATGCATGTTAACCTGCAAGGAGGACTGGAGGCTGGTGTTGTTAGCAATGCTAACATTAGCCACGCTCGTCAAACCTATTGACGTCGTTTACAGACAGCCAAATTCAACCCACAATGCACTGCACTTTGGTTCACCTCCCTTGTTTGGTCCAGAACGCGTTCTCACCTACGGTGATCCGAACTCTGGTGCACTTGGAAGAGACGGAGACTCCTGTTTTGACGCGGGCCAGAGTTTGGTTCTTTAGTTTGCACCAGAGGTCATTTGAGTATTCACCACCCCAAACCAAACAAACTATACAAAGTGCACCAGAATTTGTTTCAAACAGACCAAAGGTCTCAGGTGTGAATGCACCCTAAGACACATATCATTCTCATAATTATTTTATCCAAAGGTTTATTTTGGGACTTTTATTTAGAGACAGCACAGTGGATAGAATCAGAAATCAGAGAGAGAGTGGGGAACGACTTGCAGGAAAGGAGCCACAGGTCTGATTCAAACCTCCTTGGAGGACCAGCCTCTACATGGGGCGTGCGCACTAACTGCCAGGTCACTGGCGCCCTATCATTCTCATATTCTGTTTTAAACACAAAGATAATTCATCCAGTCAACTCCCCCGATTTAAAAATATATAAAAGATAATAAAATACAAATATAATCAATACCATGACCTTTGTCATTGATGCATCAGACACCTTCATAATATAATAATAAGAATAGATCACAGAGGAGAATCATATGAAGTACTTATCAGTCAGACAGCTCCTAATAATTCTTCAATAAGGAAAATAACCTCAGGAGGACTGCTGGTGCTTCTCTATGTCTTATAACTGCTCATAGTTCACAGATTATCTTTACCACATAAAGACTGGTGCAGAGCTTATAGTGTCAAAGGTTTAGACTGAGAAGGAGCTTCCTTTAATGTCTAGAAAACACTCAGTGTTTGCATTTCTTAAATGTCTGCTACTGACGTTGATCCTACAAATACGTTGACACTTCAGGTCAGAGTAGCTGAGGAGATCAAAATCACAAGACATCCCACTGAGAGAGCAGGGAGCTTGAGAAAAAGGTGAGGGATTTGAGATACAACTGAGGAAAAGGACATTTGAAGGGATGTGTGAGGTTTTTAGGAGAGGAGAGGAGAGGACCAGGCAGTGGGAGAGGAGAGGAGAGGAGAGGAGAGGAGAGGAGAGGTTTGGTTTTCAAAATCCTTTTATTTACCACTACGAAGAAAAAATTATAACACTGTCACATCACCACTTCAGATCAAGAGAAGAAATTATAAAAAATAAAACATTTCCAAAAGTGCAACAAAAACTCCCAATATCAACATTTACCTAAATCAAAAATTAAAAATCAGCTCTCCATCCCCACCCACAGAGCACAAAGCTTCCTTCACCGCCCATACACGATTAAAATCGTGCACATTGTCCATCATATGATAAAAGGCAAATTCCACCTTCAATCTGGCCTTTAAAAGTCCCTCCAGAACCAGCACCGGTTCCACACAGCCAGTACCCAGAGCACAGTTCTTCCGTGTCAGCCAAATGGCCAACTTGGCCGAGCCGGACAAAAAGTTTAACAATGTATGAACATTCTTTTTCTTTGCAGAATACTTAGGCCCAAAGACAAACACAACAAAAGAGAAATCCTCCCCGAGAGCCTGAAACAACCTTTTTAAAAGGACAAACAAGTGTGACAGCCTCGGACACTCAACAAACAAATGGGACAAGGTTTCAATTTGTGAACAGAACAGACACTCCTCTCCCACCCCTGGATCAATGTACGCTCTGTATCTGTTCGTGGCTATAATCCCATGCACAACTCTCCACTGGAGATCTGCTGTTCGCTTCTCAACAGGTAGTTTGTACAGGGACCGCCAGCTGCCTTTCGGGGAAACATCTGGGCCAAAGAGCTCAATCCACCTCGACTCTTTCACTCCCGACAGAGATCGGAGATGTACGACCTTGACACAGGACTGATATAGCGCCTTTTTCCCTGTGTCCTGGAACTTTTCCAGCAGAGGAGTTTTAAAAGTCAGCAGCCCACCTCCTCCTTCCTGCCACTCCCCCACATCTGGGGTCACACACAAACAGGGGAAACGGTACTCACCATCTTCACTCCACTGCTCACACAGATTCTCGATTCTCATAAATGTTTGAAAATGTTGTGGAAGCGCAGCACAGACTTCATCCACCACTCTTTTTACCAGCCTTCTGGAGGTGATATTAGTCCTCTCTTGTAGGTCGTCCATAGATGTAGAGGTCAGTCTCACCAGTTGACCAAGCTTAGTGCAGCCTGCCTCCCTAAAGCTGGCCCGGAGACTGGCTGACTGCAAAGTTTGAGTCCTGATGAATGTGTTAAAAAATAACGGTTCCTCAAAAACCCACATTCCGGGACTCTCAGTGGTTCTTTTGAATGTGTATATTTTCCATGCCTGCAGTACAGACATGTAAAAAGATGTTAATCCAGTGAGATCCACGTCCTCAAGTTTTAAAAGAAAGAGCTGCTTACTGTACCCCAGCCGTCCAGCTCTCCTCAGCAGCAGTCGAGCGATGTCCATCCAGCTGGGACCACAGCTGTACAGAAATCTCTGAGCAGTCTGGAGTCGGAACGAAGCAATTTTTGACTGGATGTCAATCAGTCCATGTCCCCCTTCAGCCACCGGCAGATAGAGGACTGCCGCCTGGACCCAGTGCTTACCTGACCAGAAGAAATCCAGAATGGCCCTTTGGATATCCTCCATCAGCCCTTTTGGTGGTGTTAGTGCCACAAGTCTGTGCCAGAGAGTCGAGGCAACTAAGTTATTGGCCACCAGAACTCTTCCCCTATACGACAACTGGGGTAGCAACCATTTCCATTTAGACAACCGAGCGCACACTTTTTCCTTAACTCCCTCCCAGTTTTTCCTTTTAAAGCCCTCGGTGCCCAAAAAAACCCCCAACACTTTCAACCCCTCCCTCCCCCACTCAAGTCCACCAGGCAGACTGGGCACTGCCTGATCCCTCCACTCTCCCAACAACAAGGCACTGCTTTTTTCCCAGTTAACCCGTGCAGATGTTGCCCTTTCATACAGGGACAGGGTGTCCCGCAGACACCGAACATCCCCCTGACTGGAGATGAAGATGTTGACATCATCTGCATACGCAGAAACTGTAGGGGGACATTCGATGCTGCAGGACACGGGCAAGGAAAGCCCGCTGAGCCGGCCCCTCAACCTGTGCAGCAAGGGCTCAATAGCCAAGCTATACAGCTGGCCGGAGATGGGACAACCCTGTCTGATCCCTCGCCGCACAGGGATTGGCCGACTCAACCCCGCCCCCATCTTCACCAAACACTGTGCACCCTGATACAATAAACCAACCAATGACACAAAACCATCACCAAATCCAAACGACCTAAGTGCAGAAAACAAATACGAGTGATCAACCCTATCAAAAGCCTTCTCTTGATCCAGTGACACAATACCAACATTTATATTATACATTTTACACAACTCAGTGACATCTCGCACAAGAAAAACATTATCCATGATTGTCCGGTCTGGAACACAATAAGTCTGGTCCTTGTGCACCACACTTCCCAGAACGTCCTTGAGTCTATTGGACAGGGCTCGAGAGAGTATTTTATAATCCGCACAGAGCAAAGCCACCGGCCTCCAGTTTTTTAAAAGCGCCAAGTCACCTTTTTTGGGGAGCAGGGAAGAACCGCTCTCTTACAAGATCCAGGAAGAGACCCGGTCCTGCAACATCCAATAAAACGCAATGCAGGTCAGAACCCAGAAGATTCCAGAATCTCTTAAAAAAGTCTGTGGATAATCCATCTATTCCAGGTGCTCTTCCTGATGCCATTTGAGTGACAGCAGCAGTGAGCTCTTCTAGAGTCAGCTCCCCCTCTAGAAGAAACTTCTCCTCTATAGTGAGCTGAGGAAGATCCTCCAGGAGCTCCCTACGACACTCCTGGCTACAATCTTCTGCCCCAAACAGATCGGAATAAAAGGTCATGGCATGGCTGCTCATCTCCTTGGGATCAGTTGTAATCTGACCTCCTGGTAGTTTTAGACATGTCAGCAGCTTCTTCTGTGCCACCGATCTCTCAAGATTAAAAAAGAAAGACGTTGGGGCGTCCATGTCTTTAAGTTGTAGAAAACGACACCGGACAAGAGCTCCCTTCACCCTCTCCTGCAGGAAAGAGCTCAACTCCATGCGTTTCTCCTTCAGCAGGGTACCAGTGGTGGGATCTACACCCCCATTTAACCCTTCCTCAATGTTCTTAATATTATTCTCAAGGTTTTTAACAGCTGTTTTTAATCTAGCAGAAGAGTGGGACGTATATTGCTGACAAAAAACACGAATTTGAGCCTTGCCAACCTCCCACCACAGCTTCAAAGAATCAAAATCAACTTTTTTAAGTTGCCACTGACGCCAAAAACACTCAAAGTTTTTACAGAAAACATTGTCCTGTAGCAGTTGGTTATTAAAATGCCAGAAAGACTTGGCCCTTTCACCTGGTGAAATAATCAGTTCAACACTGACAAAATGGTGGTCGGTAAAGCCAACAGGCAGAATATCACACTTCACTAGTCTGGGGCTGAGAGTTTTTGAGATGTAAATCCTGTCCAGTCTAGCTGCACACACCCTGTTGCTGTTAACCCTGACCCATGTGTACTGTCTTGATTGTGAATGTTTTACTCTAAAAGTGTCCAATAGATCCAGCTGTGAGATGACAGTGCTTAGAGTGTGGGATGATTGTGGATGTGGCTCTTCTCCTATTCTATCAACAGTGAAATCAAGTGTACAGTTAAAATCACCCCCAATGATGATCTGATCCTGATTATAGATCATTACCTCCTTTTGGAGGCGGGTATAAAAAGCAACCCTTTCAGCTCCGTTATTCGGAGCATAAATATTAGTGAAACAGAAAACAGAGCCTTCTATTTCTGCTCTAACAATTAAACACCTACCCTTCACAACCTCAGTACATGATAATATTTTTGCGTTTGCAGATGTTCTAAACAACACCGCAACTCCTGCACTAAAGTTGGTGCCATGGCTAAGATAGTAAGAGCCCTCCCACCATAAACCCCAATCTGTCTCATCTGATGGAGTGGTATGAGTCTCCTGCAAAAACAAGACATCAATGTTTTTCTGATTGGAGTAATCAGAGATAAGGCCCCTTTTCTGTCTGTCTCTCCCACCATTAATGTTAAGAGTTCCTATCTTAAGACTCCTCATAGAAAAGATAAAGAGAAAAAACACAAACAGGGAACAGTAGAAAAAGAAACACACCTTGTGATGCATGATCATTTCTTAGTCTTTTTTGCGGTTTTACCGCTAGCTTTCCTCAGTGTGGTGACGTGCTTTTTAAGACGGAAACGTTTTTTCTCATCCAGGAGGTCAAAACCAACCTGTCTCTTCAGTATGCTGACAGACCTTATGAACTTATCAGTATCACAAAAGTAGTCGCTTATTTTCACTGATTTTTTGTAAGTTTCATCCATGAATTGATTTATTGACTCTAAGGAGTAAAGATCAGAACCACTATTGGGCAGTTCAGCAATGGATGCATTGTCTGACTCATAATCTTCATCCATTTCCTCTCCTTCACATGATGTCTGACTACAACACACTGTCTTACCTTCTTTCAATGAAACATCTTTATCTACAGAACTTGTGGAAGCTTCAGTTTTATCATTATCTACAGACTGTGATCTTTCTTTAGCCTGTGTATCCTGAGAGCTGGTTGAAGCCACTTCTACCTCAGCCACGGTCTCAGCACCAGCCACCGACGCTGACGCAACAGCATCAGCGGGCGCGGCCTCTGCACTAGCCACCGACTCAGTACTAGCCGCAGGCACAGACACAGACACAGACACAGACACAGCACCAGACACGGGCAAAGGCGCAGAAACAGCACCAGACACGGGCAAAGGCGCAGAAACAGCACCGGCCGTAGGCGCGGACGCAGCCTCAGCCGCGAGCGCCGCACGCGCAGAGCTGCCCGCGTCAGCGGCACCCGCCGCCTCCTGCTGTCTGTGCGGACATGAAAAACGTTTGTGTCCCACATCTCCACACTCAAAACACTTCAGTTGTCCCGAGCTTGCGTACACCATGTATGAAGCATCACCATGTTTGACACGGAAAGACACCTCCAGAGTGTGTGTGGGCGACTCCAAAAACATGAACACCTGACGCCGCAAAGACTGAACATGTTTCAGTTTAGGATCTTTACACCCCAGACTCACAATTTTAAAAGCACTCGCAAACTTCCCAAATCTGCGGAGCTCGTTCTCAAGCAGCTCATTTGAGATAAACGGCGGAACACCTGATATGGTAATCCGCGTAGAGGGAACTGACAACGGGCAAACCTGTACAAACAAATCCCTAATGAACACGCTACTCTCAATCAGCTGATGCACAAGAGTCTGATTCTTCAGAAAAACAACCACAGCCTTGTTCATTCGGGATGCATACACAATTTTATCATGACCTACCTGTTCACCTACAGCTAACAAAACCTCCTCCACGGTAACAGTACCGTTCGGAGGGACTATCCGAACTCCCTGTCGGAGAGTCGGAGTTGGCGTCTCGGCGGACGCCATACCTCCCGACAACACCTCCAGTAATCTGTCTTACACAGATAACAACACTCAATACTAATATGAAACAATCTTACCTGATCATGCACTTTGAAAACAGTAGAAAAGATAGCAAACAATTCAATCTCCGCGCCACTCGTACAACCACCACCGTCACTCACGCTCACATTCACCGGAAACGGAAACGGAGAGGAGAGGAGAGGAGAGGAGAGGAGAGGAGAGGACCAGGCAGTGGGAGAGGAGAGGAGAGGGAAATTAGTGAGATGCTGCTTAGAGTCCAGCAGCTCTTTATGCTGTCAGCTGTCTGTTGCTATAGTTATGACAGGAATGTGGAGAGGTGATTTATATGGTAGGACAAACAAAGTTCATCATTCTCCAGAATAACTCCCCAAAGCAAAAAAGGAGGCTAATATATTAAAAGAAAGGGCGATGTGCAGCCGAGGTGCACTTTGGCGCCTCCCTTCATAGACAAAGCAGAGAGTGCAAAGCCGGCAAAGATGTTCTCAGAAGCGAAACAACCATGTCGAACAAGGTTCAATAACAAAGGGTGACCATATGTCAGGACTTGACCGGGACCATCCTGTTTTCCAGCTCTGTGTCCCGAGCAGTACCTGCTGTCCTGTTAGCATGATAAGCTAGTTTAGGCTAGCTGTCATGCCTAAAAGGAAGTGAGTGTTCTCAAAGAGCTCCAGGAGATACGCTGGGTACATACTGGAAGAAGAACTGTTACGATCTCCTTCAGTGAAGCAAACACCGCTGACAACCAACTTAAACAAGCTGCTCAGGAGGAAACCTTTACCTACCACCTTGTATGAGCCGTGCAGGTCACCAATCTGTGGATCGATATACATTTACCAACAGTTACCATGACGACAAAAGGCCGTGGGTAAATGGCTACGTTGGAGAGGCTCATTTATGACATGCTAGTTGAGATAAGTTTGCAAGGTGTCCAAATTCATGAAGCTACAAGCTACAATTCACTTAGCAGACGCTTTTATCCAAAACGACGTACATCAGAGAGTAAGTACAACACTAATCCATTCATACACCGCCACCGAAGCAGCGGGAGCAATGCAGGGTTAAGTGTCTTGCCCAAGGACACATCGGACATGTTGCTCAGCTGGGGATCGAACCCTCGACCTTCTGGTTGAGAGTCGACGACTCTACCAACTGAGCCACAGCCGCCCTAAAGCTAAATTGAAGATTGACGAAAAGACAACTTTTTGGTGTAAGATGGATTTACTTGTATCAAACCTGAGACATAACTCGGGTTAGACGACTTTCTGCAGCTGGTAAAGCTGCTAAACGTGAGACAGCTGTGATACCGATAACGATACAGCCTAACGTTACGTCTCAGTCTATTCTGAATAATCTCTGCAGGGAGGTACACTCTGTCATCAGATTGTTCCCGTTAGCCGTGAGACGGATCATAATACCTACTTGCTGGGCGATGGTGTAACCAGTTTAAGTGATGCAAACAAGTGCAGATGTTGATGGAGATGAATCAGAGACGCAGAGGGAGACGGGCGAACAGAGAGAGAGAACACTTCTGTGGTTGTTTGCTGAGTTCTTTCATTTATTTATTTTGCACTCTCTACTCTGGGCCGAGCTTCTCAGCAGGTGTCTGTTTTGGTTATTTCACAGTGACTTTACATAATCCTCTTCAGAAAAAGGATCACTGCACACGTGTAGTTGTCTCAGGGTTGCATGTGCTTTATTGATCATTATATTCAGCACAGTCAGCCTCAGCCAACATCATCACCTGTCAGATATGGTCTGATTCTCTGGACAGAACTTTCTGCGTGGTGACTATTGGACACTCTTTGTAAGAACAACCTGGAGATATAAAAACACATGCACCATCTTTAAAACTTTAGAAAAAGTACATTTGATCGCAGCCTGAGAAGACATTTTCTTTTTAACGAAGGGTTGATGTTTAGGAACTCGTACGAATACTGAGGTTTTCTGGTTTAGAAAATGTCGGGACACAAACAGAGCGAACAGTAGAGGTGATGAAGAGATCCTAAACAATGTTCACTTTCACTGGCTTATTTTGGACGCCACTTTTTAAAGCTCCTTCGGGGAAGTTTTCAGTAGTGCTGATTTTGGCGCCCCCTGTGGATGAAGCAGAACCTCTCATCTCTTTGCTAATCTTCCAGGACAGGATGTAGTTGTGTTTTTAAAATATATTTACAAAAAAATATCTCGGTTCCCCTCTGGCAAAGTATAAAACATACAGAATATTCACGATAGATGGTTGCCATTTGTAGACGTTACCAGCAGCACATGTTGGCTCACTGTCGTGACTTCTATCAAAGTAAACTGTAGTAAATAGTGACCTTCGTGTTTGGAATGACTTCCTGTTAGTTTGTCAGGAAAAGGTGTTAAAGGCTCGCTGCTTACCAACGTCAGACATCTCAGGCACGGACGCTGAGGACGGTCCATCAGGAAATGTTGGAGCGTTGTCGTTGACATCCTGAACTTTGATGATGAACTCTGACTCTGCCTCCAGTGAGCGGTTTGTCCGCCTGTCGATGGCCCTCGCGTGTAGCACGTACTGAGACTTCCTCTCTCGGTCCAGGCTCTGGGCAGCGTGAATGTCACCCGATGTCTCGTCAATGATGAAGATGGACCCGGCCCCCTCACCGGACAGGATGTACCTCACGGAACCATCGGCCTTGTCAGAGTTGGAGTGCAGCTGGAGATGGAAGAAGGAGAGAGAGAGTGAGTGAAGGAGTGAGGGAGCGGTGAAGTGTCTGACAAGTGTGTAATACAGATTAATAGTGTCAGGACGAGTGGTCAGTTAATGGTGAGGAGAGGAACAGCCATCCAATCAGAAGAGGAGAAGCAGGAGTGATGGGAGACAGGAGTGTGACCGGCTGTACAAAAGACCCTGAAACAAGTTACTGCTGAGTGACAGAACTCGTTCATCAGCGTGGAGTCCAACCAGCATTTCACTAAGACAAAGTGAGAACAAAACACCCTGATAAACAGTATTTCAGTATCAGTGCATGCTATGAGCTGCTTTGTTTCAGAATTATTGACACCTGGGGCGCCGGATAGCCTAGCGGTTAAGTCGTGCTCCCAAAGTACAGTGGTTATAGTGCATTCACATCATATCACTGCATGTCGCTATCTATAAAACTCAGTTTCTAACCACATATTTCCCTGGGAGCTTCTGAGCTCTCAGGGAAAAAAAAAAAAAAAAAAAGGTCTGTAGGTCCCTCGAGAGTTTTGGTGGGGAAGGCTTACTGCTATTGTCCCCCCCCCCCCTTCTGTGTCAGTGTGTGAGTAACCCAGGAGGCCTTGTCCCGGCAGCAGAGGCTCTCGAGTAGCAGGAGCTCCCCCAACCTTTAGCGAGGTGATCTGGCACTACTACCATCCGACGTCCCTGACACCCAGCCTCCACCATCGGACTGTGTCGTCTCCACAACCACCTCCGTCCTCATTACGGCCTGCTCCGACCTCCACCTCAGCGGTAAGGAAGTGTGGACAATATGAACGTCAGGAATACAAAGAAGAAACCCTTCCTGCATATTATCCCATATGCTCTTTAGTAAAGCGTCTCGAGATAACACTTATTGTTATGAATTGGCGCTGTACAAATAATGATTGATTGATAGTCCTTATCGCTCGGGCCTTCGCTGCGGCCCAAAAATACAACTTAAAATAAAGTATTGACCCCTCTTAGTACAGCAGCATAAAGACAACGGCTTCTCTGTTTCTGAAGGCTGCAAAGGTTCAACATCAGTTTGAACAGATGTATGACAGAGCCTGAGACACCCAACACTCTCCTTCTGTGATACGATGTCCGGTCGAGAGCTCTACTGACGGCTTCACACCTGACATCATGCATCTCTACTTTTTCACTCTTCCTTTTTAAATGCGGCCGGTATCAGACTAAACTGGTCCAGGTCCTGAACTGATGTGTCATGCAGCACGGTGTGAAGAAAGGTGATTTCATAACAGGCAGAACTGATGACCTACAACCTCCTGATGGAGAGCAAAGTGCGTCCAGTTACTGAGGTCACTTCAGGGTTAACTGTTTTTTTATGAAGGTGGTAGATCACCATGGTAACTTGTGCCGAATATAAAAAACTGCTTATTATGTTCAGGACAATGTTCAAAATCATCCTGTATGAAACTCTGTTTACTGACCAATCAGATCTCTCGATCGTAGAGCTCTGTGAGCTGATCGTGAGGGAGGAGGAGGGAGAGAGAGCGACAGACACGCTGTGATTCCTGTTCTTATCTGTCCTTTAAAATATATGATTAAAGCTTTACAGATATCATCCTACAACAGAGACTGAACAAAGCACTGAAGCCTTCTACAGAGACAGAAAAGTCCCGTACGGCTGTGGATCAGTGGTAGAGTTGGTCCTCTCAACTGGAAGGTCGGGACATTCAGAGACATAATTAGTTTAAGGGGAGAAACGTATATTCAGATTGTTTGTGATCTAAGTGACATTAAAAGCCTTCATTTGTGCGTTTGCTGTCAGATTGTTTGCTCAGTTCTTCCTGCACTCCTGGCTGCAGCTGTTTTTATTTTGCATCATGTGTTTAACTTCATCATTTTTTAAATATCACAGTTTGTAAAAAGCTGACAGCTGACTCGCTAAAACCTTCTGATCCTCCTCACATTCTGAGTTACTACTGCCAAAAATAAACTCATCATCACTGACCGACACTGACTCACGAGAAGAGAAGAACCTTCAATGAAGGACTCCAATATTTAATGTTTCTTCTAAACAACTTTTAAAATATGTAAAAACACAAAGTCTCTCACAGGATCTGTACCTCAGATAGACTGTTAGTGTCTTAGACTTCAGCCCTTTTCCCCGAAAACACCGTAACTAAGCTCAGCCGTCATCACGTCTTTGTACGTTCATACTGATTCAGTGAGGGATTAATATTGGTGTCCCAGTCTGTGAGTTCACATTGCATTTTTGGTGTTGTGGAAGCACGGCACAGCAGGAGCTCCTCATACACTCACAGTCAGACATGCACACACACAAAGTTCTCCTGCTGGCTCCGTTGAACCCGTCTCGCTTCTGTAACGCCTCTGTTACATCCTCTGAAGACTGTACAAAGAGGGGATCACTTCGTCCTCCTATTACGCCTCTGCAACATTCAGTAGAAGGTGAAACGTAAATATTGCGGCAGTCTGAATAGGGCTTTAGATTTCCACGTTCATCTGCTTTGATGTGAGATTGAAAACATGATTGTGGGTTCTTAAAAGATGGATGGTTAACACCTGTGACTTTGTAAGTCATCCATCAGACAACGACATGTACTGCAATTTTCTCCCTGTTCAGGTGAAGGTGAATAGGTCAACATGTGTGCCTATTGTTTGGATTATGTCAACTTTGTCCTGAGGATCTGAACCTGAGCTACATTTACCTTTAGGTATTCAGAGTTTAAATAGTCAGTTAAGCTTCTGCATAGCTCCACGCTGTTAGCTTACTCCAAAAATACTCAGCAACAAAAGAAATCCTTCAAAGGTTCAGGTCCCCGGTGACTAAAACTTCCCTCTTTCAGCGCATGGATTTTTAATTATCACGAGGCCTTCAGGACATGGTGACTATGCAAACGACCTGCATGTCTCTCACAGCGTGCTCCCAGAATACTATTGAAGAGAAGAAAGAGCAAACAGAGGCGAATCTCAACACCGACAGCAACAAGAAATGAAACAGAAAGAGACAACATGACACAATAAGCTGCAGCGAGAGAAAGAACAGACACACTCTGCCAGTATGAGCTTCAACCACGCTGCAGTGTACAGACAAAGAAATTCCATCGCCCTGGCAGAAAATAAATACATTCAAACCAAAAAGAAGAGACAGGAGGAGACTACGAAAGAGGGGGAGGTTAAAAATACAGCAGCGTGGAAACAAGCGTGATTCTAACTGCAGCTGGAGAGGAAGGAGCAGCCGCTGACATATCGAGGCTGAAGTGGTCCCCCCATGTGCACGTCTCTGCAGCAGGAGGACCAAAGAGTGTGAGGGTGTGAAATATGAATCAAAGAGAGAGTGGGCGGGCAGGAAGCCACGGTTATTAATTTAAACAGGTTAATTCCCTTCTTGTGGGATTTCCAGGACACGTTGCACTAAGCTCCGTCACTAACCGTACCGAGCGGAGACATGATAAGGCGGCTTCACTCTGATTCGATGTACTTCATCCTGTTTATGTAACATCAGTGCATCACACCGTCAACACACAGTGTGGAGACGATTTTCAGCGTTCAGTTCAAGGTCGAGTGGGTTTTTCTGCTGCCTTTTGCCCTTGAGCAGTCGGCCGTCAGACCTGGACTTGGTCCCCAGGCATTGTCCTGTGGCTGTGCGCTGATCCTTAAGGAATGTGAAGGTCAGATGAGGAGGAGGGATGTGGGAACGGACAGAGAGATGAGTGCAGTGAGCTGTTCAGTCTCAGTCTGATCAAATCAGGAGGCAAAAGTGCCGTGAATCACCGAGGTATGTCTCAAGTGAATGTATAAGTCTACATGTCTGTCTCGCTCTCTGTTTTAACACCAACAAACCACAAACAGGTTGGCGAAGTTAGGGGACATAACCCGGAGTGGGTCGCGAAACGTGTGCATGAAAAAAATGGTGTTAAAAAAGTATATGAGTCACTTTTAAAACATGTTTGTTGTGTTCGGTTTCTCTGTTCTGTCGCATGTTTTGTAACTTCTGAGGTCCAAACGATCATGGAGAAGTTGGTGGAGGGTCCTGAGGCTCGAGCAGTCGAGAATCGCAGGTTTAAGTCATATAGTGAGCTCCAATGACATGATTTAGATATTTCATCTAATAAACGGATGCAGGCAAGGTATTCATATTTAAATGGCCGGCTCGAGCTTCTGCTCTCTCTCTGCACCTTAGCAAGAGTTAAGGACACAGAGACTGAGCACATGATGAAGTTAAGGGGGGTTCAGGTGAGGGGACTTTACAGTTCATCCCTTTGGGGGACTTATATCTTAAAGTAGCCTCACCCACTGCAGCCCTATCTCCTGTCTGCACATTGTTACTGTAGCAGCACATTTCAGCCTCTTCTGCAGGCTTACTGTATGTAGATAGCAGAAGAAGAGATCAAAACCAAACTCTTTGTCACCACATGGATTTAATGCTTGTGTAAAGTTAACGTGTTGTCCTCACCTATAGGCAAACACTGAGACCTGTACTGAGTGTTGCAGCATAGTTCTACCTTGCTCCTAGTAGGTAAATGGTAAATGGACTTGAGCATGTATAGCGCTTTTATATTATTTTTGACTACTCAAAGCACTTTGACACTCAGGTCACACCTACACATGCACACACTGATGGTAGAGGCTGCTATGTAAAGTGACCATCAGATGTTACTAATCCCATTCATACACAAGCACACGCCGTCGACGAAGCAGTGGGAGCAACTTGGGATTAAGTGTCTTGCCCAAGGACACATGGGGATTGAACCCCCGACTTTTGGGTTAAGAGACTACCGATTCTACCAACTGAGCCACAGCCATGATGTCCTCCGTAAAATACGATTGTCATGGTGATAATTTTTTAAGATGGCATAACTTAGAGGATGAGGAGGAGTATGATGTTTTACCAAGCGGCAATCTCCGGTCTTGAAAAATGAAGCCAATGCAGAAGGGCAAAATCCTGCAGTTTGTCGAGAGTCCGCTTGAGGCTGGATCCAGGAACACTGGAAGTCACATATAGGGCTTTCACTCTTGCAAAAATCTCCTGAAAAACTCAGGATATATCCCGGAGGAAAGCAAACAGCCACATTTTTCGCTTGGACTTCTCCTCCCTACTATTTTTCCCACAGCAAGTCCAAGTGAGCTGATGTGAGAACGCAGCAGGATATTCTCCGGAGAATTCACCTCGAGTCAAAAAGGAGGGGGGAGTGACGTTTATATACTGCTGCACGGTGCATAGAATGTATACGCAACCACTACGATCTCCGTGCTCTAATTAAACGGCTGCATTACCTTTTTGTCACAGCCCTGTTCTGCCTCTCAGTACTTTTCCATTCAGACTGCCTTCCTCTCACTCTACCTGTCAGCCACACCCACCTCATCAGCTCACTCAGCTCACCTGCTCTCTCAGCTGCAGCTGATCAGTAATTAAGCCGCTACATAAGCTGCTGCTCCAAACTTTCTCATTGCCAGATCGTCATCGCTTTCATGCCTGTCTTTCCAGCGTTTCCCCTTGGACTGATCTCCCGGTACCGACCCTGCCTGCCTTGGACTCACCTTCTCCGTCAAAACCCCGGTAATTACCTCAGCCTTCTGTCCCCGACCACGACTGTTGCTTCAGTGTCTCCTGATTCCTGTTTGCCTGTTTTCCGGGCTGAGTGTGGATTACCTGTTTTGTCAGCTCGAAGTGAGTTTTTCTGTGTTCGTGTTTATTCTGCACGATCAGCTCTGGACTGTTTTTCTGTGCCATCAGCGGCTACGTTTCTCAGCCGGCTATCAGAGACATTGTTCAGTTTGGACCTTCATTACCTGTGGTTGTGTGTCTATATATGCCAGTTTCCTGTCGTGCTGCAATTGGGCAGGCTAATGTTAGCGTCTTTAGTTAGCTCGTAGTTTCTCATTGCATGTAAATTGACACATAATGACCGTGATCTAAAAACACTTACATCCATATAATCAGTGAGTATGTTCTTCTTCTTCTTCTCTCTAGTCCTTGACTAAAACAGCTTTTATACACAAGGGGAGGAGCCGGCCGTCCCGTCCATGTAAACACGGCTCTGACAACAACACAGCCAGCGGGACTCGAGCTTCTCACTCATTGTAGACAGTCATGACTCAGAGACACATTTACACAGGAGAGACTTGATTTATGATTTATTTATGTGTAACATGTCGCACATTCTTCCTTTAAGAAAAAGCTAATGACCTAGCTCTTTATAAACACCTACGACCTTAATGATGATGATGATGATGATGGTGATATTTAGGATGGTTTTGATGCTGATTAGAACTCTCAAGAACAGCTGTCGATGTTGTGCCCCGCTCCTGGTCACTTCCTGTCAGCACCTCTGATCACTTCCTGTCAGACTTATATCTGTTTGTTTGCACTTCCTGATGTTGTTTCCTCCTCTCTAGATCCTGGCTTGTGTTGTTCTTACTCTCTGATGTTCGTCACTTTGGATAAAAGCGTCTAATGAATAAATAGTAGGATCGCCCTCAGTTTTCTAATCTATCAAAATGACCAACGACCTTCAAATGTTTCCGATTGTAGCAGGATGATATGTCTCATCCCTGCTTAATGTGAGTCTGTGTTGCCGTTCTTTCAATGGGGCCCTTGTTAGCCTATCACCTCATGGGGGCACTCTATAAAGGGAAGCCGTGTTCATCTCCTCTCCCTCTTGCTCTTCGTTTTGCCCGCCCACCTCCGGGTCGCCTCACTTCCTTCTCCTCGCTGCCACCGGTTCAGGTATGTTAGCAGTGGCTGTTTTGGCTGAAAACTTATATCCTATGCGCTGTTTCATCATACGTTCTTGCTTGTATTTAGATGCGTTACTCGCAGATCCGCCGCAGGCATGAATGACGCTGCTGGTCTCTACCGCTGCAGTGCGGGAAGTGCGTTCAGGCTGCTCTGCTGGCCTTGCCAGGTTTCATTTCGCTGGCTGCATAGCTCATTTCTGCCGTGAATTTGACGTTCACAGCGACGGCTGTGGGGCCGATTCTGCTATATAGTTTGCAGAGCAGATTCTAAATCCTTAAGTGTGCTGACGTAGCTGCCAGCTTGTGTGACAATTTAAAGGGTATGTGTATTAAATGTGGCGTTTAATACTTTGTTTATTTTTCTCTTGATTCGCCATTTGTCTGGTATTATCATTTTGTTTCCTTTAGTTCTATCCAGTAGTGTTGCAAGTTAGTGATAGTTTCTGAAACTGATATTGTGTTTTTGTTAATTAAAAAATAAACGACCTCTGCTGCTGCCAAGGCAACCTGAACAATGTCCGTTTGATATAACCCTTTTTTCACTTGCCAGAATAAGCATCCCCATAGAAACCACATCTACAGCTCATGTTGACCGTACACTGAAAACAAAAGTACCACTAACAAACTCTTTCTGTCAGTCTGAGCTAGAACACGTGTGAAGGGAAGATGTGTGAAGTGGATCGTCAAGTTCAAGTGCAACATCTGAGACTGTGAATGGAAACAAGTGGAGGGTTTTCTGTGAGCACACAAAGGAGAGGAAGACGTTCCCCTAAAGATGTTCAGAAGAAGCGTTGTGTACAAGGAGCCCTTTGATATAAAAAACACACCTTGATATGAATCTAAACTCTTCGCAGACCGTTTAGTTAAAAACCAATGAAACTAAAGATCATACCGTGATACAGTTGAGCCTGAGTATTTATCTCTGTATGCTACAGTTTCCAGGTTGATGTCACACAAAGTGATGAAGTGATAGATTTAGAGTTTCCATGGAAAAGATGAAAACTGAGTCATATGTACAGGATAAGATCAGCAGAGAAACAACGAGCATCAAAGGTCGACACAAAATGAAACTTATGTCATCTGTGGCCACATCGAACCCCACACTACACAAATCTTAAAATAAACATGTTTATGGTGACAAGGTGACAAGTGGAAAGCGCTGTTGCCTCAGCGAGATGCTTCCTGGTTCGAATCCCCGTCTGGCAGGATGTTTTCTGTGCAGAAGTTCTCTCCGGGTCCTCCCACAGTCCAAACAAAGACATGCTTGTTAGGTTAATTGGTGACTCTTAATTGCCGTAGGAAAAAGTGGTATAGATAATGGATTGATGGGCCTTCAAGATATAAAAATGCATAACTGCTGAAAGTCATTTCATTCCATGATGAACCACAAACTGTTAAAGGAGTGTTAGGTGGGGGTTTGTTTCTGTGTTAAATGGACAATGAGAATATCGTGAAACAGACTGTGGATCATCTTACATTTATTTAGCCGTGGTCTAACAACAAAACAACACAATACACATCGCAGACAATTCCTGACAAATATCTGACCATTGCTCACACATGCTAACCAAGATCTCACAATGGTTGGCCCATGCTGACCAGTATTACAATCACTGACCAAGTATTCATTTACACATGCGGACCAGGATCTCACCATCACTGGCCAAGTGTTCATCTACACAGTGTTGCTTTATATTCTGCTAGAAAGTTACAGCCCACACATTCTTTACTTTTTGTGTACTTCTCTATAAGGCCAGAATGAAGACATCAACTTGACTCGTAAATCAGACACATTCATTTCTTCAGAGTCACATTTCCTTTTCAGCTCACAGCAGACACTTGGCTCCAATCCCAATATAACTTTGCTGCTGTGAGATGTCTTACACATATATATTACAGCTTCACAAACCTAAAAGAATTACTCTTAAATGGTTGACACAATTCAAAGATATATCCACAAAATTATCAAGATGAATGAATCCATGAAAATACGTACTAACAAGGAGGAATTTTGACTCTTTGATCCAGTAGGTGTCGCCCTTGAGCACCAGCATGAAACCAAAACAAACTGCTGTTTGGCCACACCTCCTCTATTCTGAAGCCTCCGCCCTCCTCCAGCGACACCTCCAACCTCTCTCCACTCGTGTTCACACAAAGGAGTTTAGCACAAGCGACGTACAAAAGTTGTCCTCGGCTCAAGCTGCAATCACCTGTGTCCTGCATTGTTGTGTTAGCAGGCTAATGGTAGCGTCTTTAGTTAGCGCCTTGCTTCACGTGTAAATTGACACATAATGACTGTGATCTAAAAACTCTTACGTGACATCCAAATAATCAGTGAGTATGTTCTTCTTCTTCTCTCTAGTCCTTGACTTAAACAGCTTTCATACACAAGGGGAGGAGCCGGCCGTCCCGTCCATGTAAACACGGCTCTGACAACAACACAGCCAGCGGGACTCGAGCTTCTCACTCATTATAGACAGTCAGGACTCAGAGACACATTTACACAGGAGAGACTGGATTTCTGATTTATTTATGTGGAACATGTCGCACATTCTTCCTTTAGAGCTAAAAATGTAAATGTTCATCAAAAATACAAAGAAATGCTGAAAACCAACAGAAACTAAAATCTTATCATGAACAGGTATCCCTGAGTGAAGCACACGTCTGAGAACCCTCTCACACACACTCCTGCTGCACAGACAGGACGGTCCCAGCTGTGAGTGTGAGTATAAATAAATGGAAACATCAAACAGACATCAGCCTTCACCAGCGTGTCAGACGTCACTCTAATGTTTGGCTACAGCGCAGGTTTACCAAGAAACCTGAGCACACAGAATCATGGAAGGCACACGCGCACACATGCACACACACACACGCACGCACACACACACACTCGCCTGGCAAGACATCAAGCACACACAAACAAGCAAGCGCACACTCAAACTGGCTGAAGTACTCCTAAATTCTTGGCAGAGATAGTATTCCCTAAACAGGGTGCGATTAGTTAACTGATCTCTTCAAAGCACACACACACACACACACACACACACACCGTACACACACATATGCTGAGTAGGTGTGTGAACAGAGAGCTGCACAGAGCCCTTCATCTCGGCTGCAGCTCTTATTTGGATATTTAGTCTCTCTCAGGGAGTTGTGGCTTTAAGCCATGTGTGGATGCTTCAACAAACAAACAAGCACAGATTCAGATTCTCTGACAGCGTCGATGTGTTTCCTCATTCTCTCAGGGTGTTTTCAAACCCGTAGTTTGTTTGCTATGTTCCAATTCAGATAATAATATGAGTCATTGTTTTATTTTCCCCCTCTGGTCTTTTTGTGTTCACACTTTAATATTGTAAGGCGGCCGAAGCACACATCATGCAGGGCTGCCCGACGCCATTAAAGCACAGCCTCCTTTCTCCACTGCGTAGGGAAACACATGCTATTCACGCTAGTCATGCTAGTTTACAAGTCACACTTTGCACCCTGCCTCCCCCTCGTGTCAGTGAATGAAAGTGAATTGTGTCTCAACAATCAGGTAAGCCTTTATTCTTCCCTCCAAGTTTGATCAAATAACAGCAACATTTGGTGTGTGTGTGCTCGCCTGCTCTTTCTCTCTCTGGGGCTTTGACACAGGCTAGCAGGGCTTTAAATTAACACCCGCCAACCCGCCAAATGCGGGTAAAAATTTACTTTGGCGGGTAACATTGTAGAGTTACTAGCCATTTTGGCTGGTGATGAATGACGCAAATATCACTGGATGGGACGATGCAAGACAAAAATCTGTCCCGTTTGGTTCCACAGCCACGATTCGGGGCATATCATTTGGCAGCGGGGGAATGGGAGGGGGGCTTTTCATTCTATCATGCTGCCACACAGACGCGTCTCCCCCTCCCCTTTTGCTCCTCTGCTGAAAATAAAACTAAACTTAAGAGTTAGTCTGTAAAAAGAACTCCATCCTGGTTATATGCAACTGTTTGTTAGATATTTTCAAACCGACAGGGCTTGAGAGACAGTTATCTGCACAGTTACAGTTTGCACTTTGGATGACAGCACAACGAACTCTTTGAACGAGCGACGTTAACGTCGAGAGTCAGACAGAGCGGAGCTCAGACTGTCAGTCAGTGATGGGAGATATAATCCTGTTATTTAAACTGATGCTGCCAGTGTTATTCTGCTCTCTCTTATTTTCTACAAGTTACTAACAAGCCTCTCCACCCTGAGCTCTCCTGTTGTGATACCTGAAACGAGAATTAAACTAGGCCTAGGCTACGTTATAAGAGATCTGCGAGGTCCGGACCGCGGCTGTTTATATATTTTTTTGCACAGACAGTACATTAATTTATTTCTATAGGCTACATTGTTTTCTTTGCAAGCAGCTTGAAGTGTTTTCAGTCAGCAGCTCTCTCTCCTCTCGTTCAGTGTGCAGCAGGCAGATGAGAGTGAGTAACCATGGTGACTGTCTGTCTGTCAATCAACGATGTCCCGCCCCTCTATGAATAAAACTCTTCTTTCAGTAAAACTTACTTTGACCATGTGTCTGTGACATAATCACAGTCATTCTGGATTATGTTTGATTCTATAAAACAACTGAAGAACAGAAGTCGACATGTTTTCAAATGAATGCATCGCTGTATAAAAATGTGATGAACACTACATTAGATTTAAAGACACAAAGTGGAGCACACACCGCTCAAATTGTGCATAAATGGATCAGAATGTAGAGAAAGACATTTCTGGTTTTAAAAATGTTCTGGGGGGGGGGGGGGGGTCTCACGCACCACTAGTGTGAAGGTGGTTGTTTGTTTAGTTGATGTTTTTTAAAATGCAGTGGCACTTTTCCTTTTGATCATTTTATTTCAAATGCTGAACTTTAATTTATTTCCATTAAGAACTTTTTGGTTTGCACCAAATAGAAAACCTCTCTTTTTCAATACAGGTTTGAAAATAAATGCACCTTATGTTCTTAAGCCAAACAGTTGTTAACCTTTTTGTTACCAAATAAATGAAAAGCATGTTGAAATAGACAATGTGCAACACCCCAAACATACGTGGAGATATTTGGAGTTAAAAAACCAGAAGAGCAAAAGAGGAAGGCTGCTGCAGACACAGGGGACAAGAAAGAAGAAGAAAATGAGGACTTTTAATTCTTAATGGCTGTGAGTGGCTCGTATTCAACCAAGAAATGAATACCATGTACTGTAAGGATTGTCGGGTCTACACAAAAGACCATTTTAAAACAAACTTTTGGATGGTGGGAAATCTGGTTGGCTGGTAACTTTAAAAATCTACTAGCCATACTGGCTGGTGATCAAAAAAGTTAATTTAAAGCCCTGCAGGCTAGGTACTGGAACAGATTAACATCTCTTACAACACCTGCTTTGTCTCGTGTGTGTTCAATCCAGTAGGTTTAAAAGAAGCGTGCTGTGGCTGTAAAGACTTTTACGCTGTTGAGTCGCTTCTATTATGAAGAGGTCATACCATGAAATGTCGTGTTCAGCAGCTGCTTCAAACCACACGTACAGGTACAGGTTCAGTCACGTACAGTGACTTTTAAAAACATCTATCTCTGCTCTCACACACAGAGTATGCTAATCTGACTGACCTTATTTTACTTAGCACTGGGATCATGTAGTATAAGAAATCTGTCCCTGCTGCACAGTCCCTGGTGAGTCTGCAAAATGTGTGTCTTTATGTTTCCAGGTCGAGATTGTTCATGCAATTAAAAATTAAACTTTGACACTGACAGCAATGGTTGAAAATGAAGGAGAAAAAGACAGATCTCAGAAAGAGTAAAAGAAACTCAGAGATCATTAGCTGGCTGATATGCATGGCAGCATGCACAGAAGAACGTTCTCTCTTTCAGCAGGCTCAAAGGTTATTAAGGAGGGAACCTGTTCGTAATACCAGTAAGAGGAAAATGATATGCAAAGCCTTGACGTGATATTCAGCGGCTCATGTCAGTTAATAGTAACATTAAGAACGATATGGACATCGCCTGGTGTTTAGACGCCTCCCGCTTGGTGGAAACGTCGATGTTTTCTGGATCAAATGTCTCTTCAGTAGCTGAACTGTTTTATTCATCAAGTAGTGTAGCGTTGGTGCGGTGAAGCTTTATTTCATTTAGAGTAACAAGCAGCAGGTAGCTCGCACAACACTGCTAAAGATCAGTAGCGCTCAGAGCCATGTGTGTGGATTATTTATGTGTTTGTACACAATGATGACCCAACGGTGGGGCAGAAGGTCAGCTAGCGGCAGTATCAGAAAGTGCAGGACCATCGGGACGCCTTCTCCGATTATTTGAACTGATTGTCTAAAGTGACAAGCTAACCTTTAGCCGTTCTCACTGTCAGGTCGGTGGGTGAAGGGTCAAACTAAATGGTTACAGCCATTTAGGACATCTTCATATACCATGTGATTTTTATAATAAAGACGCATACAGTATGTACCTTTATGCTGATGACCAGGACATGAATACTGAGATGTGTCAGATGTTTATTGCTTGTTAATCAGCGGCGTTCTGCCTAGACAGCGGAAAGGACATGAAAGGCAGTGTTGCGGATATATCGGCCTGTGCAGGTCAACAAAAAAAGGGCACCGGAGGGACTAAACACGGGAGGAAATACACTAACACGCAGATGGAATGATTCACTTTCAGATCCACGATGCATCGTTGATTAGACAACACATGAAATTATAACTGGTACCAGTTACCGGATCGTAATAATTGCGTGTGATTAAAGTTCAGTGTAGTGTGGCGGTCAACAGAAAGTTTCCGCTCCCAGGCTTAACCCCTCTCTCCGTCTAAGCCAAAAAAAACCAGTGAACAGGTGAGTGTGGTTCATATATTGACCGCCATCACCGCAATTACAATACAACAACAATAGTAGGTAGATTGTAAACAATAGATACATACAAGACGTTGTAAAGACGTAGCGTATGGCTTCAGATGGCGTCTCTGACAGCTGGACTCTCTAGAAAAGGAGCTTGTGTTGTTTTCTTTTCTATTCAAAGATCACACGGCACAAGACACCAAGATCTTATTCCAGGGATCTGGCCTGCTTCCCCGTGTTTCTCTTAATTGCTTTGTTTTCGTGCCATTGTGATGCGTTCACATCTGCTGTGATGTAAATGTGACGTCTCCTTGAAATTGGTCCATACGGTTTGTGTTTACCTGCACTCTTTATTTCATATCAATATTTAATCTCAATCTCATTTAAACGTTTCACTCTGTTTTTATCGTCTTCATAAAAAATATCTTCACGGTTTTCTTTGCCTTTAACAAACTGTGCTGTATAAATGAAGCTCCACACACACACACACACACACACACACACACACACACACACACACACACACACACGCACACACACACACACACACACACACACACACACACACACACACACACACACACACACACAGTTATCATTACCAACAGATAATAGTCCGTCCCCCGCTGGGGGCTCTGATATCATTATGAACACTCCTCTTCCCTCTATGAGCGAGGCCTGTAAGTGTAAATGATTTTGATAATGGCCTCATTAAAGACGATCATCCTGAAACCTTTTTCTCCTGTTTCCTTAGCTCTCTGCTTCTTAATGTCACCGCCGTGCTTCAGGTTGTTAATGACCTCACTTGAAGTTCCTGCAGCTTTGTATCATATTCATTATTAAGATCATCTTCTGAACGCTCCAAGATATTGTGCTGGAGGAAATGTGGAGCGACCTCCTGGGATCCTTTTAAATAATGCTGGCTGCAATTAAGTCTTTGCTGTGCAGAAGAGGACAGATATGAGTGTGTAGTTTCTTTGCCTGTTGGTTTCTTTTCATCTCTTCGTGTCATGAAATTAAAGCAGAAGACTCTTCAAATGTTGATGAGTCAATCAAACACCGTTAGCATCAGAACAACAATAGAGGCAGCAGAGTATAAACATGATTGATCTCAATGAGAGTCGCTCCGATGAGTGTTAGTCCAAAATTCTCTCTTTGTGCTCTGAATTTCATCCCCACCATCTCCTGAGAGAAGTATCCTAAACTTATAAAACACCCGCGTCTCACTGCAAAGCGTCTCAGCGCAGGTGTCATTTTAACGCTGAGCGCTCATGCTGTTTAAAAAGCAAATGATCTTGCGCCCCTGATAGCGACCAGGACTGTGTTTGTGGTCAGGAGCAAGCTGGCTTGTTTCTATCTGCACCTTAGACCACATAAAACCTGGTCTAAAGTCTGAAATCCGTAGCAAAGCATGTTCCTGATGTTTAGGAAGATGGGCATACACACATACAGGATGCACAGCAGCGCACCTACTCCACAGTTTAATATCAGTGCCACTGTACATTTAAATTGAGTTTTTAAAATGGACAGAGGGCTGACTGCAATTTCCACATAGACTGTGCGCGCACTCTGCTCAGCTGGGTCAGTTTCTGGAACTAATGTTGTAGTACTCGAAATCGGTCTTAGTCTCAAGACGAAGGAAAACAGCCCTTTCTAAATGAAGGAATTACTTCAACTTGTTTTGATTTTTATCCCCCGGTTTCGGCCACAACCTTCCTGGTGTTACGGTCTATGACACGCTGCATACAAGATGAGGATTTTATAGAGACATTTATAGTCTTGGTCTTGACTCGATCTCGAAGCACCCTGGTCTCGGGTATGTCTTGGTCTCGGTGAGTGTGTTTTGACTACAACACAACTCTGTTGTGGGATGATATCAGTGACGCACTGATGTGTGACGTGTATTCATATATTTCATATCTGTAATCATTGGGGAAAGATAAAGTCCGTCTCCCTCCTCCCCTCTCACGATCAGCTCACAGAGCTCCTCGATCAAGACATCTGATTGGTCAGTACAGACGATGCTTCATACAGGCTGCAGAGCAGGTCAGGTGTTCAGCATAAGTTACCATGGTGATCTACCCCCCGTAAGGAGTGAAACACCTTAAAACTCAGAGTTAACCCTGAAGTTACCTCGACTACTGACGATCCTGCTTCACCGCCCTGTGAACCTTGGAGCAACACAAGGGTTTTGTGTATCTGAAGGGTATGAATCATGCATCACATCATTTCCTGCTGATGAAATATTCTCAAATAACCTGTGCAACTAAACATAAGAACCAACGACAAAGGCATCAAATCCTGAAATAACAAAGAGAACAAAACACAAAGTGTAAAAAGAAACAACCATCAGAGCAAACAGGCACAAAGATAAAGACGACAACAGAGAGACAAATATACTGATGGCCTCACAAATCCACACTGACACTCATGAAGTGAGTCAGAGCTCTGCACAGACAAAGACAGAGACATGATGCATTCACTGCTCCTTGGAAATTTAGATTCTTTGACAGCCTAATAGCTTTGACTGATGTTTGCCACAGGGCTACACACACACACACACACACACACACACACACACACACACACACACACACACACACACACACACACACTCAGCCCTTATTAAAATAAAGCAGGACAGCGAGGAGGAGACTAGTTTGTGTCTTTGACATTGAGATTGATCCTGAAAATAAATGAAGATATAAATCATAGAAAGGTGGATGAGGGGATAATGAGAGGCTGATAAGAGACGGGATGGGAAAAGAGAACCTGCTACCCGTTTACAACCATGTTAAACATTCTTCTAAAGTTTGCCCATACAGTGAGGTGAACCAGATGCCACACTAAAGTAACTTCTGGTCCATCTCATGTCTGCATGTCGGCTGCAGACAGATGGCTTCATTTCTCTATGACATGCATGTTACAGTTTTCTCTTTTGCATGAACAGCTCCTGAAACTCCACAAAAACATCGACACAACATACAAACATCTCACATCTCCTGCAAAAGCAAACACTACTATAACACACTGTAATTGCATGTCTTTGTCTTTGGTAGCATGCTGTTAATATGAACACAAATGCAATGAGGAAACAAAATCTCTGAATTCATAAAGGGATTTTGATCATGATTGAGGAGGTGCTGGATCCAATCAAAAGGAGGTGCCCGATCTTGTTCCGGCAGGATCTGTCACAAGTCCTGATTATTATTATATTTTTCATACAATAAGCCTATCTTTTTTTAAGTACACGATAAAGCCCCTGAGCCGTGGCCCAGCCTCTGGCTCTCTCTCTCTGCTCAGCTTTGAACTGTTTGTCAGGGGATGTGGACCGAGCTGAAAACAAACACTTCAAACAAAGGCCATTTCCCAAATCAGTCCCTCTCTGAAACACTTCACTCTGCAAGAGAGTCACACTTGTTATTCTGGAGAGCTCTCAGTGTAAAGACAGAAGGTATAAATAAAGAGGTAAACTGTGGGACACAGGCAGGAAACGGTGGTCACCATGGATACTAATAGATAGCCGCTCTGCTGTAAGGCTGTATTTTGTGCTAAAAGAAACAAACAGAGGAGGTCCTCTTAGTGAAGACCTGTGCTGCGTGGATCCACAGCCACAGAGTAACCTTTCTTTATTTGATAATTAACTCTCCGTGGTCGCCCACAGGATGATAAAACCAGAAAAAGATATGAGAATCACATGCAGAGATAAGAATTGGAGTGACTAATTAATGCATGAAGATCCCAGTGATGCCGCCTGACCACCATCCCTTTATACTTGTGTGATGTGAGTTCATGAACTATGTCAGGGGTGTCCAAACTTTTTGCAAAGAGGGCCAGATTTGGTGAGATGAAAATGTGTGAGGGCCGACCATTCAGCCTGACATTCCTCACATGGAACACAAATAAATCTAAACAAATTTTACCAAGTCACTCATTTCATATTTGCCTTTTTTTATTTATATTTTAAGAAGCTTAAACATGTCTTAGGTTCATTTGAAACATGACATATTATTGGCAATTAAATGTTCACTGTAGACATGACATATTATTGGAACTTTTAAATTCAAAACAGAGAAATAGCTAATCTTATTCAGATGTGCAAACATTGACCACAAGTCTCAGTGCATATATATTTATAACTGTGGTTTTGATAGTCACAAAACAAAATTTATTCACTGAGATTTTAGAATTTAGTCGTCTCAGATGACAGATGACTTGCCTGCACTAATGTGAAGGGTGATACTGAGATCTGGACTGCAGTACATAGGTCAGGTCTGGCTCAAAGGCAGTGGTTTTGATGCGCAAGATGTCACGCAGGTGAGAGTCAGTTAGTCGTGTCCTCACGCGGCTCTTGTTAAAGTTCATAACCGAAAAGGTCTTCTCACACAAATACGTCGAGCCAAACAAGCTCAGCATTTTCTTAGCAAATGTTCGAATCTCTTGGAACCTGCCTTCATCCAGCTGGCGGTAAAAGTCCGCAAGAGAGAGCTGTTGGTGTCGACTGCGGCACTCGGCGTCACACTGCAGCTCAATGAGCTCCAGCTGCAGGTGGTCCGGAGCATTATCAGGGTCCACGGAGAAAGGAGAGGAAAAAATCGCAATCTCCTTCTCAATAGCTGCAAAATCCCGAAAGCATTGTTGGAACTCCTCAGCCAGAGATGAGATGTCTGCTGCATACCTCCTTGTTTGTGCGTTGATATTGCTCTGTGGAAAGCTGGTCATGATTCCCTGCAGCGCCGGGAAGTGTGTGGTATTGGGCTGCGTTTGTGACAAGTGCCTTTGGAAAAGTTGCAGCTTGGTTCCAAAGGCTTTGATGTGTGAATACAGTTGGCTTATCACTGCATTTGGCCCCTGAAGGCTAGTGTTCAGCACGTTCAGGTGCTTTGTTGTGTCAACTAAAAAACCCAAATCAGCCAGCCAAACTGGGTCACATAGTTCTGGGATTGATTGTCCCTTTTTTGCCATGAACTCTCCGATTTCCTGCCTAAGAGAGTAGAAGCGCTGCAGTGCAGACCTCCGACACGTCGTTGTGATAGACAACATCTCCGTATTCAGCCTGGATGTCGATTAGAAACTGTTGAAACTGACGGTGGCACAGGGCTTTGGAGCGAATATAATTAATAGCCTTTATTACCGGTTTCATAACATGATCATATTTGAGATGTTTGGCACATAGAACTTCCTGGTGAATAATGCAATGAAGTTTTACAGCTTTACCTCCTTGTTCGACGACTTTGTTACAGATACGGGTTGATAATCCACTGCGTTCGCCAGCCATGGCAGGTGCGCCGTCCGTAATAATCCCAGAAACTTTATCCCACGGGAGTTTCATGTCATCTACAGCAGAGCAAACAGAAACAAATAAATCTGCTCCTCTTGTTTGGTTTTTAAGGCTCTGGAGGTCAAGTAGCTCTTCAGTCACGTTCATTTCACTGTCCACTCAAAAAAATAAGTAACTGAGCGGTGTCAGATGCGTCCGTGCTTTCGTCGCAAGCTAAGGAAAAAAAAGTCAAACTCCTTTCCTCTGGCCCCCAACTGTCTCTTAATATCTGATGAAACATCTTCAGTTCTCCGTGCCACAGTGTTACGAGCCAGGCAAACATTGGCAAACTCTTGCTTCTTCTCAGGACAGATTTTCTCCACCATTGTCATCACGCAGTCTTTGATAAATTCACCCTCGGTAAAAGGTTTGCAGTGCTTAGCAATCAGCGTTGCCACCTCGTAGCTCGCCTTTGTAGCATTTTCATTTGACTCTCGGGCTCTTGTGAAAAATCGCTGACGTTAAACCAGCTTCCAGTTGCTTCAATTTTTCGCTGCGTTCGTTCCCCGTTAGCTTGTCGTACATGTCGGCATGTTTCGACTGGTAGTGTCTCTTGACATTGTATTCCTTAAAAACAGACACAGTCTCTTGGCAAGTTAGGCAGACACAGTTGTTTCGTATTTCAGTGAAAAAATAGTCCAATTTCCACTTGTCCTGGAAGCGCCGGCTCTCACTGTCAACTTTCCTTTTTTTATTTGCGGTCGCCATTTCAGAAATTGGCCGGGAAGGGTCACACAGGGATCATGCAGCCAGAGTTCGACTGAGTGCTGCTGCCCTCTTCTGGGTAAATATAAAATAGCTTTTGTACGTGTGTATTTTATGCGCTGGTCAACAGTGGTGGCGGGCCACATATTATAGATTTTATGACAGAGGCTGCGGGCCTGATGAAATTTGACCACGGGCCGCAATTGGCCCGCGGGCTGGACTTTGGACATGTCTGAACTATGTTTTTAAAGGTCATATATTCTCCCCCTCTTCATCAACCAGTGTAAATAAGTCTCAGAGCTCCTCAAAACATGTGTGTGAAGTGTCTTGTTCTAAATCCACTCTGATCCTGTATTTGATCATGCCTATAAACCCCTCTATTTCAGCCCTGCTCAGAACAGGCTGTTTCTGTGTCTGTAGCTTTAAATGTAAATGAGCTGTGTCTGACCACGCCCCTCTCTGGAAGGGCTTGGGTGGCTCGGGCTTTCTCGCTCCATGTCCTATTGTTTACGGTGAGAAGGCAGACTCAGAGGGCAGAACAAACACCTAGCTGTGGGAGTGTCACCCACCTGGGGGAGGGGTTAAATTGTAAATAGTAAATGGACTCGAGCTTATATAGCGTTTTTCTAGTCTTCTGACTACTACTACTCAAAGCGCTTTTACACTGCATGTCACACCTACATATTCATACCCTTTCACACACTGATGGCAGTGGTTGCTATGTAGTATCATCCATCAGAAGTAACTAATCCATTCATACACCACCACCGAAGCAGCGGGATTAAGTGTCTTGCCCAAGGACACATCGGACATGTTGCTCAGCTGGGGATCGAACCCTCGACCTTCAGGTTGAGAGACGACGACTCTACAACTGAGCCACAGGGTTACACAAGGGTTACTGCCCTTTGTGATGTCATGAAGGGAAAATCTCCAAACGGCCTGTTTGAGCACACATTTTCTGAAAAGTGGAGCAGGCAAAAGACGGAGAGGATGGACTTTTCTCATCATTGGGGGGTTTGTAGACAGACTAGGGACACATATTAGAGAAACATGGGGAAGTGGATTTTACATTATATGTGACATCCTCTGAGCCTCCTCCTGGTGATAATCACATCAAGCTCAAATCAGCAACATGAGCTTCACAACGTTGTTTTCCGTTGTAATAGTACGTCTAATTTTTAATGGTGTTTTATCTTGAAACAGCTTTGCTCTCTTTTGGCCTTGGTGGATGTTTTGCATGTTTTTGTCAAGTTTTCCACGAGTCTCTAAAACAAACTGACCAAAGTTAAAGCTGATTATCTTTGCTTGATACAACAATTTCAGTTTAAGAAGTTTAGAAAGATTAAGGCAGGAAAATAAGTGAATCACACAGCTTTAAATGGAACACAGTCCATTTCTGGATTGCTCATCCTTTCTTCTCTTTTCCACACACAAGCAGTCACTGAAACACAGAAAAGCTCCTACTGTGGGATCAATGCTGACAGGAGAGGGACGAGGTTCTGTGGTCAGAGGCTGGCAGAGTTGCTACTGGGTAATCAATCCAGGAAAATTGTACATGAAAGCAAAAATAACAATCTAGCAGTGTGAGCAGGGTGAGCAGGGTGAGTGGAAAAGTACTGAGTGAATGCAGGTGAGCACAGCTGTGAGTAAAAGTGACCTGCGGTGTAAGAAGAGCTTTGAGTATTCAGAAGACTAAATAGAGACGGTCGTACTGACACTGAGTATGAATGGTGCCCTTTGAGGCTATTACTTCATTTCATATTCTAATGGGCACTGAGGCATGTTGCTACAGTTTCCTCAGGCATGAATGTTAACTCATATTATTATGAGCTTTTTATATATTTATATATACTTTCAATTCAAGCCACATTGTTTCTGCATGACTGAGTTTCTGCAGACTAAGTACCCGTGTACTGTATGCTGTTACATTTACATGAACAGGTGTAGTAAATCTGACTCTGGACTCCTTCTGAGTCCTTTGTTTTGATGAACCCTCCGACGATACATTGACTGTTGAGACTCAATGTTTCGCTGAGGGTCGGTGCTTCAGACTGTTCTAGGTTCTCAGCCTGTGCATTGTATCCACGAACAATGAGATACACGGACTCTCTGTCATGTTGTCGTTATGTCAATGTTAATGAAATGTCCCGTAAATAGTTAAAATACAACAGCACGCATTCTAAGCACGTAGTAATATTAAAAATAGATGACAAATCCATCCCAAAAAGCTGAATTTAGGAGTTTAGAGACAGAAAGTGTGGATACTTCCATCCAGCTCACAGGCTCCCTTTGTGCTTTGATAATAGGGTGATAAACCACAGCCTCCAGAATCAGGACTTTTCGTCAGTATTATCTGCCAGATGTGTTTGTTGACCAACACTCAACCCAGCCCAGGTTGAGAACTACAGACCGATTTCTCTTCTGCCCTTTCTGTCAAAAATACTCGAGCACACAGTCTTTAATCAAGTCTCTGAGTTCCTGTCCAGAAACCATCTGTTTGACCCAAATCAGTCAGGCTTTCAGCGGGGCCACTCTACTGAGACTGCACTACTGTCAGTAACAGAATCGCTAAGAGCTGCTAGAGCTGCGGGTCAGTCCTCAGTTCTATTACTAGACCTGTCTGCTGCCTTTGACACAGCCTCCTATCCACGCTCTCTGAATTAGGCATCTCAGGATCTGTCCTCTGCTGGTTCGTGTCCTACCTCTCCGGGCGATCTTAGAGTGTCTTGGAAGGGAGACGTGTCCAAAGCACACAGTTTATCCACAGGGGTGCCCCAAGGGTCAATGATTGGTCCCCTTCTCTTCTCCATATACACAAGCTCACTTGGTTCAATAATTCATTCTCATGGCTTCTCATACCACTGCTATGCTGACGATACCCAGCTCTTCCTGTCATTCCCGCCAGACGATGTTACAGTCTCAGCAAGAATCTCGCCATGAACGCCACCTTCAACTCAACCTTTCAAAGACTGAGCTCCTTGTCATCCCAGCCAGGCCCTCTATGCAACAACAGATCACTATCCAGCTTTGTACAACCAAACTCATGGGTGTCATGATTGATGACCAACTAACATTTACGGTTCAAGTAGCCTCGATTGCCCGGTCATGTCGATTTGCCCTGTACAACATCAGGAAGATCAGACCTTACCTGTCAGAACATGCTACACAGCTCCTGGCACAGGCTCTTGTGTTATCACGCATCGACTATTGCAACTCCCTACTGGCAGGTCTTCCTACATGCTCTATCAAACCCCTGCAGATGATACAAAATGCAGCAGCACGACTGGTCTTCAACCTCCCTAAACAGCACACGTCACTCCGCTGTTCATCTCCTTACACTGGCTCCCAGTTACTGCTCGTATCAAATTTAAAACTCTGCTGCTTGCTTACAAAACAGCGACAAAAACGTCTCCTCCTTACCTAAACTCTATAATCCAGGTCTACACTCCCTCCCGCCCACTACGCTCTGCCAATGAAAGGCGTTTGATCCAACCTTCACAAAAGGGTCCTAAGTATTTAACTAGACTCTTCTCCTCTGTCGCCCCCCGGTGGTGGAACGCACTACCAATCTCCATTTAATCTGCAGAGTCCCTTTGCACTTTTAAGAAAAAGCTAAAGACCCAGCTCTTTCAAGAATACCTACGACCTTAAAGGGATACTTCACCCATTTTCATTAAGCTTTGTATCATTAGAAACCTGGTAGTATTTGTGAATGGTCGTGCATCTGGCCCTCATTTTGCCCTTAGACGAGAAAGCTCCTTATTTCTTTGTCTGAAAAGGAGCCTCCGATGACGCAAAAATCGTCATTTTGCGTCATCGGAGGCTGTTGTGGTTAGCAGGGGTGAAACTACATCACTAGTTCCTCATGTTTTCAACCACTGAAGCTACAGACCTATCACAGATCAGTGGGCGGGACCTCACTGCCAGAATCGAAACTTAACGTCCGCCATATTGCTCTATGCTAACAGACTCTATGGAGAAAGCTGATAAGGACCGAGAATGGCGAAAAAAGAATGTTTCAACTTCAAACTGATATGGATGAAGGGGATTATGAAGGTCTTGTGCTTGAATCAGATGTTTGTGGCTCTTTCTACGAGCCGCAATATAGCGGCGAGCTGGCTGCTGGTGCCGACAGGCAGGCTAACAAGCCTAGCTGGCTAGGTACATTGCTGTGAGAAGGAAGAAGGAGCCGGGGCAGACTTGTGTTGTGTGCTGTCACTGTTTGCCTATGGACACAGACATAGAGTCTGTTTTCTGCCAGGAATTTCCAAGATGCCAATTCCTTCTGAAAGAAATCTCAGATTCAGTTGAGGAAACGGCCGTATTTGTAAATGTTCGTATATAATACTGCATTCAGGTGCTGCTCGGGTGGTCCAAGTTTCTTAGAGAAATCTTATTGTCAAAAGTAATATTTGAGCAAAAAGTTGATGTGCGATACGTGCATGAATAAAAAGTATGTTAACAAAACACAAAACTGACTTGAGCAGGTGTTTCATGTGCATTTTACAACTCGGAATCTAATTTTTCTGATACCACGTGAATGCACCTCTCCTTCAGCGTGGAGTGTCCTGTTGTGCATTCTGGGAGTTGTTGTCTTTCATCCACATAAGCCAAAAAGAAACTTTCTGCCTTTTCTCGGTCAAGAAGGCACCAACTTCAAAATTTATTTCACATTTCTACTACATATATGACCCAATTTCACTACAGATTCATGTTTCAACGGGTGAAGTATCCCTTTAAAGATGATGAAAATGATGGTCTCGATAGATGATGATGATGGTAATGACGATGGTTTTGTTTGATAACGATGACTTTCAAGATGGTTTCTACACTGATGAGAGCTCTTAAGAACTGCCTTCAATGTTGCCCCTCCTCTTGGTTGTCCAGTGAGTGCCTTTTTCAAGATTCAGTGCCATGTTGAAGATGGGTTGGTAGTTTGGTGTGTACAGCGTCTACCACACAGACGATAATAGGGCGAGCTGCCCAGGTATATTTATTTATTTAGGACCATATTTTGATCGCCATTGCGAGACAGAAAGAGAGGTCCGTGGTAGTATGTTCATCTCTTAAGCTCTTGAAGATTTGCTAAAACTGAAATTTCTTAGGTCGTCAATTTAATCTTTTTCTGCAGCTGCTTGCTGCCAATGTCATCCTACACTATTAGTTTGGGATGATCGTTGTAATGCAGAAAATCAAACATAAATGACGTTACTTGAGCATCTTCAACCTACCTACGTTTCTGCTCTCAAAAGAGCAGAAACACAAAAAAACACAATTAAACATTGGCGGAGTGAACACGCTGCTGTGCAATAGAGAGGACAGGTGTGTGTGCGTGTGTGTGTGCGCGTGTGTGTGTGCGTGTGTGTGCGTGTGTGCGTGTGTGTGCGTGTGTGTGCGTGTGTGTGTGTGTGCACGCGCGTGTGTGTGTGTGTGTGTGTGCGCGCGTGTGTGTGTGTGTGTGATGAAAGAATAGGAGGGAAGTAAAATGAGCAGATTTTTCTTTAAGAATTATTTTTGGACAGTAGATACAGTCAGAAACCGGGGAGAGAGAGAGATGATGATGAATGCAGAAGTTGGTTCGCGTCGTCTCCCAAAGGCTCCGACTGGATCAAAACGGGAAAATATTTAAAAGAAAGTCTTTTGATAGTTCAATTTCCTCTTTAGAATAACCTGATGGCCATCTCGATTTATCCAAATCAGGAAACTGGTGTCCAAGACGTGATGAGCCCAGAAGAGTTGAAAAGGCCTTTGCTTTGAGCAAGGAAGAATGAAAGTTCTCAAAAATGTGCGTAAAGTTACGAAGTTCAGTAGTCGTTCCTACGGTTCGAAATCTTGAAGTTAAGAAAAAGAAGACTGCCGTGAAGAAAAAAAACAAAACTAAAAGTGAGACAAAGAAACTAAGAGTGAGTCTTGAGGTAGAAAAACTGAGCAGTGACTGCAAAAAGTGAGACTTGTAAGAAGAATTGTTGTCCCTCTTATCAGTGGAGCAGGAGAGGGGGGCAAATGGTCACTCCCCCGTTAAAGGACATCGTTTTAATTACCGAGTTTACTCAATAATATTACGAATCAGAACTAAAACATATATACGTCACCATACATTCATCTCTATGTAAATTGTAAATTCACGTAAATGTAAGTCACGTCATATATTTAGATATACGTTTCTATGTCACATCCTGAGGAAATCATTAAATGTTAGTCAATCAAACAGTGTTATACGTTTGACATACTTAATAAGGCAGATTAATAAACATATGAAAAGCAATAGGTGTCTTTAAATAACACCTCCTACAGCTAATAACACATCATACGATTATAACACATATGGAACATGTGATTATAACAGCTTACGTATCCTCAGTGTCCTGGCCTCAAGGGGGCGATGGTGGTCCACGTCAAATTCCTATTAAAATTGACTTACTTCTCATTTCTTAAATAGACATCGGATTTTAAGCAGAAAAAGTTCATTTCAAAACATTCAATGTGACATTTACAGATATGTGGACTCAGAGAGGTCTAAGTGTTCATGTGATGGAGAATTAAACACTGTGGTCTCAGAGAGTCCTAGGGCAGTGATCTCAATGATTGACTTTCCTGATAAATTCCAGAGCTACAAATGGTTTTAACCTCTGGGGGTTTTATTGATTTGCAGTTCAAAATGTCAGTCTGTTCGTGGATAACAGCGTCTCTTGTTTCCTGTTAGTTGTTTATCCAAGGTTTTACAAGTTAATGATATACTCTCTCTACAGCTTGTCTGACAGAAAGAGGCTTTCAAATCGTCAATCAGTTCCTTTGGTCTTGATTGGAAGTAAGCAAGAAGTTAATCAACCGACTGACATCTGTCCTCCGACTTACAAATGTAGAGTTAATGCTTTCCGGACACCTCTTAAGCCCGTTGTTCTGTGTGCTTTTGTGTAGTTGAATACTTTTCTAAATAAATGCGACTTATAGTCAGGTGCGACTTATGTATGTTTTTTTCCTCTTCATGACGCATTTTTTGACTGATGCGACTTATAGTCCGGAAAATACGGTAGAGTGGCTGCTTGAAAACTGCCCCCCTTTAAATCCAGCACACCAGATGTCCCTAGCCCTCCTCCACAACCAGCGACTGAAGCATGTGACGCTGTGCACTGCAGATCCTGATGAGAACAAACCCTCTGTATTCTCGGCTGTACTAACTCCAAATTACAGCACAGCTCTTGATGGAAAGGTCAATTCTTCCCGAGCACTGCAGCCATGTGAAGAGATCGCTCAACGGTAGGCAGGGAGGGTGTGTGTGTGCGTGTGTGTGTGTGTGTGTAGGGGTGCGTGTGTAGGGGTGCGTGTGTATGTGTGTGTGTGTGTGTGTGCATGTGTGTGTGTGTGCATGTGTGTGTGTGTGCGTGTGTGTGTGTGTGTGTTTGTAATTGCTGAGATGCTAATAGTGAAGTGAACTGGATGTGTTTCCTTACTGTTGTTCTCATTTGAATGCGTTTACATGAACTTTAGAAGTGACTCTCCCTGTTATCATGAATGAACCCGTTAATGGGACAATTTCTTCTTCTTGACTGAACAATTACAGCGAGCTCTTAACACGGAGGCCAGGAACGATTATCCCTGGTTTGAAGTTTGAAGTGTGTACTTGCAGTTTGACGAGACACTGAAACCAAACAGGACAAAAGGCTGGAAGATATTTTCATCCCAAAGTGAGCCTGAAACTAAACAAGGATCCTCAGGAAATGTGGATGAGCTTTCATATGTTTTTCTTCCCCAGAAGTGATGTTGACAAGTCAACCCAAAACCAGATGACTAAGTCAAGAAGGGACCTCTCATTCAGACGGACTGGAGGGAAGTCTCTGCATTAGGCCTTCATGTAACATATATCATGAGCGCTCCCAGCCAATCAGCTAATCGTCCTCTGTGCAGCCAACAGAGCGAGGACTGCGTCTGCTGTTTATCCAACAATGTGCTCACAGTTTCAATGCAGATTCAAAATTCAAATGATGTTAAAAAACATGCCTCCTTAACGCACACTAACACTTGTATTGTAATTAACCTTTAACATGCATTGTTAGCACACAGTCGACCTGTTTTCACCATCAAATGACTCGTGTTAGCCAAAACCCATTAGTCCATCTATTGTTTCAACGACAGACGTGAACCTCCGTGCAAACAAGAAACGTGTCTGTTTTTAGATAGATGTATATTTATATTGTGAGATATCAGCTTTATTTGTAGAAGCTGCAGAGCGTAGAGTATCTGATATATACTGTATGTGGATGTATATAATTAGTTATATTTATGTATTTTGTACCTTTTAACCCTCATGCCCTGCTAAAAAAAAGTTACGTTGGAACTGTTCACTACAAGATTTGTAGCTTGAACTTTAAACTGATATAAAATTATGAAAGATTAATATTTTTACATAATTTTTTTTTCTTTCTTTTCATGAAGGGGTTGTTGTTTGATTCATGTCATGATCTCATTAATCACCAGTCCAAACTGAAAGTCCGAGTGCCTCGGACTTTCAGTTTGGACTGCCTTTCTACACCTCAAACTTTGTTTGCCATCTGGACAGTTCCCCTTTTCTATTAGCTTTTGAAACTATTGAACTATTTTAACCAGTAAACATGTTTATTTTTTTGTGAGAACGAACGCTTTAATATGGGACCGATTGGGGAAATGTTGTTTTTGCAGCCAGCCTCTAGTGGACACTTGAGGAACTGCAGTTTTTTGCACTTTCGTAATGGCTTCTTTTTTCCAAACAGGAGGTTAACGCTTGATTACACATTATGAGAAACAGAACCATGAACAAAAGTTCAAGTGTACGACCCGACTGAGACCCAAATAACCTGAACAATGAAACCCTGAATAAGTCAATGCAACCTGTGTGGGTCATGGGATAGTTTCTTTCTTACAAAGTGTCTTTCTCTTAACATTTTGTGCAGTGGCGATTCTAGAGTCTCTTGGGGCCCTACGCAAAAATGAATTAGGGGCCCCTCCAACCAGCACTATGTTCGCCAGTGTCCCGATTTTCCTCTTTCTTCTCCCAGACCGATAATTCTTCTTCATTTTCCTTCAGTGACTTTCATTTATAAACGTTGGTTTTAACAGGAATGATACATGAGATGCAAAGCAGGGCATTACGAGTGAGTGCTGTCAGATGGGGCCCCTTTAGGGAGGTTTCCTACTGTCATTGCATAATTTGCACATTTTGAGCTTCTGCTGCGGTTTAAAGTTTGTACGCACTCGGGAGCCCCCACTGGTCTGGGGCCCCAAGCAGCCTCTGCCTAGGAGGAGGAAACTGGGATGAGAGAGTGGGCAATGACATGAGGGAAAGTGCCAATGGTCGGAGTCGAACCTGGGCCACCCGCTTAGAAAACTACTCTGTACATGGGGTGCACATAGTAACTGCTAGGCTATCTGGCACCCCATGTACTACGTTTGATGGATAAATAAAATCTCTAGTTTCAACTCCTTGACCTCAAAAACCATCGTTAGTGTCCATCATATCTTTGTACCGTGACGAGCCTGACCGGGCTCAGAGGTCGTCACACTGGGCACTGGTCAGTCTCAAGCAGCAGAACGTTTTTCAGGGACAGTTTACGGAGAAGGTGAAGCTTACATATTTTAAGGTCAGCCTCCTCCATGTTAACAGATGGGACATGGGTCACCGGCCGTCAGACTCCTCCATAGCCTCTCTCTGACTGCTTCTTATTTCTCCTTAAAAGCTCGAGAAAAGTCATCCTAATATCATGTTCAGCAGAGATAATAATAAAATCAAGTCAAATTAAAGAGCAGCGTTATCAGGGAGACCTGCCCAGAAAAGGTAAAGGAGCTGTAATTCAGTGTCCACTGATACGCTGGCACTGCTGAGCCTGGCGTGAGAGGCAAAGGGAAGTTAAAATAGTGAGACAGACGGGGGGGATGGAGTTTGAAACAAAGCGTGATAAGGCTTTAGAGAGGTGTGAAGCACCACACAGTCACGATCCACAGAAACAGTCTCACATTTCCTGCCTTGAAGGAAGCTTAACACACACGTTTCCTGCAAGTCTGCTTTAAATTTCATCCTTCCTCCCTGTGCCTCGTGCCCTCTCTTCTCCTTTCATCATTTCTTCTCCACTATTCTTTCTTTACCTCACATCACCTTCACTCTCCTCTCCCCTTCTTTGCTTCGCCTTTCATCTTCCCTCCTTTCATCCCAATTTCTTATTCTCACCTTGCTTCTCCTCGTCTGCCCAAGACTCCTCTTCATATCTCCTTTTCTGGACTTCTTCTCTCCTCATAAATTCTCACCTTTCATTCTGTTTCCTCTTCAGGTGCAGCCAGACCGACTGAGTGTTCACACATAAAACATCTCTGTGTTCAGAAGAAAAAGAAAATGTAGGGGGAGCGATGGTGGGGGGTCCGTGTTGCAGGTACCAGAGCTTTGATAAAAGCTGAAGGCCGGTTAGCACAGTGGATCTGTTGGACGTGAAGCCCATCAACCAATCGGAACTGTCGCACAAAGGGTAGTTTTAATGGCGGGTCAAAATATAACACCCAATTTCCACATAGTCTGTGCGTTTTAGACATAGGCTAGGATAAGTGTTGTGTTGCCATGGTTACTCATCTTATATAGCCTTCTGTCCACAGCAGATTAATGGGCACCCACGTGACACCTTCCAGCCAATCAGAATCGAGTATTCACGCAGACCTTGTATAAAGTGCATCAATGTACACATACCGTGTAACAATGTTTCCCACAGGCCCAAGTATATTTGTTTTTTTACAGTTTTCTTTTGTATCTTTATTAGATCGCCATCCTCTATCAGTAAACTAGTGAACGATCTCCCCTCTCTCTCCAACGAGCTGACACGTTGAAGTGGTGTCTGACACCTTTAGGTGCAAACAGGTGATCATTCCCCACTCTCTCTCTCTTCTGACTCTATCCACTGTCCTGTCACTAAAATAAAAGAAAAAGTCCTCCCTCTGTGATTTAGGACAAAGGTCTTTTTCCATTCTTAGCTCAGGTAAATAAATCATCAATTCGTTATACGGTACATAAAGATGAGACTTTACTTTTTCATCCCCTCCTTTCTCTCATCACAGATTCCATATCGTAGAATATTTCTTCTTCTTTAAAATGTTGGGGATGTAGTTTCATCCTTTCCGCCCTTCTAGCTCTTAGCCTGGTTTCAACTCTTCTTATTTTAGCCTCTGCCCTTCTTCTACATATTCTTCACTCACCTCACCTCTCCTCACCTCACCTGTGATTCTCTGCAGCCTGCCCCTCAGCAGAATCGCTCGCTCCATCAGTCAACGTCAGTGCACACTATATGACTCTGTGTGTGTGTGTGTGCTTTCGTGTGTGTGTGCGTGCCCATGTGTTTTCAAAGTGGGTGCTGGCCAGCACTTCACCAGTGTTGGTGCAGTGTTGTTCTGCTCAGAGGGATCAATAGAGAGCGAGGATTCAGCTGAGAGAGAAAAAGCTCTGCTCAGCTGTCACAGCACCCTCAAAACAATGACTCAGTGCACCCCGGGGAGCTCCCTCTGAGTGTGTGTGTGTGTGTGTGTTTTTGCACCTTAAGCACATCTGTCTCCACCTTCAGTGTCCAGCCATATAACATGATGCATGCACACACACACACACACACGCACACACACACACACACACACACACACACACACACACGCACACACACACACACACACACAGTGGAAGCCCTGGGGTCTCAGTCCTCACCTTCATAAAGAGCAGTGTCAATGTCACGCAATGTCACTGTCAGAGCCAATCACATCAGCTTCAATGCATTCATGCATCCCCGCTGACCAATAGAACGGGCCGACCAGAGCCACTCACCATGTTCTATTGCGCACACACACACACACAAACACACACGCATGCACACACGCACGCACACACACACACACACACACACACACATACATACACACACACACACACAACCACACACACACACGCACACACACACACGCACACACACACACACGATAACAACTCAGTTACTCAAGGTCTGCTCATATTCCTCCGGCTTCTTTTCTCTTTTCCTCTTCACATGTCACTTCCTGTTCCTGTCTTCAGTTCAGCATCTCCGTGTCCTAGTGTTTGTAAAAGCTTTAATATACAATAATAAACTTCCATAATAAAGCCTCTGTCATATCAGGTTCAAAGTCACGTAGAGTGGAGATGATAGAAGTATCTTTTACAGAATAAGATGTAAATGATGAAAAGGAATACATACATGTTAAAAAGAGTTATAACACAATAAAGTGACGAGAAGTTGAAGACATGACGTTTAGAGCAAGGTGGTAGGAAGACGACTCAGCACAAGTCATTTTCCCAAGAGGTGCATTAAACCTCACGTGTTAACTTAACAATACAACAAAAAGTTCAAGAGAAATGAACTGGTAATTAAATCAAATGTGTTAAAGCGACACGGCCTCACCTCTCTCTCTGCCAGAGCAAACCTCTCCTGGGTTTATAGACCGCCCCATTAACAAACTGGCTGCAACTGGGTTTACACTCTTACAACAAAGAGATCCAAATAAAGCCTTAAATGAACCTCATAGCTCATTCACTCAGCTAATTGAACTTGAAACAATTAAATTACATCCTACTAGTGTTGTAGTACTCGAAATCAGTCTTGGTCTCAAGTCCGGTCTCAAGACCACTTCTTGAAGGTCTCAGTCTTGTCTCGGAATCCAAAGTGTATTTACCGAGTCTCGGTCACAGACTTTTAAATCTAAACTTTTAAGTCCGCTCAAGACCACCACTCATCGGCTGTTTTTCCACGTCTTTACTGAGATAAGAAGGAAAACGCCTCTTTCTAAAAGAACAAATAACTTCTATTCATTAATAGTTTGATTTTTATCCCCGGGTTACAGCCACAACCTTCCCGGTGTTACGGTCTAAGTGAGTGACACGACCCCTGCACACACGATGGCCGTGGTCTTGTCTTGTTCTCGATCCCTACATGTCTTGGTCTTGTCTTGGACTCGGCGCCCTCTGGTCTCGGGAATGTCTTGGTCTCGGTGAGTGGGGTCTTGACTACAACACTACCAACTAGTTGTGTCACAGCGTCCGTGACTCTTCCAGCATTCAGTCCAGACTTTCATTGTTTCGCTGCAGAGTTTCAATCAAATATACTCTATGTAAATATAGTGGAGTTAAGACTTCCTACAGAGAGAGAGAACTCCCTCTGGGTTTGTTGTTCCCAGCTCTGTGATGACACCGACAGGACGGGGGAAGGCTTCAAATATGACCGTGATAAAAATCTGTCCTGAACAACGAAGAGCCTTGTGAGCAAGTTAAACATTTTTAAATTTAAATTAGAATATAAATATATATATTAAATTAAATTAAAGATATGAGGAGCCAGTGCAGCGAACGAGGCTGATTTGTTTCTTTCTTACATGTCACTACTTTTTTCAGAGATTTCACTCTGGTTCATTTTCATCTCCAACAGGTGTAAGTCTCAAGAGACCTCATAATCTGTCCCAGTGTGTGTGTGTGTGTGTGTGTGTGTGTGTGTGTGTGTGTGTGTGTGTGTGTGTGTGTGTGTGTGTGTGTGTGTGTGTGTGTGTGTGTTCACAAGCGTCATGTCTCTTGATCCTGTTTATAGAGACAATTAAGTCCCGCCCACACCGGAGGGGACAACAGCTCATTGCGCTCTTTGGACGTTGTATTGTGTGAACAGTCCTCTCTTTGTTTTTGTCTCCGAGCAAACAGCAGCTGTTGAAAGGCTTCATCCTCTTCAGCTTTCAGTGGGATCATCATTCAAGAAAAACAAAGAAAGGACAAAATACAGACAAAACAACAATATTGTGTTGGTCACTTTTTCCTCTCAGGTAGCCACAAGGAGCTGAAATAATCCTCTGACGTGCTGACATGATTTGCTCTGTGCAGCTACAGATGACCTGATCACAGCCCTGATGCACCTGTTAAAGTATAAAAGAGCTCTGCTTTCAAACAATCAAAACAGAAAATCTGGAGATATTCAGTACGCCTCCCAATACTTTTACCATCATTATTTCAATATGCATGCTGTTTCTAAACACTTTGTGAGTTTCCAGCTGATTCTGGCCAAACGTTGGAGTCACACGTTTGATTATAAACTGAGTGTCTGCCTGATTGTGCCTCATTAGTTATGCAGTGTAGTGCAGCTGTTTCTAAAGGTGATTTTTGCTCCACTCTGACTGCATGTGGCTGTTAGCGCCGCTGTTTGTGAATTACATGTTTCTGCACTGAGGCTGATTTGCATAGAAAGGGACAATTTTTACCCAAATGAGCATAATGGATCCTTTAAATACACACAACCTGCACCGACGCACAGAGAAGCTGGTGTGTAAATACATTGAACAGGTATTGTAGAAATAATGTTCACCATAAATCGGATGCCATATCTTCAGGATATGACTTTGAAGAGCTGGATATGTTTTCTGTGTGTCTTCATGGTTTCTGGTCTCATGAGCACGGAGGTGTTTATAATCATGTGAGCATAGGAAACAGTGTGAGTGGACGTATTATACAGTCCCATCTGCAGTAAGAGAACCCCCTTAGATTGCATTATCCGCATGCATTGCTTTTCAGTGTATACTTAGGTGTGCATGTCACAGATTATCCCACACACTGAACAGCTGTGGGTGGACAGCAAGCGAGCTGCATCAGATTGACTTCACATCCGTAAAACTGCAATCCAAGATGAGCTGGCATCTTATCCCCCGAAACTGTTTGGCTGTGTTTGCAGGGGATCATATCACAACAATACGTCAGAGGATTCCTCTCAGCCGATAGTGAAAAGCATGCAGTAGCTTTTTTTTAATCTCAAAGTGTAGGAATATAGAGACAAAGGTCATAGTTTATCAAATGATACACTTTCAGCCATCATGTTGGCAACTCCATGACACCTAAGGCTCTGAACTTTTTTTTTCCTCGAGTATATAATGTGAAGACTGACATTTGCAAGGATAAGCCATTCTATACACACGTCTCTCTGATTTTATATTCAGTTCCGGAGCGCTCTGTAGGAAAGCAGGATGGAGTCCTACCCTCAGATTCACAAAGAAACAGATTTCTGCAGGTAGCTGAATGAGTTAATAGGTTTAGGCAGATTTTCCCGATTGCTGAGGTTACTGTCTGCTTTCTTCCTGCAGAATTTTCTACACTTTTTTATGTCATCCACATCTTTCCAGTTATTTGAGCTCCTTAGAAAAAGGGTAAATGATCATTAAAACAACGGGATAATGAACCTTCTGCAGGCACCTGTGTGAAGCTGTGTGCAACACACTGTTTAGAATGATCAAGTATAAAAAAACACGGATAGAGCACAAGGCACATAGAGGTTTAGATTATTTGCCTCATCATGCTGTAGATAGTTGACATGTGATGTTACGTTGGGTGAATTGCAGAAGCTGACAACATGCAGATGCAATCCGGCAGGAGGATCCTTTTTACCTAACCATTAAGTTTGATTGATGAAAATTTGACAAAATCCTGCATCCAGTGCTCAGTTACTCCTCTCTAATAAACCTATGAATGGATCATGTGCACACCTCAGATTGTGTCTGGATGGAAACTTCTGCAGTCACTAGAACACAATATGTTTACATTAGATGACAGGCTGCAGCCCTACAGTGAACCAGTAGACCACTAGGGATAGAGATCAACACTGGGGTCCATAAGAACCCATTCAAACCATTTAGACGAGTCACGTCTTGTTCATCGAAACACTGCTGCAGAAACATACATCGATTGTCTGATAAAGTTCAATAATATAAACTGCCAGCCAACAAGCACATCAGCGATGTGAACCAAATTAAATCAAAATGCAGCACCTTCGGCCATCTGCAGGTTGAAAACTCTCAGTCAACTCACACGGTCTAGCTTCTGCTCCACTCAAAGCAGCCGTTGAAATCACACCTATACTTTGTGTCATGTCCTGTTAATCAAACACAGTAACCTAGAGGTGAAAGCGGCTTGATCAAAGCGTGTTAGCTAACGAGGGGACATAAGGTTACATTATCATTTACTTTATCATACTTTATAAATCCCACAAAGAGGAATTTACTTTTACACTCTGATATTGAGACATGCTACACACACATAGGCGGAAATACACACATGCACAAACAGGATCCTTTGGCCTAATGGAGAGATGTCAAAGTGAGGCGGCTGCACATGAAAGAGGGAATGAGCAGTTGGGGGTTTAGTACTTGCTCAAGGGCACCTGGGCAGTGCTCAGGAAGTGACCTGGCACCTGTCCAGCTACCAGACCAACTTCCACACTTGGGTCCGCACTGGGACTTGAACCGGTGACCCTCCCAAAACCCTTTCCAAACCAAGTCCCTACACACTGAGCTACTACCGCCCAGGTACAGGTACTGTACCCATACCGGGAGTCAAACCCGGGCCGTCCGGTTGAAAACCAGCAATCCTAACCTCTAGTTCATACGGGAATGATGAGTTCAGGGTCAGTAAAACGACTATCAGGCTAAGGTCATTAAATCGTTATCATTATGTTTTTAAAGGTAACATCAGGAAAAACAACATTTCACTTTTGGCAAAAGCCTTGAAAAAAAAATAAGTTGTTTGGAGGAGAAAGGTTTTTTGTTTTCTGTTCAAAGAGCTTTATTAAGAACATACTGTTGTCTTCTCTTTAGTGTTATCGATAAAGACTCAGATCATTGAGGGGGTAACAATATCAATACAAATGTGAGATCCCCATCCTTAGAAGGACAAAACACATCAGAAAAAAAGCCATCTACCCTGATACTCACGAATCAGGCGGCCAGGAAACAAAAGACGTTAACAAGTAGGCTCAGAAAAAGTCTCTGGTCAAGTAATGACTCCATTTTGAACCCAGCACCAAAATGCCAAACAACAATCAGGATTCTTTACCTTTCCAACGTACTGAGGTTCAGGTCCGATGTGTTCCTCCAGAACAAAGAATTGGTTCCAGATCCAGCCTCTCCTGGGCCGCTGGGGGGGATCCTTGTCTGTCTCCGCTGACTTGGTCTGGTTCCTTTGTGACTTCGAGTTGGGGTTTGTGATCGTCTTGGCATTTGTTTGTGAAGGAGATCTGAGTTTGGCATGAGATTTAGGTCTTGATAGTGACGCTGGGCTGGGGTTATTGGAAGTACTGGATCTAACAGAACCAGAAGAGTTGGACTTATGGTTAAGGCTGGATAGTAAAGTGAATTTAGTTGCAGGAACTGACTCAGATTCAGTGTTAGGTCTGGTCCCTACAGGAGACTTTGGGAATGTCTTAGGCTTTTGGCTTGGCTGGGATCTAATCCTTGGTTTCCATTCTGCAGATTGCTTTGGGTTGTTAGAGATATTTCTCGCCGGCCCTCGCTGTGAAATAAAGTTCTGTTTGGTCAGAGTCTGTGGTATGAGCCCTGTGTCTGAGTTTGACGAGGTCTTGGAGATTTCTGACAGAGAGTTTGGGTTGGACCTGTGGTTGCTGGTAAGATCCCGAGGTTTTAACTGAGACTTACTCCAGAGGTTCTGGCGAGAGCTCGAGAGCTGGCTGGACCTCAGTGGAGACGTATCTTCTTCAGGACTGGAGCTTGGGAGCAGGATTGTTTCAGGCAGTGATTTGGGCCTCAGATGAGGGTACAGGCTGGTGTTTGGGTAGGTGATGTGAGGGTTCAGACTTACCCGGATCCCACAACAACTCTGGGAGACGACACATAGGAAGATAACTAGAGGACAAAGACAGGAAACTGCAGCCACATCGGGTGGAACTCTCATTGTAAAGAAAGATGGGTCCAGAATCGTTTTTGTCTCTCACTTCCACGCTCTCATACCGCCATGGGCATTTAGTCCAACAAATACACTCAGACCCACTGGATCACCGTTCTCCTCACAGTGCAGGTTGGTCTGGAGGGTCCACATGATGCAGTCCAAAGAATCATTGCAAATAGTTTCCTTTTAGAAATATGAACAAAAAGACCTCCATAGTCTGGTTCACTGCATTGAATTTCTTGACGTTAAATCCCAACATGATCCACACAGCTACAAAGGATTTGGATTAATCTGGGATTCAAAGCAGAGAACGAGTCCTTCTACTTGGAGAAAAGTCCATGGTGATCCTGTGCTTCATCAGCGCATAAAGGATCCACTATGGGCGTAAACCAAAGTCCTTGTTCTTCATGTTGAAAGCAGATGGTCACCAGCTCATAGTTCAGATGGTCAGAGGATAATCAGAGGTCTTCTTTCCCTGAAACAGAGAATAAAGAAAATCTGTCAAACATCTTTAATTTAGGGAACCAACTAAGTCTGATGAAAACAAAGAGAGACAAAGACAACGTAGGAAATGACATATTCTGCCTGGATCGATTAATTTACATTCAGACCTTTTGGTAACAACAAAGTTAGTGAAATTTCTACAATAGGCACATTTCAAGAACCCCCCCTCCCTTCATGAACAATGCTTTCACCCTGAAAAAAGGATTGTTGTTTGCACACTCCTGATCGTAACCAAAACAAATCAATAATTCATTTCTGTGTTGCATGTAGCGTAAATTCTGTGTAAGACGCACTTTTAATATTTTTTAATCCAAAGAGCGGACTATGTCCTTATTCCAGATGTGACCTTATCTTTTTGTTAGGAGGCTAAAAGCCAACCTAAGCTCCACCCCTTTTGTCTGTTACTGGGTTGAACGAAAGTTAGGTTGAGACAGTATTTCCAATATAAATGGTAAATGGACTTGAGCTTGTATTTATTTTCTTCTCTTCTAACTACTCAAAGCGCTTTCACACCGCAGGTCACACATACACATTCACACCCTGATGGTAGAGGCTGCTGAGTAAAGAGTCCCTCAGAGGTAACTAATCACATTCACACCTTCTTAAACTGCTGACGAAGCAGCGGGAGCAACTTGGGGTTAAGTGTCTTCACAAGGACACATCGGACATGTAGCTGAGGATCGAATCCCTGACCCTGAGAGATGCGGACTCTACCAACTGTCGTGTCCACCACCGATGTGCTTCAAAAGGCAGCTTCAGAAACCAATGAGTGATGTCAGTGATACTACGTCCATATTTATATACAGTCAATGCTTTTAACTTATGTTCCACAGATTTTAGTAATGTGAAACATTTAAAGATACAAACAAATATCAACAGATGACGTTAAAATAGAAGGAAGTAGCCGTCAGATGCAGAGTTCTGTGGCTTAAATAAATTATCGTCTAAAAATGTTTTCATGTCTGTCAGTCAAGAACTGTAAAGACAAAGTCGGTGTCTCTGCCGAGCTTGGATTAAAGACTACTTTGTTGATTCATCTTGAGCCCATGAGTTTTCGCTCACTGCTAATTGCCAGTTTCTGTCATCGCCGTCCAAAATGACACAGATGGGTTTTCTTTTACTCTCCATTTCTAACTTTATTTATTTATATTGCACCTTTAAAATAAAGACTTCTTAGGCTTTGTTTACTTCCCCTCCAGAGTATCCTGCTGTTTGCTTACTTCTGACTTACGGTATGTCCAAACAAATAAAAAGCACGAGGAAATGAAGGTTCACTGAAGATTAGGTAAAGAAGAGATGACAGAGGGGAGGCTAATTAGAAAGGTACAAAAGATAAAAAATAAAAACATGAAACATTAAGTCAATATAAACAAAATGGAATAAATGACAAATGACATCCTATAAGAGAAAGTTATCTAAAGGATTAGTAAGATTCTTCTGTCACAAGTCGATCTTAATACATAACCTCAGGGACTATAAGAAGAACTTCATACAGGTCTGTGACAGTTCTCTACTAACGCACTGTCCACAGTAACAAACCGTTCTCATCTTAAAGGTCACATATGATGCAAAATACACTTCACCATGTTTCTCTAACACTAATATGTGTCTCTGGTCCGTCTACAAACCCCTCAATGATGAGAAAAGTCCATCCTCTCCGTCTTTTGCCTGCTCCACTTTTCAGATAATGTGTGCTCAAACAGGCCGTTTGGAGATTTTCCCTTCATGACATCACAAAGGGCAGTAACCCCTCCCCCAGGTGGGTGACACTCCCACAGCTAGGTGTTAGTTCTGCCCTCTGAGTCTGCCTTCTCACCGTAAACAATAGAGCATGGAGCGAGAAAGCCAGAGCCACCCAAGCCCTTCCAGAGAGGGGCGTGGTCAGACACAGCTCATTTACATTTAAAGCTACAGGAGGATAATATGTGACCTTTAAATTGTGTTTTTTATCTCAGCACATTTCATGGTTCATTGCCATATTCTGTTATACAAATCTGACATTTCAACTTAACCCATTTAGACCTAAGGACGCCTAAAAAAACACTTGAAATCAACCTCCCAAAACCTGAGGGTTTTCAGAAAAACTGCTCAGAATTTCAAAGTTCACTAAAATCTTTGTCTCTGTATCAGATAGAGACCTTAGAAATAAAACATTTGAAAGCTTAAACCTATTGGCTTTAACTGTAAATTAAAATTTCCTTTGCACTCATGTTCATTGCCTTATGCGACGTAGACGTCTCATCAGGTCTGAATGGGTTAAAAATGGTTCCTTTAGTTGTTTCAATTGTGCTGCCTTGCTTAAAGTAGATCTATTAAACGTACGTTCACCATTAATGATGTCAGTCTGGGACACCTAAGTAGCGTTTGAGATGTGTAGCTCAAAAACCTCAATTTCTTCTGATACTGGCGTCAGTAAAATCCCTCATTTCAGCAGCTGCCTGAAACTCTTTAATTAAGCTGCTGTCTCTTATGCCCCCCCCCCCCCCCCCCCCCACACACACACACTTTCTCTGATTGGTACTATGGCTCTGTTTGCAGTCACAGGGAAATTAGAGCGAGCTTCCAGGTGGGCCAGTTCTACAACTTTGCCCAATGCTGTGCTCTCATTGCATTGAGCATTGACTGCAGAGCCTGACGTCATGTTCTGGCCAAGTCTCGCCAAGTTCTCTTAACGTCTCGTTCAGAGCAGAACCAAATCCTGTTTTAAAAGAAACTTTGCAATGGTTTAATATGGACGTCCAACATCGTAACATGATATTTAAATATGGATCAGCAGAATAGTTTCTTTCCGAGTAGTAGGAAACCACATTCGGGGATTACGCCAACAACTGTGAATCGTGTGTTTTTTAAAGTTACATTGTTTTGGGCCATTTTTGCCGTTATTGGAGAGGACAGCTGAAGAGAGACAGAAAATGTTGGTAGGTGAGAGTGGGAAACCCACGGGCGCATCGACGAGGACTATTGCCTCTGTACATGGGGTGTGCGTCATAACCGATAGGCTATAGCACCCCATCGTATCTTCTCACCTCAGGAGACCCCTCCTGTCTGACAGGGAGAGTCTCCCACTGTGAGGAGCATATGTGAACAGCCAGGTCAGGAGAATATCCGGAGCAGTCCTCCTGAACTGATGTAGATATTTTTAGGAGTGGATAAGTGAAAACTGCTTAAGTCTCTACTTTTCTTCAGCCTGTTTCTGTTTTTACACACGTGGTGACATTTTAACTGTTTTAATCTGTAAAAGACGTCTAAAGTAAACAAACTTTAAAAACAGGAAAGTACTGGAGTCACTACTGTCTGTGATTTACTGTAAATTTACAGGACAGTTGTTTACAGTCTCTATAATGTCAAACTGACCTTATGGGCTTTACTGCACTCAGTCTCTAACAGACAGATGTTTCTACTGAGGCAAAGCGGGGTCTACTAATGAAATCTCACTTGTCTTCAGTGGGATGTTTTCCATGTTTTCTTCTTGTATTGTTAGAATAAACTCATTAGCATACTTCAAACTGAAAAGGCAATTTGAGAACAAGACCCACCAACAAAAGCTTCATTCCCCTCTGTCTCTGAATGTGTTTGTGTGGCAGCTGAACAGCCGAGCCAGAAAGCCCGTTGTTTGGCTTGTTTTGTATTTTCTGTCTTTTTTTTATTGCAGAATTTGAACAAGACGCCTGCAGGATTCGCCTCCGCTTCAATCTAAAGCTCTTCACCTGCTGCTGATGTACCTGCGTCTCTTCTACAAGCAGGCCGAGCAGAAACAACATGCAGGTGATAAATGTTTCATCAGTGATGGAGCTCTGCAGAGGAAATGACTCTCCTTTTCTATCTACGTTCTCTTTGTTCTGTGAGAACACAGTGTTAGATTTAGAATAAGAAAAAAAAACATTTGAGGCTAATACAGGCCAGGTACAAAGTGAATGTGGACGTGTATTATATGAGATTAAGGGAGCGTCTCCTCGTCCCTTCATCAGCATGCTCTGCGATCTTTCTGAGTGAACATTTTATCTCTCAAAGATATTACCACTTTCAACATTTTATACTATTCCCCCTTTAATGGCTACTGCCCTGTCCCAGCTCATTATACATGTTCCCTTTGTGAACGCACCGAGCGGTTTGATAAGTACGATTACATAAAAGTGTCTGACTGTTCAGGGGCCAAACTGCCTGATCTGTGCGTTCCGTTCACTCTGATGCTTTGAGGTCTAATGAACTCTAAAAGACAATAAGCCATGTGTGTTTAATGTCCAGGGATGATTAATTTAAAAGGAGCAAGGAAAATGTTTTAAAAAGTTACATCTTGTAACTCTGGACTTTCAGTACAGGGTGAGACCATTTACTTCGAGTCAATTGGTTGTCAGTGCAGGGCCCTAAACTCACAGTGCTATAAGGCTGGAAGCAGTAGATTTCAACTCTTCCTTATCCAACATATATGTGCAACACATTTTAACTTCCAGCTCAGAAAATCCAGCAGCATGCTCATCAGCCTATTGCCTCGACATATGACAGTATATAGTGTCACCTTTGCTGACGTACACGGCCAGGTGAGCATTCACTAATCTGCCAAGTCTGGTCAGATCTTTTAAATTAAGCTACCAGTGAAACATTTGTCAATTTAGAAGGGGAAGCAATAATTAACATGTGCTAAATGTTATAAAGGAAATGCAGTTTTTTGTGCTTAGACAACAAGACTACCTGATTAGGTTCAGGAAAAAGTTGGCTTGTGTTTTTACTGACTTACATGTTAATGAATCCTAAAACCAGTATAGGTAAGCAGAGAATCAGCACATTATTTGTTTACGTGAGCCGTGTTGAACATTCCTGTTACTTTCAGGAGGATTACCCCTGAAGTCCTCCTGCTCTGGTTGTTCACACATGCACCTCACGGCAGGAGACTATTCATCCCTGTTGGATGGGGAGGGGGTGCTCTCGATGAATTTACTGACCTTGTCCTGCTGCGTTCACACATGAGCTCGTCCCGACTACAAGTGGGTAGTTAGGGGCTGGCAGGAAAAACTCCTGGTAAAGAGTGAAAAATTCAACTATTCTTACAGTTTGTTTCAGACATGTCAGTTTATGTTTTGGATGAGCTTTCTTACTTGGTTGGATTTTCTGCCATTCAAAGACAGAAACATCTCCTTTCACTTCCCCCAAACCCTCACCTGTATCAATTGAATCTTCAGCCTTCTAAAGACTAAACCAAATACAGCGACCTACAGCTCTGCCACATCACGTAACAAGGGCATATAGAGCAAACTGTGTGTTAGTATATACCAGCTGAGAACAGAGAACTGGAGAATCAATCTGTACAAACAGAGACTTTTAATTTATAAACCAACCTGGATGTCTTGAAAGTATATCTGAAATGTGGAAATAAATAAAACCGATACAACTGCCGGATGAATTGTGAACCTTTGGAGTTTTACATTTCTCTAGCTTCACTTTATTTGAAAAGACTCTATCCATCGATCAAACACTTGACACAGCCACAAAGAGAACAGAATGTCTGACTGTCCTTCTGCTGCAGGCCAAGGGCAGAGGCTGCACTGCGCTTTCCTTTGCTTCATGGAGATCTATCAGAACCAATTAGCCACGGATTAGCATCTGATGGGGCTAATTATGATGCTAATTGGAGGGGAATACACAGAGGATCTCTGAAGGAAGACTGAGGCTGTGATTTGAATACTGAACAGATTCCTTATTTTCATTTTCATTTTTCTCTATGATGTGTTTTTTTCCCGTAGATCCATCCATTTATCCATCCATCCATCCATCAAACCAACAATCCGTCCATCCATCCATCCATTAAAACCATCCATCCATCCATCCATTAAAACCATCCATCCATCCATCCATCCATCCATCCATCCACCCATCCATCCATCAAACAATCCATCCATCCATCAAACCATCCATCCATCCATCAAACCAACAATCCGTCCATCCATCCATCCATCCCTCCATCCATCCATTAAAACCATCCATCCATTCATCCATCCATCCATCCATCCATCCATCCACCCATCCATCCATCAAACAATCCATCCATCCATCAAACCATCCATCCCTCCATCCATCCATCAAACCATCCATCCATCCATCCATCAAACCAACAATCCGTCCATCCATCCATCCATCCCTCCATCCATCCATTAAAACCATCCATCCGTCCATCCATCCATCCATCCATCCATCCATTAAAACCATCCATCCATCCATCCATCAAACCAACAATCCGTCCATCCATCCATCCATCCCTCCATCCATCCATTAAAACCATCCATCCATCCATCCATCCATTAAAACCATCCATCCACCCATCCATCCATCCATCAAACAATCCATCCATCCATCAAACAATCCATCCATCCATCAAACCATCCATCCATCCATCAAACCAACAATCCGTCCATCCATCCATCCATCCCTCCATCCATCCATTAAAACCATCCATCCATCCATCCATCCACCCATCCATCCATCAAACAATCCATCCATCCATCAAACCATCCCTCCATCCATCCATCAAACCATCCATCCATCCATCAAACCAACAATCCGTCCATCCATCCATCCATCCCTCCATCCATCCATTAAAACCATCCATCCGTCCATCCATCCATCCCTCCATCCATCCATTAAAACCATCCATCCATCCATCCATCCATCCATCAAACCAACAATCCGTCCATCCATCCATCCATCCCTCCATCCATCCATTAAAACCATCCATCCATCCATCCATCCATCCCTCCATCCATCCATTAAAACCATCCATCCATCCATCCATCCATCCATCAAACCAACAATCCGTCCATCCATCCATCCATCCCTCCATCCATCCATTAAAACCATCCATCCATCCATCCATCCATCCATCCATCCACCCATCCATCCATCAAACAATCCATCCATCCATCAAACCATCCATCCATCCATCAAACCAACAATCCGTCCATCCATCCATCCATCCCTCCATCCATCCATTAAAACCATCCATCCATCCATCAAACCAACAATCCGTCCATCCATCCATCCATCCATCCCTCCATCCATTAAAACCATCCATCCATCCATCAAACCAACAATCCGTCCATCCATCCATCCATCCCTCCATCCATCCATTAAAACCATCCATCCATCCATCCATCAAACCAACAATCCGTCCATCCATCCATCCATCCCTCCATCCATCCATTAAAACCATCCATCCATCCATCCATCCATCCATCCATCCATTCATCCATCCATCCATCCATCCATCCATCCATCAAACCATCCGTCCACCCATCCGTCTGTACTGTTCATGGTAAATTGACTTGAGCTTGTATAATGCTTTTCTAGTCTTCTGACTACTCAAGGCGCTTTTACACACATTCACACACTGATGGCAATGGTTGCTATGTAGTGAGACCATCAGAAACTAACTAATACCATTTAAACGCATTCATACGCCGCCGACGAAGCAGCGGGAGCACATCGGACATGTAATTGCAGGAGCTGGGAATCGAACCCTCGACCTTTCGGTTGAGATGACGACTCTACCAACTGAGCCACAGCCGCCCCTATCGATCCATCCTTCCACCCATATCCATTCACCCATCAAACCATCCATCCCTCAAACCAACCATTGATCCACCCAAACATACATCGATTCATCAAACCATCCATCCATTCACACATCCATCCATCAAACCATCCATCCATCCATTCACACATCCATCCATCAAACCATTCATCCATCAAACCATCCATCCATCCATATTTCAACTTCAGGTTGGTCTAATTTCTACATGTCCTTATGACCCCTGGCTGTGTCAGTGCTCCCCTTGCTGTCTTGTCTTTCCATCATGCCCCCTTGGAGGAGGAAGATTATTCACAGGGTACAGAGCGAGGGAGATTGATCATCTATACGTTCATTAGGCTTAATCACATGAGTGGAAAGTATACCTGGGCAGCCGTCTAGGTGGGAAACACTGCGCTCTACATATTCCCCTAAGCAACATACGCCATCTCCCTCCAATGTCTCTGACACAGTTCAAACCAAATGTGAGGATAGAGTAAATCAGTACTTCTCAAAGTCAATTTGAAAGTGCTTTGTTAAATTAAAGCATCCATTTGAGGGATAATTAAAACCCTGATTTTATCAAAATGCATGGATGACCTCAAAGAGATACAGCTCATTGATTAATCTTTACATTCCTCAGTTTTATTCTGCCATTTTACTCTATCTGACTGTTCACATAGCAAAAGAACAGATGTTGTGTTTGACAAGAGGTCGTGAGGCAGATTTTATATTTTGATGCTGCCAGCTGTAGCACAACAACGGACAAAATGCTGACATGCCCAAAAAGCTCTAATTCACTGTCTGTTATAGTATTAGAAAGCACCCAGGGTGGGTCCTATCAATGCAGAGGTAGACACACTTCTAATAATTTGCCCATGGACATGTCACTGAAACATGTAGTTTGAGGAAACATGTTTCCAGAGTGCCTGTGTGTGTGTCTCTCAGTTTACTGAGCTCTCGGTCATGACCTCTCTCATTTAAGCAAAAAGCCGCTGCAGTCTTCTCTTAAGAGGGTCAAACCTACGGGGGCCACTAATGCACCGCCTCGCTGTGAGAGGAGGAACACACGCTCACAGTAAGTGAACACATCATAGGTCTCCGGATACTACACAGGAGTTAAAGCAGCAGTCCAATGGAAACATTCAATTCTGTGCACACACAGCACACGTCAACCACATGAGTTTTACTCTTACGGGCCTATTTGCACCCAAAGCGTCTTCAGCGCAGGTGTCTTTCCTATTTTCCACCTGATGCAGTTGTCATTTTCACACCCAGTGCTCACATTGTCTAAATAGCAAATTAAATTGTGGTCCACTTAGCACCGAGGGCTGTGTTTTTCTTACGATGAGGTGTGGTCAGGCGCAGCTTAAACCTGGTCTAAAGCCTGTAGCGCAGTTTGTTCCTTATATTTACAGGATGAATTAGAAAGATGGATATACATGGGATAGTTAACAACGCATGTCCACTGAGCCTAGTCCCCACACACAGGATGCACAACACGGACCTACGCCACGGCTTAATATCAGGACATTTACTTATACAGTTATATTTATTATAATTCCTATTCACAACTATGTGCTACTGATACAGACTGTCCAGTGTCCATTACGCACACGTTAGAGAAAATAATTTAGATTTAGAGTGGACACTCTGATTGGTTTGATTCATGTGCCTTCCAAAACACACCCACGTAATCAATCCAACCTCGCTAGGCGCCTAGATTTTCCCCAGTGTAACTAGCAAAATGTGGCGGGACACACCCCAAGTCCCTCTGTGCCACACCCTTTTCACAGCACGCTTAACGCTGTCTAAGTGGGGCCCAAAGTGTTTGTGATGTCAGAACGTGTTATTCTGTTTAAACCGTTTATAATGACTTCATGTTCAGACAAATCTGAGATGTGCCGTCATAACTGAATGAGATGATGGCGTCGACTTTCAGCCACCTTTAATGGTCCTTCAGTATAAATGAGGAATCCAATACATACAGGAAATTAAGAAACCTTATGTGCACATGTGCGCTCACAAACCTTATCAGCTAAAAAAACAAAATGGACATGCGGTTGAATCCAGGTCTGCACATCGGAGAACAACACAGAGAACATGACAGCTACTTTGCTGACTTTGTGTCTTATTCTGACTCATGTTAGACAGATACAACCAGAACACTCCAGGATTTCTCCATAATGAAGGCTGTCCACGTTGTGTACACCTCTTCCAAACATGCCAAGGAGGTGTACAGACCGGAGCACTCACACTAGTCAAACAGGGTACGGATGGCTTAGTGTGAGTGTGCCCTAAGTGTGCTACAGGACTGTAACACCTCATGGTATCTATGTCCGTCCACTACTTTAAAGATCCCATATTATGCCCTTTTTGGGGTTCATATATCTAATGTATGTGCCTACTAAAGTACGTTCACAATCGCTAATGTTCGAAAAAAGTGTCTGTTTTCATGTACTGACTATCGATGCAGCCCGTCTCATCTGCCTGTTTGTAACGCTCTGATTCCCCCCCGAGGAGGGTCCCCACGTGTGCCAAGTCTGACCTGATTGGTTGGCCGATCTGCTCTGTTGTAATTGGTCAGTCGTTCGGACAATTCTCGGAAATGTTACGCCCCTTTTACCATATTTGGAATTCAGCTAATGTGCAGCATGAGCTTGTGCTTGCTACAACGAGCCAATGGGCTTGGATCAGTGACATCATCGCAGTGTGATATCACACTGCACTTTTCAACGAGGGGGGCTAGAAGCGAGCGTTACATGCAGCTACTGCTACTGCTAACAGGAGGAGGTAGGAGAAGCCGCATTTCCGCTGACTTTGAATTTTTGCACATAGATGTGCCTAAACATGCACAAGACACCTGGAGAACACACTAAAGAGCATATAAAACCAGAAAAAGCTGAATATGGGACCTTTAAAGTCTAAAGTGCATCAACACTTAAACATCTGCTCAAAGATCGTAGGCCAATGCTGTAACCAATGCAGAGACTTTATGTTTCAATCCAAGATAAAAACATGTTACAGTTGGCTAACAGCATCGCCTCTGATCCTAACCACGCTTTGAACACAGAATATGAACTATGACCATCAAACCAGAGATACAGGGTCCCACATTTTAATAAGGTCAGCCTGAAGCACTCTTTTGTTCACCAGTCAAGACTAAAATGATTTCTCGAGAATAAATAAAGGTAAAATGAAAAATAATTAAGATGTGCTTCAGTGGTCTATCACTTTAAGGGTTGTATTTTTATTTGACAGCACCTTTAATAAAGTTGTCAAACCGTTGTTCTCTGCAGGACGTCGAGAGATTCCTGTCACGCTAACATTAGCTCAGTGTGTTTCATGTTGCAAATAAAAGGTCTTTATTCCTTCAGTGTCCCGTTCATTACTTGGAGAGAGGTTTCCTCCTCTCCTAACAACAATAATCATTGCACTAACATGGTCCCCTTTTGGTCTTCCAACAGTTCAAAGTACCTTACATCACAAGTCACATTTACCCTTTCACACACATCTCACACTGGGTGCAGAGGCTGATATGTGCCAACCTGCCCTTCAGCATCTACTCTATTCACACACTGCTTGCAATGACTTTGGGAGCAGTTTGATGGTTGCATAATTTGCCCAAGGACGCTTAAATGAGGAGTGAGGGGGCCAGAGATCGAATGACCTGCACTCCCATTGCGATTGCATGACAAGTATATTTATTGCAGTCATTTTAATTGAAGAAAACAATAGATTTATTATACAATGTTAAATGAAATAGATCATTTTTATAGGTTAAGAGATTCTAAGTTAGTTTGTCAGCATCTCTGCAGTCTATAACTCTACAGTTGTGTCATTGGTCAGGAGACAGTGACCTGTGGGCTGGATTCATTCAGCCCAAATGATCAGCCAATCAGGGGGGCGGGTCATGACACCTGTCAATCATTTCCACTTCAGAAGTGAATTGAAGAGTACGCCACAGTGTTAGGACTGTAAGAAATCAGCTCATTTATAGATACTGCAAGTATTAGGTCCTGTTCCAAATCTAGGTTCCACCTTGTGGCGATCCGCCCAAATTAACTACCTTTTCCGCCGGCTCCACGCCCTGTGACGAGTCCCTCTCTGGCCAATGAGCTCCATAGATTAACGCCGCCCGGTTAATAAAAGGAGTGACGTCAAAACAAGATGGTGGCGACCGCAAATTCCGAAAACCGGTGTACAGGTCCGTGGCTGCCCTAGCCATTTCAAAAAAGTCCGTGGTGTCTTAGTCCCTGGGGATTACGTGTCGTCGTCCTTGTCTGTGGTGCGCCTCCTAACCAGTCTGTCCTTGGAAGTAGGAAACGGAGGAACCGGGAGATCATTCATGTACAGGAGGTACAATCGAGTGTTGTTGTCTGTGGCCGTCAGGCCGAAGATTGTTTGTTGCGAGGGAGCAGAGTAAGAGCTCTGGGTGCTGGGTGGTCAAAGAGTGGCACACTGACAAGAGGGCCCACTCTTGTTGTTGTTTTTTAGTGTCGACCTGAACTAAAACCCTATTTTTGACTGATTTAGAGGGTTATTTTTGTTGTTACGACTTTTGTATGGACTGTGAAGAGACACTGTGGGCTTTCTACCGGAAACGGACACCTTTTGTTACTGGGCATTGTGATATTGTTTGTTTAATACATCTTTCTTTATTTTGAACTGCCTTGCCTTGTGTTGAATTCTTGTGTTATTGTGTGCTATGCTGATTTTTTCCATGCTTCTGGTTCAAGGAACCCGAAGATATCTTTGTGGTGGGTTTGAAATACATATAGATATACAACAAACTTTTAAATAAGTTGCCGGTTGAGATACCGGCTGGCACCCCAAAAACTCCGTAAAACCGCTACAGAAAATGGCACCCCAGATGGACATCTTGCATGACGTTGAGCTCTCTCAGGATTTGGCTCCCTCTTGTGGCAATCAGGAGGAATCATAGGTTCAAATAACGCCTGAAATAGATAGAACAAACATTGAAACACAACTTCGCTGGATATGGAAATTTGTGATGATGGCGGGCATGCATCCCTCTCTTTCTTGCCCTCCTGTGAGCTGTCCTTGCTTCGGGCCCTGTCCAACTTCACCTCCTGACCCATGATCTTTTTGCCATTAAGCTCCAGAGCCTTCTGCATGTCCTCCTCAGTTGCAAAGTCCACATAGCCAATCTTCTTGGATCCACCTAACCGGACATCGGCAACCTCAAGGTCATTCTTGGTGAAGAATTTCCTCAGGGATTCTTTGATTTCATCAAAGTCTTTGTTAAAGTTCAAGTTTCCAACAAATAGACAGAATCCTTCGCCCTCTGACTTTGCCTTCTTTGCAGGAGGCGTGTCCTTCTTGCCCTCTTCCTTCCTTTTTGCAGGAGTCACTGGGACCTCATCTTCATCTTCCTCATCATCGTCATCATCATCATCCTCTTCAGGCTCCTCCTTGGCCTTCACCGTGCCTGCTTTCTTTGCCTTTGCTGGAGCGGGTGCTGTGTCCATCTCCTCCTCAGAGACATCTTCATCATCATCCTCGTCGTCAGACTCCTCTTTAGCGGCATTTGCAGCTGGAGCAGCCTTTTTAGGAGGTGGGGCCTCTTCTTCAGAATCATCTTCTTCATCAGAGGACTCCTCTGCAGGTGCAGCCTTCACTGGGGCCTTTGCTGCAGGCTTGGCTGCTTTCTTGGGGGGTGGGGCCTCTTCTTCAGACTCATCATCATCATCCGACTCCTCAGCCTTGGCAGGGGCTGCCTTGGCTGCGGGTTTAGCTTTAGCGGGGGTCTTCTTTGGTGCGGGGGCCTCTTCCTCGGACTCCTCCTCAGAATCATCGTCGTCATCCTCACTTTCTGCTTTTTTAGCAGCAGCGCCATTTTTGACAACTGGGGCAGCTTTGGCTTTCTTCACCACTTTAGGGGGAGGGGTCTCTTCTTCACTGCTTTCCTCTTCACTAGATTCCTCCTCCACTTCTTTCGGGGGTGGAGGGGCTTTTTTCTTCTGAGTTGCTGGTTTATTTGCTGCCTTTGCTAACTTCACCATGGTTGCTGTTTGGTGTTTCTATGAAACACGATGAACTGGACGTTTAAAGACAAGTGATTAAACTGCTAGTGCATACACGTGGCTCAGCCTGCTCGGTGGGACATTGGAAAGGAAAGACAGATCATTGTCCATAGACCCTGGGAGATGCTGGGAGTGGACTTCATCATCATGGACTTCATCCCCTTATTAAAAGCTGCAAACGTGCAGGCTGTTTTATTTGATTTTTCCACCTCCTCTGGGTGATTCTTCACCTTTTTGGTCAGGGGAGTTTGGGAATCCTAAAAATTCCTCTTCATCACTGTCCTCATTGAAGATTTCCAAGACCTCCTGCCTTTTGAGCTTTGCAAGTTGGGACGCAGAAGGATAACAAGGCTTCAGGCGTGCAACATGGACCACCTTCCTTTCCTCACCGGTGTCTTCCAAGACGATGTCATAATTCACAGGCCCTAATTGGGATATGACTCGGTAAGGGCCAAGCCATTTTGATGCCAACTTTGCGGTGAAGGATTTTTCGTCTTTTGAATAGGGATTGGACTGTAACCATACATGATCCTGTTCTTTCAGGGTCAGGTCTCGTCGCTTTTTGTCATAGTTCCGTTTTTGTCTGCAGCGTCCTTTATCTAGGTTCCCCTGCACAAAGTCTGTGATTTCCTGGAGGTCTGAAACCTTCTTGTAGGGGGGTGTATCCGGAGTAGGACTCCAGGGCTGTAACAGGACATCAAGGGGGCCCCTGAGGGACCGGCCCAGATTCAGCTCTGCAGGCGTGACACCAGTGGACTCATGAACAGCAGAGTTCAGAGCAAAGCGGAAGTCTTGCAGGTATTTATCCCACTTTTTATGGTTATTCGCAACATAGGAGGCTATCATGGTCTTCAATGTACGATTAATTCTTTCCGTGAGATTGGTTTGTGGATGGTAAGCTGAGGTAAGTTTTTGTTTCAGGTTCCAGGTCTGACAGGTTTCTCGGAAGACACCGGAGACAAACTGGGGGCCCTGGTCAGATAGGATGTAGTCTGGCACTCCCCACCGAGTGAGTATTTCGTTGACCAAGACTTTGGACACTGTCTCTGCTGTGGCTTTTCTCAAGGGATACAGCTCAACCCATCGGGTGTAATAATCAACAAACACCACCAGGTAGACGTTCCCGCTGGAACTCCGGGGGAAAGGGCCCATGAAGTCCACTCCCAGCATCTCCCAGGGTCTATGGACAATGGTCTGCTGAAGCTTTCCAGCCATTTTGCGGCTTTTAATAAGGGGAGGGGAGTGTGGCGATCCGCCCAAATTAACTACCCTTTCCGCCGGCTCCACGCCCTGTGACGAGTCCCTCTCTGGCCAATGAGCTCCATAGATTAACGCCGCCCGGTTAATAAAAGGAGTGACGTCAAAACAAGATGGCGGCGACCGCAAATTCCGAAAACCGGTGTACAGGTCCGTGGCTGCCCTAGCCATTTCAAAAAAGTCTGTGGTGTCTTAGTCCCTGGGGATTACGTGTCGTCGTCCTTGTCTGTGGTGCGCCTCCTAACCAGTCTGTCCTTGGAAGTAGGAAACGGAGGAACCGGGAGATCATTCATGTACAGGAGGTACAATCGAGTGTTGTTGTCTGTGGCCGTCAGGCCGAAGATTGTTTGTTGCGAGGGAGCAGAGTAAGAGCTCACTCGGCGGGTTATTTTTGTGTTTTACTGGGTGGTCAAAGAGTGGCACACTGACAAGAGGGCCCACTCTTGTTGTTGTTTTTTAGTGTCGACCTGAACTAAAACCCTATTTTTGACTGATTTAGAGGGTTATTTTTGTTGTTACGACTTTTGTTTGGACTGTGAAGAGACACTGTGGGCTTTCTACCGGAAACGGACACCTTTTGTTACTGGGCATTGTGATATTGTTTGTTTAATACATCTTTCTTTATTTTGAACTGCCTTGCCTTGTGTTGAATTCTTGTGTTAATGTGTGCTATGCTGATTTTTTCCATTTAATGAGTTACTTCTGGTTCAAGGAACCCGAAGATATCTTTGTGATGGGTTTGAAATACATATATATATACAACAAACTTTTAAATAAGTTGCCGGTTGAGATACCGGCTGGCACCCCAAAAACTCCGTAAAACCGCTACAACCTGAATGTAAAAACAATCTGTTGCAATTTATTTGAATCATTATTTTATATGATAAAGATGCTAGCCAGTTGATACCAGTCGACCCTGGTCTGAAGTGAAGGTCCTGTGTCTTTTGGCCCATCAGTCATTCCACTTTACGTCTTTCAGCTACTATCTCTAGGAGCTTTTTTCCTGAGCGTCTTGTTTTGAAGTGACTAAACTAAACATAACTGTTAAACCTGGTGTGTCTCTTAAAGATGCTATTGGGGTAACCTGTGCCTCAGTCTGGGACGCAGAGAGTCCTGACAAAGCGTAGGTATTTGACGCTTAAGCCCCGTTTCCACCAAGCGGTCCGGTTTAGTTCATTTCGTGATGGTACACATTTATTGGCTTTCCACCGTCAAAAGTTGGAAATGGTACCAAAATAACCGATCCGTACTTTCCTACTTTTTTGCTACCCTTCTGTTAGGGTGCCAAGCGTCCTGATCCAACCTTAAAGGGTTAAAGCTAGACACACTGCAGCAGTCCGTTGATTGGTCAAAAGAATCTTCACTTCCTGTGTGACAGCGGTAATAAAGGACAAACACAAAATAGGCATGTTTAAATATCCTGTGGATTTGGAGAGAGTAATTTCAAGGCGTATAACCACCCCATGGACGACCTCGGAGATGCAGACCTTCATAGGATTCATTGATTTTTGTTTACTGTACAATTCTACAATTCACTTAGCAGACGCTTTTATCCAAAGCGACGTACATCAGAGAGTAAGAACAACACAAGCAAGGATCAAGGAAAAATAAAGGAACAATGTCAGTAAGAACGAACGATCAGCTTTGAGTCCGATTGGACACACAGGTGCTGAAAGGCATTGCCCAGAGGCAAGGCACAACATGAACTGCCAGTCTGAGACTCTAATCAGTATATAACCATCTTATACGTCGTCGTTTTCAAACAAAAACAAAAACCATCATCATTACCATCATTACATCAATACTATCCAGATCATTAAGCTAAGTTAGTAGGTATTCCTGAAAGAGCTGGGTCTTTCGCTTTTTCTTAAAGGTACAGAGGGACTCTGCAGATCGAATGGAGTTTGGAAGTTCATTCCACCACCGGGGAGAAGAGTCTAGTCCTCGTCTTTGGACCCTGTTGTGAAGGTTGGATCAAACGCCTTTCATTGGCAGAGCGTAGTGGACGGGAGGGAGTTTAGACCTGAAACAGAGAGTCAAAGTAAGGAGGAGCCGTTTTTGTTGCTGTTTTGTAGGCGAGCAGCAGAGTTTTAAATTTAATGCGAGCAGTGACTGGGAGCCAGTGTAAGGAGATGAACAGCGGAGTGACATGGGCTCTTTTTGGAAGGTTGAAGACCAGTCGTGCTGCTGCGTTCTGTATCATCTGCAGAGGTTTGGTTGTGCATGTAGGAAGACCTGCCAGTAGAGAGTTGCAGTAGTCTATGCGTGATAGCACAAGAGCCTGTACCACAAGTTGTGCAGCATGTTCTGACAGGTAAGGTCTGATCTTCCTGATGTTGTACAGGGCAAAACGACATGATCGGGCAATCGAGGCCACTTGAACCTTGAAGGTTAGTTGGTCATCAATCATGACACCCAGGTTCCGGGCAGACTTTGTGGGCATGAGTTTGGTTGTTCCAAGTTGGATATTGATCTGTGGCTGCATAGAGGGACTGGCTGGGATGACAAGGAGCTCAGTCTTTGAAAGGTTGAGTTGAAGGTGCCGTTCATTCATCCATTTAGAGATATCGGTGAGGCATGACGAGACTCTAGCTGAGACTGTGACATCGTCTGGTGGAAATAACAAGAAGACTGTGTCACGTTCTTCTTCTTTGTTGAATTTGTTGGCTGTCTACACTATGTTGCGCAGCTGTGATTTAGTGATGTGTAAGGGTACAGTTGGCTGTGGAAACGCAATCAAGATCAGGGTGTTCCCTACCAAACCAAACCAAACCTGACCACTTAGTGGAAACGGGGCTTTAAAGAACTGAGAAAGGCTGGGTTCTCTGTGGCCCTGAAGTGGGTGCAGCACCCGGATGGGTGGGCAAATAGACACAGATAAAAACACAGTATCTGGCTTTAATCCTGTCTGTGTAGAGTTTGCACGTTTGTTCTCTCTGTGCCTGTGTGTGTTCCTCCTTCCTCCTACACACCAAAGACTTCAGGTTAATTGGTGACTCTAAATCACCCGTAGGTGTGAATGTGTCAGCCCAGTGATTGACTGAAGACCTGTCCACAGTACCCCACCTCTCATCCACTGCCTGCTGAGATCAGCTGCAGCCCCTCAATACCCCACCAACGGAAAATAAATGGAGTCCAGCGTGTGGGTTTCCAAAATAAACAAACAAAAATGAAAACTCAACAGACATGAGCTGAATATGGAGGCAATAAAACCTGCAAATGGAGATCATCATTTTAAACCAGGGCACTCCCGCTCAGCTCCCTTCAACTTTTCAGTCGCTCTAAATTGGCCACATTTACACATGAAAAGCCGAATGTAGATTTACCCAGGGATTTACACATTTCACTCATCACAGAAGTCCCGTCTGTGTCAGAAAAGCTTAAACATATCACACTCTCAGAGGCTTATAAAAATCCACAGATAAGGGTGTCTGATTCCACAATCTGCATTAATCCAGCTGCCTGTTCGACCAGCAAGACTGCAGAGAATTGATCACAGTCCAGTGTGCAAATGATTTCCCTTTAAGCTCTGCTCCGCCTGGAGTCAAACGCCAACATCACACTGCCTGATTTAGGCGTGAGGAGTGTGAGTAAGAGTGTGTGTGTGTGTGTGTTACTGGTAGCATATGTGTGCTCATATAAAGACTGTTCAGTGTGGTCAGAAACAGCAGCTTCGCATACAGAGTGTGAAGCTCTGTGAACACACACACACACACACACACACACACATCTCAACTAACGATGCATTCAATGTATGTATCATCATTCTCACAAACCCACACACACACACACACACACACACACAAACATCTTATTGTACCAACTGCACACACTTTTCTGTCACACATATACTCAACAGACACAGCTCCGGCAGAGAAACTGTGTTTTCTGTTTTAAAGACATGAGAGGAAAACAAAGAGAGAGATGAACGGAGTAATGGTCTTTACCTTGTGCAGAAACAATGAGTTTGGACTCCCCCCTCCTCACTCAGCGCTGCTCTCATCAGTTTCCCCCTCTATCTGGATCCTGCTCGCTCCCTCACTCGCTCGCTCTCTCTACAGCTCCCCGCCAATGAGGACAAGCAAGTGTGTCGCTCTCTCTCTCTCTCTTTCGTCCTCTCTCTCTCTCTCTCTCTCGCTCTCAGAGGTTGTAACACTGAGGGGAATAAAGGACCGCCTCTGTTCAGTCTGACACCATCTCTCTCTCTCTCTCTCTCTCTCTCTCTACACCCCACACCCTCATCCTTCCTCCTTTATTTCTAAATATCTTTCACATCTATTCAACTCTTAGTTTAAGCTCCTCTCTTCTCGACTGTAAATATATATCCATCATATGCACATAAATATACTGTGTGCAATATACTAGCACACACACACACACACACACACACACGCACACACACACACACACACACACACACACTCTTATTTCTGATATAATTTGTCTTTTTCTTTCAATTCAGTTAAACCTAAAAGAAGAAGAATGGCATTTTGATTGAGCTAAGGTTGAGTCAGCCATGGACATAACCCTTATTGTATATACCTGCGTTCTTTTAGTCATACTTGTTTATTTCAATCGTTAAAATACACAGAAGTTATAACTGCATTACAATTATTGTTGAGAATAGAAATGTTCTGTTATAGACTGTAACGGTTTACCTAAAAGTGCACAACCATCCGTGTCGGGGGTTTCCACAATGCTCGTCGTTTATTACAAACTACACATCAAACTTACGAAGCCCCGCCATGCCACTACTATTTTATCATACATGAGCGTCCACACGAACCCTCATGTCACTGTAAAGTTGAGAGGAAAAAGGAAAGAAGGCAGTTACAGGCAAACGTCCGGAGCCGCTCAAGAAGTTAGAATGCACACGCTACACGAGTCGGCCAGACCGGGAGATCACACATCTGCCGTTTGTAGTAAGGATTCCATCCTTATTCACAAGATCTCACAGAAACTTGCGAGACCACACGTGACTTCAGAAAAAAAAGGAATTGAATTGAATGGGCCAAAAATCAAGCCAGAAATCGTCTGGTTATAGCCGACTGCAGTGAGATGAAGATCAGGACTTTCTATCATCCTGCTTCAGTGAGATCCAGGTAAGGACCTTCCATCTTCCAGCTTCAGTGAGATCCAGGGTCAGGACTTCTATCATCCAGCTACAGTGAGATCCAGGGTCAGGACCTTCCATCTTCCAGCTTTGGTGAGATCAAGGATCAGAACTTTTATCATCCAGCTACAGTGAGATCCAGGGTCAGGACCTTCCATCGTCTAGCTTCAGTGAGATCCAGGGTCAGGACCTTCCATCGTCCAGCTTCAGTGAGATCCAGGTCAGGACTTCTATCGTCCAGCTTCAGTCAGATCCAGGTCAGGACCTTCCATCGTCCAGCTTCAGTGAGATCCAGGTCAGGACTTCTATCATCCAGTTTCAGTGAGATCCAGGTCAGGACCTTCCATCGTCCAGCTTCATGAGATCCAGGTCAGGACTTCTATCATCCAGCTTCAGTGAGATCCAGGTCAGGACCTTCCATCGTCCAGCTTTAGTGAGATCCAGGTCAGGACTTCTATCATCCAGCTTCAGTGAGATCCAGGGTCAGGACTTCTATCATCTAGCTTTAGTGAGATCCAGGTCAGGACCTTCCATCATCCAGCTTCAGTGAGATCCAGATCAGGACCTTCTATCATCCAGCTTTAGTGAGATCCAGGTCAGGACCTTCCATCATCCAGCTTCAGTGAGATCCAGATCAGGACCTTCTATCATCCAGCTTTAGTGAGATCCAGGTCAGGACCTTCCATCATCCAGCTTCAGTGAGATCCAGGTCAGGACCTTCTCTTCCTCTGGCTGGATATTGTTTCAGTAAAACTACAAATCTCTGAATCCATCAGCTTTAGTCTGAAAATGACTCATGTGCACATTTCCACTGTCAGGAGATTTGTTTGTCATGGTTAAAAAACCAACAGGATGTCACGCGAACTTCCCCGTTATGCTGCTGACAGCGGGAATGTGAAAGTGAAATGTTCACTGGTAGTGACAGCTACTCATTATTACATCAAACATTCAGTTGCAGTCATATAATGGAGTTAGAGCATAGCATTCATATCGAAAGAAAAACAAACCAGCACAAAGTAGAAGAACTAATTGCATTTTGTCACTTCAGTTGAAGAGATCTCATAAATGTCCTTTTTCTTTGTTTGAGGACAAACTTCCTGAACTTTCAACCCTTCCTTTCCTCTCGTTATTACCTCAAGCTTTACTCTACTTTCCTCTCCCTCTCTCTCTGCTTTAATGTGTGCACATGCCGGATGCATTACTATTTGAGACCTAACACAAACTTGACGTCCCAACATTTTATTTTCCCCACTATTGTGTTATGGACGGCATGCATAATTTATGAGAGAAAATCTGGATTTTGGTGAAACGTTCAGAAGACGAGAAGGCTGTAAGAGGAAAGATTTAGGATGAGTGACAGCTCTCCTTTGGAGTGGCAGCTCCATGAATATACGCCAGCCTTCCTTTTAGTGATCTGGTTGCACATTTATCCAGACATCATGGTGTCAGACACACTCAGGAATGGAGGACATTTTCTACAGAGCCAATGGCAGCCCTCGTCTTTCTCCTCCTCTGTCCTATCTCATTCTTGTGACAGTCATGTCATTTCAAGTTGAGCTCTGTTGGCTTTTCTGTGTTTGTCACGACTCTGTTTGTGAGGTTTTCATCGTGTGTCCATCTTTCCCTCTGTCCTTTGAGTTTCCATCCTGACTCTTTGACTTTGTGAGTTGGCACCATTTTCCCTCACCTGTCTGCTGATACATGTCCTCACCTGTCTGCTGATACATGTCCTCACCTGTCTCCAATCAGCCTCTCATCACTTTGCAGTTTAGGATCTCAGACCCTTCAACCAGTTTGTCACTATCCCCAACAGAAATACTCATCAAGGCAAATAAAACCTCAGCAATCTTAATTTTGACTTTGTCTGAGACTGCTTCTGTGTCCAACATAAACGTGGAGTCACTAATGAACCGACCTCCTGATATTTAAGCCTTTGTGGGAAACAAAGTGTTTGTTTGTCTTTACCAGCTGAAGCTCGGTTTGTGGTGTTTATTCATAAATAAAATGAATGAATCTTTTAATCCAGCGTGCATGTCTGTATTTCCCTGCAGTCGAGACGTCATAGAGTTGCATCACCTCCGGGATCTGTTAAGAGATGTTTCTGTCATGAGGAGGTATGTTTGCTTCATTTATTAATATCAGACTGCAGTAGATTACTCAGAAGTGCTGCAGCTTCAGAAGAGGTTTTTAAAAGTTGTTTTAGTTCAAGCCTGTACAGTTGTCATGGAAATGCGCTGTAGAGACCGAAGTGTTCTTGGTACCAGGCTACAAACATGTTTCATTCTGCTGTCAAGTTGGACATTTAAACGTTGGTCCCTAGGAAATCTACTCACTTTAGATGCCAGCCCCAAGTGGCCACAAAAGGCACTGCATCAGCACTGGAGATTAACACTTTGTATTAACATCTGTTCACATGTAGACAACTCAAGAGTACCTGTTTTACACCTTACAGTTATACGAGTGTCCACTTGTAATCAGATCTCAGTTTGATGCTTTGAAAACAAAAATCTTTCAGGCTCTCAGAAGCTAGTCTTGAATAACTGTGCACTTCTTAGCCCAGCCAAAGATCAGTAGCAGCAGCAGTCCTGCACGCTTAGTCAAAACAAACAGACAAGGTCTCTTCATACTTCACTACTGGGTTTCAAATTACTCAACCGTGAACAAAACCCAGTAGACAAAGACAGAAACAACTGGAGACGAGAAAAACAGAAGAAGAGAACAGTGGCTTTTACCAGAGAGGACCGATGAATGAAAGAAGTCAAGGTCATAACTTACACATTCACAGATTAGCTTTAAAGGAGCAGTCACACATTAGATTTTATATGTGGGAAACTGAGATAGACACCAAAGAAATATCGAAGCGCAGCCAGACAAACGGAAAGGAGGATTTCTGTACTTTGCATTGGGAGAAGACGTCAAAAAATTGTCCAAGATGTTTGGGAAAGGCAGTGGTGTAGTGCAGGGTATATGCAGGTATACGGTGTATACCCACTTATTTTTCAGTCTCCATAGTCTCCACTAATGAAATATGCAAGAGCAGTCTAACTGTTCATAACAGATCCTCAGCTGGACGGTCACTTAAAGGAAAACAACATTTAGGGGGGAAATTAAGAGTGTACCCACTTCTTAAGGTGGTCAACAGTTTTCCTTAAGAGGGTAGACTGTGGTAGATCAACATTTATATATTTGTTTTTTACGTTGACTGTGGTCCATTAACCTTCCTCATGCAATCACAGTAGGCCATTAAAGCTTCTCTTTTTCTTTATTCCAGCAGACTCAGTAAAATAAATGTTGGATGGACTGGCGGTGTTCAACATGTAAGAGCGCTTTAAAGACTCCCTCTGTAGGAGTGACAGATGTATATCCTCCAGCCCCCCCCGATTTACAGCACAGGAATATTGAAAGGCATCATTGCAATAATTACAAATAGATTAATCTGTATCTAAACAAAGCAGGATGTTGGGATGGAATCGTCTAATCGTATTCAGCAATTCAAAGGGAAAATCTGCAATAGTTTAATTCTTTAAGGCCAATATCAGTGTTTGCAATAGGAGTGTGTACTGCAGAGAGAAAAAGAGACAGATAGGCACATAGATACAGAGTGAGCTTTTTTGTTATAGTTTAGCTTTTTAACTCAGTAATAATTTAGATTTTATTAGACTGACTATATCATTGTGCTAATTTATTAGTTTTTTTATTTAAAATGTATTGAACCAGGAGACCCTCATTGAGATTAACAATCTCATTTACAAGAGTGTCCTGGCCGAGAGGGTCAGCAGCACAACACAAAGTTACAGACATAAAACACAGATCAACATGTCCTGAGTCACAGAGCAGAAAGTCATCAGTCAAAGCATCTCCAACCTGAAGCATCTTCCTCCAACACCTTCAATCTACTTTTAAAAAGATTTAAAGAGCCCAGCTCCCACAGACACAGATCCTCCTGCAGGAGAGTCCAGGCGGCAGGAGCAGCGAATCTGAAACTCCTTTTCCCCGTTTCGAGACGCACTTTGGGAACAAATAACAACAATACATTTTGTGACTGGGTTGCAGAGCGAAGATTGAAGCTTCCAGCACTTTTCACATGAATACAATTGCACACGTATGAGGGAAGCAGATTAAGTAAAGCCTTATAAATAAGGACGTGTCAGTGATTTAGTCTACGCTTAGACAATGCAGGCCAGCCGACTTGATCAGACAGAGTACAATGACGAGTCACAACCCGGAGATTTGTTATGAATCTCAACGCACGACAAGTTGTATGCATACTGTATATGAAACATCACCATAATCAATCAGGGGCATGAAAGTTGCAGCAACAAGTCTTTCTTTTTTTCAGCAAAAGAAAAACGACTTGGTTCTGAAATAAAAACCCAGCTGCACCTTAAGCTTCTTTACAAGTTTCTGAACATGAAGCTCAGAAGACAATCAAATCCTTTACTCAAGTTAGACAGTATGATGCTCTGGACCGGCGCTTCAGGAAAGTTCCTCAAACTGGACCCTGTTGAATTTCAATTGAAGACCCCTTCTTCGGGGAGACCTTACATACCCTTTCTTGACGGGATACCTGATCAGCAGACATTCAGCGGACAGGCTTTTCATTCATGGACTCTGACTGTGGAATGTGGTTCTGGAAGGCTTCGGGGAAAACGGTGGAATCTCTTGAAGACCATGTGTGTCAGCATCTTTAGAGCATCCACCGTCGTCAGCAGCTCTTCTGCTCTTTGCACAACTTTTGCAAGTTTCAGTGGGATGAGTTTTTGGAGGACTTGAGGGAGGAAGTTGTTAGTTAGCAAAAGTGAGGGAACCGGACATCCCTGCGTCCTGTGAGAGAGAACTGCAGAGCACTGAAGGTAAGAAAGGCTCTCTTTACATTTTTCACTGAGCCATGGCGTTTTTACAGAGAGGAAGTGGAGAAGAAATAATCAAAGCAACAAATCTCACTGCCCCTTAAGACATATGGAAACTTAAAAGCTATCCTTGAAACACAATGGACGATCACCTTTCTCCTGTGATAGAACCAATAAATGCCATGATAGGCACCTGTGTTAATAGGTTATACAGACTGTTCACGTGTAGTCAACTAAACTATTAAACATCTTCACCCTCTCTAGTCGGCACCAGATTGACTAGTCCTTTAACGAATGATTCAAGGTTCAGGGTTGTCTTTATTATCCCTGTGAGAGGGCAATTTGTTCTGCAGTAAAAACAAACAACAATCAACAAACAACATAAGAAGTGGGGCCGACAGATATGGGATTTTTGGGTGCCGATCCCGTTATTAATATTTGTGATGCAAGATGGTCAATCAACTGAAAAGTAACTGTGTATGTACGTGCATCACCTCTTGACACTCTGGAGAGTGGTAATGCTTGTTGTAATTCAAACAGCGCCCTCCGCTGGTGTCAGCCAGAAAGAGTACTGCTACTGTAATACTATGAAACGCAAATGAAATGCTGTTTGACTGGTGAATAAATCCAGTAATATCGACACTCCGATAGTCACTGGATATGCTAATACTGGTATCCGGCTTCCTCCCACAGTCCAAAGACATGCTCCTTAGGTTAACTGGTGACTCCTCATTGGTGTTCTTCTTTTCAATGTGTGGTTCCAGTATAGAGAGCAGCGTATCAAACTGGACCACTAACATCCTGAAATACACCTGGGTGACCGGGAGAATTCATCAGCTCTTTATCAACAGGACAAACTCTCAGTCTTGTTTTCAGGAGTGGACTGACACTGTTTTTTTTAATTTAGTAAAACCACAAAATCATGTTCACTGCTCGATCACTCTGCGTGATGAGTACGAGACATTTTGTTTCATAATGCGAATTTTCATAATCAATAGAAAAAATAAACGCATTGGACTCAGTGTGCGAGGTGTCTGTGCGTCACTTTTTTTTCCGATTATGGATCAAAAAAGGTATCAGAAAAAAAACGGACTCAGTGTGCAAAGGCTAGGGAGTAGTCGGCTGAAGGGAATTTACAGTATAGAAGCAAAGTGAGGTCTTCTCATATAAAAAACATATAGAAAGCTGTTGGTTTGTCTCTTTCTTCCTTCCTTGGTGTGATGGAAGAGCGAGAATCCACATTTTGAATTCATATTTGAAATATCCAGTATGTCTGCTGGTATGCAGAGCTGCTGTGTTTTATCATTCGGTCTCATGATGGATGTGTTTGATTTTTCAGGGTACTAAGTACACGTGGAATCCCCCTTTTCTTTTCCTAATCAAGCATCACAAACATGACCTCAGCTCTGTGAAAGTGCACGAATGACATCAATCCAAATGCTGTTTACATCCTGCCACATACTTCTTATTGTGACGACATCTTTCATGCTGCTGCTGAAGCAGAGAGATTTTGCAGGTTTGCACAATATTCCTCTTACAGAGGCTCTGAGCCGTGGGTTCAGACTTCATGCTGTTTGTCGTGTCACAATAATTGGCCAGGAGACTCCGAGGACAATAGAAAAACATATAAATAAACCAGCACATAAATAAAATGCCTACAGCAGTGCAGATATGTTCAGAGGGCTGAGAGAGACAACACAGCCCCACATCATTACTGCAAACACACACACTCAGAGACAGATTACAGTGTGGGGACACAATCTGTGTAAATATTTCATTTGAAAATGTACAAAGGAGCGCTACCCGGACTCAAAGTGTAGGTTTCAGCTGGTCTTAGGACGGGGAAGCCAGCAGTCAGAGACATACAAGAAACACTCCAAGGCTCTCTCTTTTTTTAAATTACAACGCCTTCATTCTCACGGCATGGTCATGTGGACCTTAAGCCTTCACGATGAGGTTCAAACACATGAAAAGGAACAAGAGCCATTTATGTTTACTCAACCACCAGGGATTGTCCACCTTCAGGTGTGGCCTGCAGAGGTGCAGCCCAGGTGAGAGGCAGACAGAAACCAAGGACACCGAGACAAAGCTCATGGTTGGAAAAGATGGGTGAGGTGAGTAGGACGCTGGTCAGAGGCAGGCAAGGTTAGGCCTGGGCGATATGATTAAAAATGTTATCACAACAGAAAATATCGACATATTAGTCGATATCGATAATTATCATGATAAATGTTAAATTATTATTATCATCATTCTTTTACATTTAAAAGCTGATTTTTGCTCCTGAGTGAAAGTTGAAGAAACCAGATGGTTCATTATGGTTTAATTCTTCTTTATTATCAGAACATGACAAACTATAATTAAACAGGAACATGTCACCATCATGAGCTCAGTGCACGGAGCTGGAAACGCTGATATGACAGTTACAACTCCGAAAGTGGAGAGCCCTTTCTTGTCGTCTTGTCGACGATGTTTTCTCCGTACTTTGAGCTGGTACGATCAGCGCTTTCTTCAGTGTCGCTATCGCTCATTTCAGCTGTGTTTTCTTTCTGCTCCAAACGTCTGTAAGCCCGCCTACCCATATCCCTGCGACATGATTGGCTGTTTGTTGTCTTTTTCTTCTTCTCTTTAATGTCGGGTGGCAGGCAACTAGCGTTCAAGGCACAGTACCGCCCCCCACAGGTACAGTCCAGGGCTGGCGGACCTACAGCGAATGCTACGGAGTAGATCTGAGGCAGAAGTATAAATCAGGCTTTTAAATGTGGCTCTATGCACAGGTGAGCTGAGTGAGCATGATGAGAGAAGGAGCAGAAGTGTAGCAGGTGTGCAAGCAGCACTGCAACATGTTGGACTGCTTAGAAAAAGCAGGATAAGATTTTCTGTTCAAAAATACAAAATCAGCAGCTTGAGAGGATGTGAGCTACGCCTACAGGGGTCGCCAGAATCAACACAAGGTGGAGGCTATCGCTGTTAATTTTGTTATGGGGCGTCCTTGTTGTGCTTTACCACATAACCTAAACACAGAACAGTCTCAGGTGTTCAGGTACAGCCTTTGGGATGCATCAAAAAGCATTAATTTCTGGGAGGACCCTTGAGCCTCATAAATCCTGACGGCCTGTACTCCCTATTGACATCGTTATCATTTCCCTTGTGTTGTTTGAGGAGGATTAAATGATCTTATAGTGTCATAATGCTGAGTTCAAGTTTATCATATTGCTTCCACCAGAAAAGAGGTGCTTACTTTATAGACCTTATATCACTGCTATTATATGGCAGCTGTATGTTAGCTACCTCAGATCTGCAGTCTGCAGGGTTTGATCTTATTACAGAAATATCCTAACAGTGAGGAACTTATCCATTTACACCGAGGACTGTGGGTCAAAATAACCCAGAAAGTAGATCAAATCAAAAGGAAGGCTAAAACATTTACAGCTTCTTCACACACAAATGTAGAGAGAGAAGTGGATAAATGATGGAGAAGGAGAGCAGAGGGAGAGGCTGGAGAGTAATGAAGAAAGAGAAGAGAGAGAGAGAGGAGCTGGGAAATGAGTGAGAGATGAAGGGTTTATGAGCGATGAGGGGCAGAGTGGGTAAGATGAAGAGCAAACAGAGAGAGAGATGAGAGAGACTCTGAGAGAGGAACAGGTAGTGAGGGAGGAGAGCCGAGAGTCCAGGATTCACTGACAGGAGGACTCTCTGTAAAGAGTTTTCTGTTTTTTTGTTGCTGCAGGAAGAGATGCTTTTAAAAATTAAAGCACTTTTAGAGCCCCGTTCTGTTGCAACAGGTTCAAATGGTAAATGGACTTGAGTCTGTAAAGCGCGTTTCTAGTCTTCTGACAAAGCACTTTGACACCGCAGGTCACACCTACACGTTCACACACTGATGGTGGCTGCTGTGTAAGGAGTCCATCAGTATTAACTCATCCATTCACACACATTCACACGCTGAGGACAAAGCAGCGGGAGAATTGGAGTTAAGTGTCTTGCCCAATGACACATGGGATATTTGGCTTTAGGAGCTGGAGATCAAACCCCGGACCTTGTGGTTGAGAGACGACCGACTCTACCACTGACCCACAGCTGCCTCCAGTTTACAAAAACATGACTATCTTTGTAGGCTGATTTTACTGAGACAAACACAAACAATGTCCAGCTGTGGGGATGCATGAAACAGGATTTTCTGCCTTTGTTTGATGGGCATGTGAGGGTTTTGTGTTCAGAGTTAACACCGGTGGTCAACCTACAGAGCAGCTGACACCGCTCACTTTAACTCTAACTCACCACTTCCTGCACAGCATCTCTGAATGTCCAGTATAGTGCTTGGTTTTGTTTGACAGTTAATGGGAGTAGAGTTTATTTTATACTGTTTTGGTCACACTTTGTATTTCTATTGTATTCTTTTCTATTCATATGCACGCTCTTCTTCGTGTCTGTTTACTGCTGCCCTCTGGGGATCAATAAAGGATTATCTTATGTTCAAAGTGTTTTTGGCCAAAGATCAGTGACAGTTCCTCTGTTACTGTTAACACCGTGCACCCTTTAATGTTGAGAAAATGAAACTGGACGCTCCAGACCATCCTCTGCTTCATGAACCAGGTCATCAGCAACATGGACGCCTCCAGAAGTACCTTTGTTTTGTTAGCTTAAACCAGGTGATAACAACACACTACGTGATAGTTTGTGAGCGAAAGTCACATGACAACATGTCCACAGAGAGAACTTCGAAGATAAGGGTGTGATCGATTTAATTACACGAAAACAACGCTTAAGTTGCCAATGAACGATGTAATGTACAGCTTAAACGTTACTGTTGATGCTAGTAGTTTGGGTTAAGTTGCTCAGGGCGCGTTCCTGATGACGTTTAAGACCGGTAACTTAGAATTTCCCCTCTCGCAACAAATGGACTCACCATTAGGCCATGTGTCCACCTTGCCTTTCTTCTGGGCAGAAAAGTGCTGGTTGGGAGCTCAGGAACGCTTGCCTGAAGTGTTTGTGTGGTGAGAATAAAATCGCTGTGATAACATTACAGCCCAGTCAGTCTGAAATCTAGTCTTGGTTTTGGCGGCTGGTTTGTGAGATATAATCTCTGGTTACAGATTGATTATGTTCTGTCACTGCATCAATGCAGAATTGTCCACATCCACAACACGATACATCGCAGCAACAAGTCATTTCAGGGGTGCTGGAAGCTTGGTGGTTAGTGTGCACATACCATGTACGGAGGCTGTGGTCCTCTAGGCAGCCCTGGTTCAAATCCAACCTGGATGGACTCTTTACACAGCAGCCTCTACCATCACTGTGTGTGAACAGGTGTCAATGAGTAGAGTACAAAAGCGCTACACAAGTCCATTTACCGATTACTGGTGATGGTATTAAAACCGGCCACTTCTACAAAGACTGCACCTGAATGTAAACACTAAGGCAGCTCACCATTTCTACTTATGAGAAGTAAAAGGAATCAAGTGCCGCCACCCCGAAGACATCGATAGCAATGTTAAGTTCAGCACATCTTAATATGTGAGGATCTTTGTAACAAGATGGTTTAAGGTCCAATATGAGTTTTACTACGGGGCATAAAATTAAATTAAACTGGGCCTCCTCGAGAGTATGTGGGCGGAGATGAGGGTAAAAATCTTTTTTAACTTGAAATTAAAATTCAATGAAAAAGTGGCTGAAGCTCACTTTGGCTTTACAACGTAATTTAACAGCTCCATACATGAATTAAGAGTGATTCTCTAAGACCCCCCCACACACAGACACACTCCTCTTCCTCCCTCAGGCACTGTCATCTTAGTGTGTGTGTGTGTGTGTGTGTTTGTGTGTGTGTGTGTGTGTGTGTGTGTGTGTGTGTGCCCTATATTTGTTATTCATCCATTGTTCAGTGGCCCAAATTCCTCCATAGTCTTCTACTCTCACTGATCTCTAAACAAGCCCTCCTGCTGTCTTGTACACACACACACACACACACGCACACACACACACACACACGCACACACACACACACACACACACACACACTTACTTACTTCTTCTGATATGTCCGTCAATGCTGCTCCTTTTCAACCTCTGAAGATCTCTGTTATATTTCTTAAAGAATCTTCAGATCAGGTTTAACAGACGGAGAGCAGACAGACTGAATGGAGTCTCGGTGGCCGCAGCAGCTGGATACGCAGACAGGCTTCAACTCTGACAAGTGTGTATGCAGAGAGACGGCAGAAACAGATGTGTGTTTCCATTCGTTAACATACACAGAACATCTGTGAGCACACAAGTGTTCAGACCAAAAAGAGAAGAAGAAATGGACTAAGGAAAAGATACAGATTGATCGTCTGTTCTTCCACTTAAGAGACGCTTCTGTGTCTTCGATTTCTAAATGTTGCTTTGTTAATACGATATGTCACAAATGAGATGTGGACGTCAGTTAATCAGCCGTGTAAGGGTGTATGCATGAGAGAAGGAATGATGAGTGAGGTGTGGAAAGTCAAACAAAAGGAAAAAGGAGCATGACTAAATTGGGGAGCAGCCTCTCTCCTCCTCCCTGTCCCGCCCCACTATGAGGAGGTGGGGTCTGCTCTTATGGATTGCGGACACAGGGCCCAGGTGTGCTCAATGACGACCCAGCCACACCTGAAACACACAAACAGCACAACAGGCCCAACAAGCAATTCATTTGATTTTTCTGGTGTCAGTGACGACACATGACGTGTGTACGTTTTGGGCCCAACCATGTTAGGTGGGTGGTTGGTAGAAGGTTGTTTTATACAAGATTATTATTTAGAGAAATGCACCTCTTAAAACTGATGAGTTTACCAACGCCCTCAGTAATAAACAACTTCATTTTATTACCCATTTTTATATCCTCTGCCTGTGTGCTGTTTGTTTTGTCTTTTATTAGTTTGGGTGCATTGAGACCGACTTGTGGAAAAGTCTGTCTGTCCAGGTGTCTTGCTCTTCTTCATTATTGCAGGACAGACTAGACCACAAGTTAACGTAAACTACAATGACCATACGTCCCAATTTGACTGGACCATCAAGTTTTCATGCCCTGTGTCCCGAGTCCCCATAAATATCTATAAAACACTGAACATGTCCCGGTTTTAACCAACCAAAATACACCGTGCTAACAACACGGATTTGTCTGTTTACATTTCACTCAATGTTGTTGCCACGGCTGCTGCTGTTTAACCAACATAAGAAATACTAATGCACCACGAGTCAAAGTTCAACACTGATTCGTCTGTACATGTGTCAATCAATCTTGTGGTTGCAGCTGTTTCTTAGCTACCCTGGCTGAAAAGTACCAGCCAATGAATATGCTGCGTTCTGCACACACTGCAAGTGTCCATGTTCAGTCACCCACGGTGGAAATGTCAACATACATAGCATTATTAAAACAAGCAAACATAAACAGTGGGTAGGAAGTAGTGAAGTAAACAACCAACTCAAACGGGCTGCTCAAGACGAAACCTTTACCTACCACCTGGTGTGAGGTCACTGATCTGTGGATGGATACATGTGGGTTTAAGGTAAAGTTAAAGGGTCCGGATCTGGAAGTTTGAAAATAAAGTCACGCTAATTAAAACCATTTTTATTTTTTTTCACAAGTATTCAAAAGTATCCAAAGTATTTTTCGGAATCAACAGTTAGAGCTGTGACCACAGTGAGTCAGAAGGGTTTGCCCGCCCCGCACTACGACTCACTGGCTACTTACGCATATGAGGGCGACGGCTCGATGGCCGGCTCTCTCAGCTCCATCAAGGAGTCTTGGGTCATTCACGACACGGGAGACTTCAGCTCTCTGGGTGACTGGGGACAGCCGTTTAAAACGCTGACTAACATTCTGGACACACAGCCTCACATTACGTACTACACTCCTTGAATGAAGTCTACAATGTGACCGCGGTGCATCCTTGAATGTCTTGGTTATGTGTTTATTGACCTATTTATTACTGTTGTCCTTAAACTGTGCTTTTCATTTGATTGTTTGTAAACACACACACACACACACACACACACACACGCACACACACACACACACTGTGCCGGCCATAGCTTGTCATAAAGTTTACGATAACCGAGCCCACTCACTGAGAGGGACGATATGATTGGTCTATAAAATTATTATCGCATGATGATGTTTAAAAAAGCCCTCTACTGCGGTGACTGACAGGCCAGTCAGCTGCTGCCGGCTGCCCGTGAGAGCAGGATGAGTTGCTAGAGCGATGATGTTAGACAGTGGCCCAGAGTCACTAATGACGGTACCATATATAAATGGCGACATAAACGTTTTTTAAATGTACATATTATTTAGACATGGGTTATGAATATTGCCAGAAATAGTGAAAAATATACCACCTGACGATCCGTCATATTTTAGTAATCAAGTACAGAATGCTAATTACCGTTACTAGCTTGCTAACATAATAGCATTCACATATCTGGTGTTACCGGCCTGAGCCTGTCCCTTTAAGTAGGTGGCTTATGGGTAATGTAGGCAATGGGAAGTGTAAACAGAAGTCTCCCGCTACGGTACGGAGTATGTATGCAGGTGTCTGTGAATAAAGTGACCCTGTTAAGAGAAAGTACTGTCTCTCCTCCTACTTTGTGCGCCGAATAAACGGACTGCTTGTTACCAGCCCAAAACGAGCCAAGCAGCTGTCCTGTACTACGGTCAGGGACGACGAAGCTGAAGAAAGAGGCAACACTGGGCATAAAAAAAACATTTCATGTTATATTGTTTGTAACAGTTGCTCGGTTGACATTCTTGATCCACTGCTGGCGAGCAGCTCCGTCTTCTGAACGCCAAGGGAATCTATGTAAACCGTACGGTCTCAAGCAGGGGCACTCTTTGTGAAGTAAACGTTTGTGTACTAAGCACTCGTTTTTTTTTCCAAACTTGAAGTTTTCTGCTGTTGTTTGAGCAGCCGATAACTGCACAAGTTCTTCCCGAACCCCATGGCATAGTTTTACTACTAATATAACACAGAATTACGAAAATTGTTGACTTCTACGGACAGCTTGCATTAAAACGCGCTAATGTTCTAGGGGAGTGGTCACCGCAGTAATGGCAGTTTGTCAACTTCCGGTTTTCTCTTTATTGGTGTATAGCATGACCACCGGGGCTGCACGTTGGTCATGCGAGGAGGTTCCTAATTCATATCTCTCGTCTGACAGGAGCCTCTCTGTGTGGAGTTTGCATGTTCTCCCCGTGCATGTGTGGGTTCTCTCCGGGTACTCCTGCTTCCTCCCACAGTCCAAAGACATGCTCGTTAGGTTAACTTGTGACTCTAATTGTCCGTAAGTGTGAATGTGAGTGTGGCTGGTTGTCTGTCGCTACATGTCAGCCCTGTGATTGGCTGACGTCCAGGGTGTAACCCCGCCTCTCGACCAATGACAGCTGGGATCGTCTCCAGCCCCCCCGAACAGGAAAAGCTATACAGATAATGGATGGACCACCAATTACAGAGCTGGACGTAAATGGTAAATGGACTTGAGCTTGTATATTTCTTTTCTAGTCTTCTGACTACTCAAAGTGCTTTCACACCGCAGGTCACACCTACACATTCACACACTGATGATAGAGGCTGCTGTTTAAAGAGTCCATCAGCATTAAATAATCCATTCATACACATTCACACTTCACAGACGAATCAGCGGGAGCAACTTGGGGTTAAGTGTCTTGCCCAAGGACACATCGGACATGTTTTTGCGGGAGTCCGGGATCAAACCACCGATCTCCTTGTTGAGAGACGATTATTCTACCAACTGAGCCACAGCTGCCCCAAGTAAAGCATGTTCTGCCTAGCAACAGCAGAGATGAAAAATTCTGATAAGGTGACAAATTGGGCTCTTTAATTTAACCCTTCACATGCCAACACAAACTGAAAGGATTTTTTAAGGGGGATTTCCTCTAAACATTGTGTTTATACGTTGGTCGTCACATAATGGATTGATAAAATAACACAAGAACTATTGACCTTTTAAATATTCTTGTTTGAATACTTAGAGGTCCCTGACAGTTCCTCTCTGGTATATTCCCATCCAAACCCATCCACAGCTTTGTGTTTCTCTGAGTGTTTGTCCTCCACAGCAGCCATGTTACACATTTACAGTCCCTCCAACAGGAGGACCAAAATATCCGACCTTGACCAACTTCCAGATTGCCGATTATTCAGGCAACTACGCGTCAGTAGCCTTTAGATGACTGGTGATCAGGGGAGAATGAGTACAGAGTCTAGACTTAGCTAGGGGTGAGTAATTCACCGTAATAATGAATCAAAGAAATATACGAGAGAGTCACTGCTCACTCAAATGCAAACAATTCCCTCCCTGCAGGCATGATCTTTTTCTCCCTTTTCCTCCAATGAAAAAAAGGCTTCCTTGTGACTACAACAAAGTAGAATCAACCTTAAATCCATTTGTTCAGCACTGTGTGTAGATTCATCCAGTTACGTCTTCTCAGTCTGCTGCCTCTGGTAAAGAGCCGGTTATTTCTGTACATCAGAACGTCTGCAGCAGAAGTCGCTCAATAAGCAGAGTAAGAGATTCTTGGGAGCTTTTTCAGTGATTATAGGAACACAGTATCCAGATTTTAAAGCTTTTATATCTAACATATCCACCTCCCACACACACACACACACACACACACACACACACACACACACACACACACACACACACACACACACACACACACACACACACACACACTTTTGATCCCTCCTCCACCTTTTCATCAAAGACACAGCTGAGCGCCTCGTGCTTCTTCATCTACTCCTCAATGAAGTCAGCTGGGAAATAGATTTTCCACTTTCAATATAAGTCCAGAGTCATTCCTTATCCCGTATATCCATCTGTCCCTCATCCTGACACGTTCTGATTGGAGCGATCATACTTCTGCTTTGATTTACCTTCCAGATCAAAATGAAATGAGCAGTGAATTGACCCTCTCTGTTGTTGTCCATTGTCACCGCTGAGATCAGGGCTGATAGAGTGAAGGTCATCCTCAGAGTCTGAAGCTATCTGTTACGCCGTAGCAATCAACAAAATCTATTTTCCATCACAGCCGCCGCAGAGGACGAGATGGATTCGATGCACATAGACAGATATTGATTTGGCAATTTCCGAAGGAAAAACCAAATGGTCTCCCGACTGTTTTTATTTGCCTCAGAGTAATGCAGGGCCCAGGTGGGACTTTCATACACTCTCTAAGAACACAAATGAACCCTCCTGACAGACGTCTCCACACATTGGAGATTAACGACTGAGCCTTAACTCTGTAGGAAGAAGTTTGTAGTGCGAGAAGGATCGGGTGTTTCCTGCAGTAACATTTCAGCTGATTTAAGAAAGAGAGAGAGAGACGGGTGAGCCAGTTGAGTCTCATTAAGCTGCAGTGCTGATGGTTCCTGTTCTTCTGAAAATGTTAATTATGCACAGCAGCGCTCCCTTTCTGTTTGCCATAAAAAGAGCAGCTGGTTCTGTCCTCATTCTGACATTTAGCATTTGAAACCTGCAGGTCCATACAATGATCCCTGCCCTGACACATCTGGCCTAAGTGCAGCGTTCTCCTTCTTTGAGGGCTCATGCTTCCAGCAATATCAGCAAAACAACAGACAAGATTTGAAAATGACATTTTTAAGGCTGTTAAATAACTGTATTAAGCTGTTTAATGTTTGTATTCAACTTCTGTCACTCTTCTGCAGACAGAGGATGTCAGAGGCTGCAGACACAGCTGCTGCTGATGTTGAAAGCTCAGTGTATGTTGGTACTCTGAGGCTCCTTGAACTTTTGCTTCACTTGTTGCTCTCTCAACTTTCACCTGTCCGATGACAAGAAACCTTCAACGACCAGATATAAACAGTGATGACATTTGAAAGAGTAAGACTAGTGGTCGGGTGATTATTTTTTATGTTCAGCATGAAAACTAAAGCTGCAGAACAAAGGGCTGCATTGGGATTGTAATCCAGCAGGTCGACACATCTCCCCCAGCAGCGGGTAGTTTGAACGTTTGCTGAGAGTGGGAGCAGGCAGGGGCGAATCCAGGGGAGTGACCAGGGTGGCCAAGGGGCGACCGAGCGCTCTGTGGACATGAGACACTGTTGAAAGTTATTGTTCTATTAGATTGACTTTGAAACGACTATTTAACACATGAAATAGTTATATATTAAGCCTCAAGTACAAGCGCCTTCATTGAGCTAGCCGTATAGTAATGGGTCTACAGGACTAAGTCATTTGTGATAACAATCACCTCCACGCCAGGCTAATCGGTCGACACGTGGGAATAAAATCCCTTTTCCATGAAGTGTAGGGGTCATATCAAACATATATAAATGTTCCTGATGCTACCTGCAGTAAGTCCATCTAAAGCTTCAGCGTATTCCTTTCCCAGTGTTCTTCACTTCCTGCCCCCCATGTGGTTTTCACGTATCATCGGGATCACATGATTGCATACAAGCTATTCATTCCTGTAAACCCAGACACAACATAAAGACAGGACAGCTTACACTGCAGACAGAGCCAATCACTCTCTCCATTTTGAATTTGTGATTCATGGAGAGTTTGAAACTGTCGAGCCGTTCTCAAGCACACGTTCCATTAATCAGCGTGAACATGTGAGCAGATCACCTTTATGTCCGAGACATGAGGATCAAATATTTAGAAATAAAAACACAATATGTGGAAGATATTTTATTAGTAACATGAATTCAAATACAAACATGGAGTACCTCAGGCACTTTGAGGACCTATCACTTTAAAGAAGCTAGATCCACTGCCCTCCAGCTAATCAGTCCACAGCTCTACTTCACACGTACAGCTGACTAAACAGTTCTCACATCACGCTAGCAGGTGCCTGTCACGGTAAAAAATTGTCTAAAAAATGAAGCTAAATCCAACATGGCTCTGCGAGCCTCCTCTCAGCTCTCATCAGTCTGAGCGGGCGGCTGTGTGTCCAGAATGTTAGCCAGTGTTTTAAACGGCTGTCCCCAGTCACCCAGAGAGCTGAAGTCTTCTGTGTCGTCAATGACCCAAGACTCCTCGATGGAGCTGAGAGAGCCGGCCATCGAGCCATCGCCCTCATATGCGTAAGTAGCCAGTGAGTCGTAGGGCGGGGCGGGCAAACCCTTCTGACTCTCCTCCAGCCGCTGCTCAATGAACTCTCTGATCTTTACCGCGTCGCCCTCAGTCACTCTGCCACGGGAGGAGAGCGTCCCCGTGTTCACAGCAGCGATGACGCTCGCTGTTTGACAGTGGATGTCAGGTGTCCTGACGTTGTCTGAGCGAACGCTGAGATGCAGCAGGACGCCATCTCCGTAGCCATTTTTATCATTCCTGGACGAGCTGCTTAGGGTGCTCGCGCGGTGTGGGTGTGTGTTTCGCAGGGTGCCCATATCGTAGGCGTGCGTGTCAGCCTCACCGCCGCCCTCGTCGTCATAGTGAATGACGTTATCACGGATGTCCTCCTTGGACGTCATCAGAGTCTCTTTCTCTTTGTGTCGCCTCTGACCCATGTAAAGTGCTGCCACAACTGCAAGACACAAAGAGAGATAATGGGTCAGTAAAAAATCAAACTGATACACGCAGGTTGATCTGGATCGAATATGTGCACAATATGTCTGGTCCTGGTTACTGATGCATTACATCGGCACAAAACCACATATCTGTAGGAACTAACCAGCAGCCTGAGACTCCAGATTAACCATGGACTACAGAGTTAACCTCAAAGACTTTATGATCTGCACCCCAATGAAAATGTAAAGATAAACTCAACTGACAACTTTGATGCTCTCCAGGACATCATCAGTTTTATTTTCCACAAACTGACATTAAGAGAACACTTTATTTTGTGATTCATTTATTTATGACAAGAACCATACCATTCTTACACCGTGTCCTAACAGCACCAAACATTAGATATCGCGCTGCATCGCACATGATCGCCCGCTTTGCTGTCCACTCTGCATCCGTTAAATATTTCTGTTGATTTCAGTTTCCCCTTGCAAACATGACATGTGGTGCTTTTATTTTGATGGTGGACAAACTGAAGTGTGGTGCTTTTATTTTGATGGTGGACAGACTGAAGTGTGGTGCTTTTATTTTGATGGTGGACAAACTGAAGTGTGGTGCTTTTATTTTGATGGTGGACAAACTGAAGTGTGGTGCTTTTATTTTGATGGTGGACAAACTGAAGTGTGGTGCTTTTATTTTGATGGTGGACAAACTGAAGTGTGGTGCTTTTATTTTGATGGTGGACAAACTGAAGTGTGGTGCTTTTATTTTGATGGTGGACAAATTGAAGTGCGGTGCTTTTATTTTGAAGGTGGACAAACTGAAGTGTGGTGCTTTTATTTTGATGGTGGACAAACTGAAGTGTGGTGCTTTTATTTTGATGGTGGACAAACTGAAGTGTGGTGCTTTGTATTGACGATCTGTTCAAATCACAATACTCAGAAGCTCGTCAAAAAATGGCTTGCGGTAGCCAGAAACAAGTTTTTCTTCAGTGTTGTTGACACAGGTCAAAGGTCAAACTTTTCAATCATAAATGTGGATATTATTAAAGCAGCGTTATCTCCACTTTGTAAACCAGGCTCTGCTGAGAGACAAAAGGGAGTGTTAATCGATTGATGTAAAGAAAGCGTATGTGGTGACTGCCAACTAACCACCTACTATTTTTTCAGCAATGAATGTCGATAAACACAGCCGTCTTTAGGTCTGATTAAAGGCAGAATGTGCGACATGTTACACATAAATAAATCAGATTTCAAGTCTCTCCTGTGTAAATGTGTCTCTGAGTCATGACTGTCTACAAAGAGTGAGAAGCTCGAGTCCCGCTGGCTGTGTTGTTGTCAGAGCCGTGTTTACATGGACGGGACGGCCGGCTCCTCCCCTTGTGTTTAAAAGCTGTTTAAGTCAAGAACTAGAGAGAAGAAGAAGAACATACTCACTGATTATTTGGATGTCAAGTAAGCGCTTTTAGATCACGGCCATTCTGTGTCAATTTACATGCAATGTGAAGCTACGAGCTAACTAAAGAGCGCTAACATTAGCCTGCTAGCACAACAATGCAGGACACAGGTGATTGCAGTTCGTCAAGGACAAGTTTGTCCGCCGCTTGTGCTAAACTCCATCATGCAAACGTGAGTAGAGAGGGGATGGAGGTGTGTCTCTGGAGGAGAGCGGAGGCTTCAGAATAGCGGAGGTGTTGCATGGTTTTATGCTGGGAGGCCTCCTCTGATTCAAAAAGACGCACATTCTTCCTTCATCATCCCTCCTTTCCAACCAGCTAAGGCCCGATTATCTGATGGTTCATGCACCTTGGTATTTGTTAAAGTTGTGCCAGAAAACCCGCCTCTTTATCTATAGACTGATTCAGAAGTAAAATTCAATCAATCTTTACTTGTAAAAAGTGAGTAAACTTTATCACAGAGACAGTGAGGAGCGATAACATAGGAACACACATTAATAGAGGGATATGAGTGAATTATTAAAAGCGTTGCGAAAACAACTAAATGAATACCCAAGCAGTAAAAGCCGGGGTTGAACAGACGTGTCTTGGGGAGTTTGGACTGACATTAAAAAGTCTGAATCTCTAAACACATGTATTAAGCTGTGCAGGGACAGGTTCACAAGTTCAGAAGCATAAAGAACGAGCGGATTTTGTGTTGGCTGAATTCAAACAGAGCTCTGTTTCCAGAGATTCCTCGGCTGTCTGACAAATTATCAACAAGACTGTGTGTTAATAATCCCTCTGAAACCCTCTGTCATGCCGTTATATCACGTAAAGTTTTCTGTCAGCAGACACATGTAAGAAGCGGTGGGTCACAGTGTGAAGTTCCCCGACGGTCTCACAGGGCGACACTAGCCTCCCAGGTCAGATTGAGGCTAATCTGCTCCACTCTCAGCTGCAGTCTGCGTGTCGGGATGAACACTGACTCAAACGGGGCACCAGCAGCTTTGAAGAGAGGAAGAGGAACTCCTGCTGTTTACTTCAATCTTATAATTACTCTCTCATTTGTGTTGGACGGCTGCTCTGCTGAGTTTACTCACCTGTCAACACCCTCACACACTGACTTTAATACAGCGCAAACCCTACAGGCTGTGCAGGGCGGATTACTGGACCGGGTGATTCTTCTGAAATTGATGACTTATTCTCAGAAGCATTATATTCCACTGACACAGTGAAACTTGTAATTTAATGCATTCAGATGGCAGCTGTTTTACGTCTAGATGTCATGTTCAGTGTAGGAGGTTTAAATGCTCCTACACACTGCTGTCCTGCTGTACTCCAGGGGCCGTATTCAGAAAGTGTCCTAAGTACGAGTTACTTCTAGTGACGAAATACTGAGAAGATTCTCAGAATCACGTTTTCTGAGAAGTCCCCTTAAAGGCTTAATGTGCAACTTTTTGATCCAGTAGATGTCGCCCTTGAGCACCAGCATGAAACCAAAAGAACTCCAGCTGCATTTTTGTTAGCAGGCTAATGTTAGCGCTCATTAGTTAGCTTGTAGCTTCACACTGCATGTAAATTTACAAGGAATGACCATGATCTAAAAACACTGACATTCAAATAAGCAGTGAGTAGAGTATGTTCTTGTTCTTTTCTCTAGTCCCTCAATTAAACAGCTTTTATACGCAAGGGGATGAGCCTGCTAGACGGGACGGAGCAGGCCGTCCCGTCCATGTTAACACGGTGTAGATACGACTCAGACAACATCATAGCGAGCAGGACTCGAGCTTCTCACTCATTGTAGACAGTCATGACTCAGAGTTATTTTCAGAGGATATACTGGATTACTGCTGTATTTATGTGTAAAATGTTGCACATTCTTCCTTAAACATTAAGACTCGATCCTGGTCAAGATAAAAAACATTCACAAAGCATCTTGGCCTTAAGAGCTTTTAAGGTGAACAGTTGTACAGAGGAGTGAGGAGGAGTTTAACAAAGGTTAAGAGTTTTTCAAATGGTGGAAAGATGGAGAGGTAGCAGAAGTGTTCTCCAAACACTGAACGACAAAGAGCTAAATGCTACACGGCCCGTATTCACAAAGCCTCCTAAGTACTGAGAGTTGCTCCTAAATTCTCAGAATCAGGACATTTTCTCAGAGTTTCACCTCAAAGTTCAGACTAGATCCTTGTAAAGATGAAAGTTATTCACAAAGCATCTTAGCCCTAAAGAGAGCTCCTCAGGTGACAAACTGTGAGGAGGAGTGAGGAGGACTTCTAACAGGATGAAGAGTTTCTCAAGCTGAGGAGAAAATGGAGAAATATTCTTCAAACACGACATGAAGAATCTTATTGACTCATAGTCGGGCAGGAGACATTTGAATCCATCTCTGACTTTTTTCAGTTCAAAGTGAGACGTGCATGTTGAGTTTCTCTCTATGCGCTCACCTCCACAGATGCATCCAATCACTAATTAACTGCTGCATAAGTGGGCATGTGATTTCAAACAATTTGTATGCTATGAAGTACCTCTCACAGTTTATCACACAGATACTAATATCATAGTGTTCATAATTACACAGTAGCCTCAGTTCAGCATGCAGTGTGGCCTTTTCAGTAGACTGAACCCTCGTGGTCATTCAGTGGGCATTTTTTGGGTCCACCTCAGTAAACTGAACATTTCAGCATGGATGCTAACTTCCGGGTTTTGTGCAGTATGGATCGGAGGCATCCTTACAGGAAATGAGTTGTATTTTAACTCCCACAATGCTGTGCCAAATTAAACGTAAAACGTCACTTCACGTGCGCATCAAAATCAAAACAAACGAGGATGGGAAAAAAAACATGAGGATGGAGTCTTTCAAATGTTAAGATATTAAATTGTTTACATGCAATGTGAAGTTATTTACTGAGCCATTGTGCAGATCACATCTGAGTTGGAGTGTCAATAACATGAGGCGGGCTAATGATGCCACTTCCACACTGAATGAATCAGACAAATAGGAACAAATATCGGCCTAACAGCAGGTCCTAACAGGATACAGCACGGAGAGAAGGGACTGTCTACTGTCAGACTGTGTTTTAGCTAAGTTAGGAGCTCTCTGGGAGGATTCTCTGAATGCTTGTGAATCCAGGCCCTGATGTTTAATCACATTCAGGATGGCTGAACAGACGGAGGTTTTCCTCCTCCATTTTTAAACAATAATCCCGTCCACGCGACCGTGATGAACACGCCCATTCAACGATGTCCTCGACATGAGAACATTTTCTCGCCATTCCTCTGCAATGACCATTTAATTTTCAAAGTTGTCTCCCCAACCCGAAGTCTGACCTGGTCTCGTCCTAAACCACAGACGCTGTCGTGGTTCGTGTGGTCAGAGTGTTGTATGAAGCAGCAGTGACCTCCGTCGTCCATTCAGCCGTCTCTGCTATTAATGATGATCTGATGAACTAAATGAAAGCCTTACTGTTTCTAATGCTCACTATAACACAGGAGGGTAAAACCAGATCTAAAAGTCCCAGCAGCACTTTCTAAACCTACATGATGTTTATGTTTAGGTTAATGACCCCCCCCCCCCCCGCAGCCTGAAGTCCTCACCCTGTATGCAGATGTGTTGTCAGGTTTTCTCTTCTGCTCCTCCTTGTTTCCCTCCATTAGAAACCCACAGATCGGTGCACAGATGAGCAAATAAAACAACAGTCCCTCGGGGGTGTGAGCTATAGAAACCAAACAAGGTCACAGTGTAGAGGGGGGGCTGGGTTAATGGGGGCTGCAGAATGTACAGGACTATATGATGTAACAGCTTGTTCAGCTCTTTGGGAGACTTAATAGAAAACCATCTTGTGCCTGCATCAGGGCTTTTTAGTGTGCACTGCCTGATGCTGGAGGAGAGACAAACTAACAGGATTGTAGGAGGGAAGGAAGGAAGGAAGGAAGGAAGGAAGGAAGGAAGGAAGGAACACTGTGGCCCAAAAATAATAAGAAAGGCACTTCAGTCTGCCTCCCCTGGAAGTCATGCACTGATTATTGGCTTCCTTTGTGAGGCTGCTTAAAGCCCATGCTCCATTCGAGTGTTGTTCAGGTGCAAGAAATGTAAACAGAAGGACGATGCAGAGGAAACACACTCAAATTTACTACACGATAAAAAGAGTGCAGCACTGTAGTGTGTTTTAATTATGCAGGTGGGAGAAATCGCTGTGCTGGAGTTAGAGTGGGGGGTTGTTCAGAGGTGTAGTATTGAAGATGAAAAAAACACGCAGCATCTTCTTACCTAAACTGCAATGAGAAATAAAACTGATGCAGCTTCAGAAGCTCGTCATGAATGCCTCTTATATCGTGCAGCGACAGTCATACACACCCTTAGAAGTAGAGTAGGACATATTCTTCTTCTTTGCACTTTCTCTATTTCTAACAGCCAGCAGGGGGCGACTCCATCGGATGCAAAAGGAGTCCCGGGGCATGTTTCACTAATAATCAATTGTGGCCTCAAATAGCTCCAAAAGATGCTCATCATTTGTCTATCTGCTCCTTCTTAAGGTCTAATCCACAACTTGTATAGCGTTAATGACATTTAGAATCTGAATGTGTAGAAAAGCTGTCTGCACCCAAGACCCTGTGTACACATAACGTTTTTTCCGGGCACAAAAGCGCTGGCTGTGCGCTCAGATGTGCTTGCATTGAGCGTTTGTGCGCTGAGAAGAAACCCCCCCGTCCCGTCTCTATGACAACAGTCTGTTGACAAAGTCCGCTGTATGACCGGCACTGCTCCGTTACTTTTTACTGCATGTTTAATATTTGAGATTGTTTTTTACCCGGGGCAAAGTGGATGTGGGTACAAGACACAATCGGTAGGTGGAACCTTATGGGAAATATCATACATTTGGAAAAGAGCGCCAGTGACGTCAACAGCACCTTTCTGAAAAGATTTTAAACTTGAGCAATCGGAGCGGCCGTAAAAAAATGGGTGAATGCTCGTAAAAAAGACGCTGGACTCCAAGTGGCCGCTGTCTTCTGCGAGCGCTCTCTACTGATAGAAAACTGAAACTAACTAGGTGAGCTCTCCTGCTGACTGACGAAAGTGAGACCCAAACTGCCATAACCTACATAATCTATCGGATGATTTGTTTGGTTTAAATCCACACCTTAATATCTGTTTATGTGAAGAAGTCTGAGAGTCCCACTTTGTGTGAGAATAACAGGTAAGAAGGAAGTTGGGTCATGTTTCCTGCAGCTTCTCCAACGATGTGGAAAAGGTCATGTGTGCCTCAGTTCTTAACACCTGGATTATTGAAGCTTCAACAAGCTGTCGCCAAAGAGCCGCAGCCCTTTAAACCGAGACTGAGGTGAGAGAAAAAGACCGACGGTGTCCTCCTGATAACTTTACGTCCATTCAAACGCCGGCCTGCTCGTCCTTAAGGGTCCACAAAGTTTGGCCCTGAAGGTTCAAGATCTCCTAAGAGTCTTAAAGCTCCAACAAATCTCTCACGGCGTCTGAGAAGAGAACCCGGTGGTGAATTTATCGGCTTCACACTGAGCGGCTGTGCTTTAACTTTCTAACTCAGCAGTCACTCGTCTTTATAAGTCCTGCTTAAATGACCCTTTTCTCACCATTTTTAACAGCTTAGTGAAACAGTCTTTATCCTTCTGTCTCTGCTTATCATTGTACTTACCAGAAGCTCCAGCTGTTCATAAATCACATCCCCATGCAGACATCCATCACGTCTGATTAGTGTTCATGAGTTTATTAATGAATAATGGCTGACAGTTTCTCTGAAGAAGGGTGATACTGATCTTTATGTTTTCATTCTTTCGTTAATATAAGAGCTGGTTGCGAACAGGAGGTGCGGCAGCCATGTTTGAATGTTTTTGTGAGGAAACTACAACTCCCAGTGCTGACGGCTTCTTGGGAACGTCATTTCCTCCCCAACTGTTTGTGAGTGGCTGCTGATTGAAAATTGGGCGCACCTGGTCAGTACGGAGGAGACCAGCAGCACTTCACCCTCTCCACTCTCTCTTCACCAAAATCAAAGATCAAAACAAATATCTGAACTGAATAAGAAGGGAATGGGCTGGCGGCTCAGGGAAGCTGAAGATGGTGTTCCTCGGACCGCCGTGACAGGACGTCGTCACCAAGGTCCAGAGCTAAGCAACAATCAAGTTAGCATATAGCTGCGTTGTTTTCACTTGCCTCTTGTTTACAGAGCAGCTCCTGAGGCCTGTACTACGAAGCAGGATTTGGGGTTAGCGAGGTAACTTCAGGGTTAACCCTGGGTTTTCAGTCCTACGAGGGTCGTTCACTTTTTACCTGGGTATATCACCACGGTAACTTACGCTGCACGCCTAACCTGCTCCGGAGCAGGTTATGTTGGAGATAAGAGATCAACCTGTGAAAATCTCCGCCCACTGACCAATCAGATCTTTTGATCGTGGAGCTCCCGGAGCTGTTCGAGAGAGGGGGAGGACACTTCATGTGTCCCGTATGATTTTACATTATAGTCCGTTAAGTTAATGATTATTTTTCACTGATATATATCGTCCTTCATCCTTCCTAGTTGTGTTTTTAAGATGCACAATTACGAATAGCTTCTTATAGCCTATCTTTGAATTATATCTTAATATTAATTTTTTAATGTCTCCATGCCGCTCTGTTTGTGATGGTCAGAGCTGCAGCTTCTCAAACTGTTCTACTCGCCACATGAAAGAGTCAGAGCAACAGTTCAGAGAAGAAACAGGAGTTATTATGGTCAGTTTTAAGGTCAACTAACGATGGAACAAATATAATAAGTCGCAGTTTGGACGTTAATACTCGCCGTTTTTTCTTTTTTATGCCATTTGTTGCTGCAGCTTTGTAACTTTAGTCTTTGGGAGCCTGTTTGTCTTAAACATACAGTATTTATATTGTTAATAGTATAGTTTGATCAGAGTTTGTAGATATGACGATCTGCTGACGGCAGACGCAGTTATGATTGTGATAGGTTAAATGAAGCTAACTCCGCCCTTTTATGTGAACGCGCTCTTGGTAACTCTGGGTTTACCTATCAGGTTGATAACCAGCTTCGTAGGACTGTTAAGCACGATCTCTTATGTTAGGGTTAGTGAAGCCAGATCACCCAAAGAGACCCTGGGTCTGTTTAACTCGATTCGTAGTACAGGCCTCTGATTTCTTTTCTCTTCCATGTCTGTTTTGATTTCTGCTTAACAACAGGAATTTGGGAAATTCTGGTGTTCTTAGATTTCACCGACTTATCGATGCAGCTCAGATACGTTTGAATAAAGTGAAAAAGTTCATTTTTCTGATCAATCTAATTCAAAAAGTAAAAGTTTCATGATATCTACGTTCATTAGACATGAAGTGAAACATGTTTTTCAGTTTTTATCGTGATCATTGCGGCTCATAGCTCATGAAAATCTTAAATCTAGAGTCTGAAAATATGAGAATATTACATAAGACAAACAATACAGACGAGCTGCAGGCCGCTATCCAAGCAACCTGAATTTAATTTGGATTCAGAACTGATCACAGAAACAGCTACATGTTATCACGTATTAAAAGTTAAGGCATCAATGGATGGCGGTGGGGTGGCAGGGGCGGTATTCCTTGACCTGCACAAAGCATCTGCCACCGTTAATCATAACATTTTATTACAACTTCAATTGTGTAATACTCTGGGGGAAAAAGCCCAGGTTTATAATGACTGGATTTACCGCTCCATAGTGAAGCTCAGAAATAAAAGAGACCAGGAGCAGTTCAAGCGTGTCCCCGGGCCGCGTCCTTAACAGCACGGCCCTGACACAGATGAGGAAATATGTGACATCGGGCAGGAGAGAATGGTGGATGTTTTGTGTTAGCAGCTATCAGCCCATCCTCCTTTCTCCTCGCTCGTCTATGTCGTCTTTCAGTTATCCTCCCACTCCACAGAGGTCGACAATAAAGAAGGGCCAATGCCCTGAGGAGGCTGCTACACTTCTGTGACATGCTATCAGTCAGGCACACACACACACACACACACACACACACACACACACACACACACACACACACACACACACACACACTCTTTCAGACACACAATAAGAGCTGTGCGTGTTGTCATGAGGTTAGAGAGGTTATGTAACTGTGATGCTCTGTAACAGAAGCAGAAATGAAACGAGATGAAAGAAGAGAGTCAGGATTCATCCTCTGAGACTTCTTCATGGACTCCCTGTGATCGTTAGAGGCTCCTCATAGGCTGCTGCTGCCCTCTAGTGTTCAAACATGTACATTAACTTACTGGTAAAAAAGCCTCTTAACATCTCATCATCATACTGTATCATACGACATAATCTGAAGAATTTAACTCAAAGAGAAAATAAGTGTGTCTTGAAATCTTTGTCGATGTTAACACGTTAAATAACTGTGAATTAAAAGAGGTGGGAGAACTGAAGGTGAGTTTGAACAAAGGCCGATCATCCTACATCAGGGTCCCAAATTAAGACGATATACGATTCAACTTGTTCAAAATTAACTTAGAGCCCAACATGTTTCAGGTTTCATTCAGAACTTAAAGTGAGCTCATCAAACAAACAGCAGAGCACCCACCGCTCCAAGGGTTTCATAGAAAATCTGTGCTTCTCTCTCTTTCTCTTTTTATCTAGCTGCCTCAACAGCACCACCTGCTGGACTACCTGATAATTAAACATCCATACAGCCTCAACATGACTGTGAACACAAAGTGTTAACAGGTAGGGTACAATGACGGGGTTTCATTCTGTGCAATCTTGAGTATTCTGTCCGTATCTTTGACAGATTATAATGTTCAACCATCTATAGTAGCTTTTATTCTGTGGCCAGACTGAGACTGAACATGTGGTAAATGGCAAATGGACTTGCTTTTCTAGTCTTCTGACTACTCAAAGCGCTTTAACACCGCAGGTCACACCTACACATTCACACACTGATGCTAGAGGCTGCTGTGTAAAGTAACTAATCCCATTCATACACATTCATACGCCGCAGACCAAGCAGCGGGAGAGAGTGTCTTGTCCAAGGACATGTCGGACATGTTGCTGCAGGAGCTGGGGATCAAACCCCCAACCTTCCGGTTGAAAGACGACCGACTCTACCGACTGAGCCACAGCTGTGCTGCTCAAATGTAGGTCCCACATAATTTTCCTAACATGACTGAACATGTGTGTGAGCTGGTGTTCTCTCTCTCTGGGTCAGACTGTGTAGACTAATGTTCTTGTTTCCCTGTTTTGTAGTTTACGTCCGTACGTTGGAGTTACTTCGTTAGAGAAAGGCTTACCCATCAGCAGAGCTACACACAGCAGGATGGCCATCAGAGCTCCGGTGCTAAGGCCCACAGGCAGGAAGATGGCCTCAGCTGAGCACGTGAGCAGCGAGCCCCCAACCCCGCACGAACACACTCGGATGGTGAGGGTGGCTGTGCTGCTCTGGGCGGGGTAACCGCTGTCTTCAACCACAACAGGAAGAGTGTAAACGTCCAGCAGCCGCCGCTGGAAGCCCGAACGCCGAGTCACGATGCCGGCTGTGTTATCTGGGAACAAAGAGAGAGGAGGAGACTGCATCAGTGAAAATGTCCCAGACAGTCTTCATCTTTACTGTGCATGCACTATGGGGGCATGCAAGGTACACGCACACACACACACGCACACACACACGCACACAGGTACTCTCGGTGGCTGCAGATCTGTGTCTAAGTCCATCAGACGCGATTCTGACTGTAAAGGTACTTCATTTTCCTCTAAGGTCTGTGTGTGTGTTCCCCGTTCATGCAGCCATGATAAACATGAAACCATTAGTAAACATCTTCTTCCCATTGACTCCCCACTTACTTCCAAAATCTCGGACGGTGAAGTTTCTGTTACGGAGCTCTTTGGGGGACTTGAAGAAGAACCTCTGACCAACAGGAGGAAGGTCTTGGTCCACGGCGCTGACCGTCTGGATCACCTGCTCAGGGAGGAAACACAGACCCGGTCTGTTCAGATCTGCAGGTTGTGTGATGGAGGATTCAAATCTACAAACATGTCGTCTGGTTCATAAAACTTCACGTGAAATCTTAGAACTTTTAGAGCTCGCTAACAAAGCGTCTGATGACAAACACATGCTACGTCCTCAACTGTTTCTTAGTATGATCTTAATTTTTTTGACCTGTCCCACTCGAGAGTTTTCACAGACGAATGTATCTGAAGGAACAGACAGCTCAGGGGGGAACTCGTTCACGTCCAGGACGTCCACGCTCACAGACACTTTGGTAGACAGCAGCAGGTTATCTGAAAGAGTCGACATGAAGGAATAGAATTAGAAACCCTCAGTGACACGGCTGTTAATGCGACATATTAGGACTCTATCGGTGTGAAAGCTGTCAGACATCATCACACATGACGGAGAAGTCTACAGTCTGAGATAGAAACTATCCTCCGTGTCGTAATATAAAACATAAAATAAAGAAAAAACACACGTAAAGTTGATTCCAAATAATTCTGGACGTAAAATAATTCAGTCAAATACTTAGAATATTTCTCTCCTTTCTCTGTTTGCCCACTAGATGGAGACATACTTCTATTATACATGACTCTAGCTGTGTGTGTGTGTGTGTGTGTGTGTGTGTGTGTGTGTGTGTGTGTGTCTGCGTGTCTGCGTGTGTGTGTGTGTGTGTGTGTCTGCGTGTGTGTGTGCGTGTGTGTGTGTGTCATCTGTTTACATCTGTGTCCTTATACAGCAAGTAAACATGACAAAAGTAAAATAATACATAGATAAACCTCATGTCTAAATGTTAATTTTAATAATTTAAGACGATGTATTGAACTTGTGTTTAACTCTCTCACTGCCTGTGACGGACTCAGAGGACTTGTGTTGAGGGAGGGGAGGGGGGATGGGGGGAAAGATTTGTGACTCAGCAGCCCTTCGACTCTGACTCCTCCAGGAGCTCAAAGAGGAAATCAGACAGTGCACACACACACACACACACACACACATACACACACACACACACACACACACACACACACACACACACACACACACACACACACACACACACACACACACACACACAGTCTGGATAAGTTCAGCTGACAGCACAAATCAACAAATCCACTACATGTAGTTTCCATCACAGCTGCAGCTGCATCTGAGCATGTGCAGGGGGGGGTGGTGCGGTGAGGGGGTCGTGCAGGTTTAGGTATCAGGTGCATTTCAGAAAGATGAGCTGTGGGACATGCCTATGTCTCAATAACAGAATTATCTCTGTAAAGACGTACTGAGATTGTTTGGTGCAGATCTCCGGATTTTTAGACTAAAGTCAAAAATACCCTCATTAAACTCAAAGGAGGATTTTTATCTGTGAGCTCCATCAAAGGTGGTTTAACTTGTTCTACTTTTACTACTATGACCTGGCTTTTTGTTTCTGTCAGTCCGTTAATCTTTCAACAGCCAAAAAAAGAACAAAATCTCAGCTCTTTATGTCGTCTTCATGGACATACTTCACCACTAACAGTCACGTACGGTAATGACCCTGATTATAAGACGACCCCCACCCCCCCATTTCAAGACTGCATTTTAAAGTAGACTTTCTGAAGAGCAGCTCTTCAAGCTTTAAGATTATTACATTTCAGTATTACCCACAGAATGGTGGCAAACCTGTGGCGGTGCTGAAACGAAAACAATCTTACATATGGGTCAATATGGTTCTTCACAGACGGTTCTTCACGCACGGATGGCTGACTATATGGATGTTGATTTTAAGCATTTGAACTTTATGAAGCTCAATCAAGACATCCCAGATACATGTATTTCTATGTTAGCAGATGTGTTCTGTGTCAGATGGAGGGTGTTTGAAGGACAGATACTTACTGACTTTGGTCGCCACCACAGTGATGTTGTGCTGCACAGCCGTCTCTCTGTCCAGGAAGTCATTGGTTGAAATGGTTCCTTCAACAGTATCTATATCGAAACAGCTGTCAGACTCTGAGAGCCATTCCAGAGAATACCTGCAGAGGAGAGAGCAGTCCACAGAGTCCATGAGACACACACACAGCTTACAGTGGTTGACTCGTTAAAACCCTGCTTCATCAGATGACACAGATTTGACAAATACTCCTCCTCCACCGATGGGGCCACGTAAAACTAAAATGTTTGTCACAGGAAACCCAGCAGAGACAGCTCAGTGACTTTTAGCACGACATTATTGCGTAGTTTGACAGGGTCTCTCAGGGTTTTTAGTATTTCTCCATCTGGATAATGACTCCTTTGTTACCTGACAGCACTGCTGCTGGCGTCCAGGTCATGAGCCGTCACCGAGCCGATGATGGTTCCCGGAGGAGTGTCCTCGTACACTTCCAGAAAGTACAAAGGCTTTGTGAACACAGGAGGCTCATCTACGTCCACCACCGTCACCTTGACTATCGCCGAGTCCTTAAAGGGCCCCAGATGAAGGAAACGGGGGTCCGGCTGTGCGTTAGACGCCTCGACCTTGAAGGTGTATGACTTCTTTGTCTCATAATCCAGAGCCTGCAGAAACAGGGGAAAAAAGAAACAGAGACATGGCTATGAGAAAAGAGCTGCACGTATAACGTTATCTTAAGGGATTCTTTAAACTGTCAGAAGTAAAACAGCAACTCCACGCAGAAAGAATTCAGTAATCGGTTTCATTGTTTTAACTCCATCATTAACCCTCCATTAACCCTTAGAGATGACATGTGCTGCATACAGCTGCTCCTCGGATGGTCCCAGATTCCGAGTTGGGAAGTCATTTTCCCGACTTCAGTGGGTTCACGTGATTTCAGCTCGGAAAGTCAGAATATTGTAGCAAAGCACCGAACCTCGTGGATACTACGAAGAAGATGTGTGGAATGTCTCGGTTACACGTTATATTTCAGCAAAAATGTGATGTGCAATACATGCAATAACTTTAACAAAACCTATTTTGTCCGACTATCATGACGTCAAGTCGGCAAATCGGCACCTATTTTTTTTTTCCTCGAGTTTCCAAGTTGTTGTTTCGACTTGAGCAGGCGTAAAACTATCTCAGTGGATCTTTCTTAAACTGGACACCTGCTCCAAAGAGAGGACAAGTCATTAAGAATGACATGTTACTGATGGACGTCTCTGTCAACATGCAGCCAAAGTTCAAACTGTCCATAGACACCATATTGCAAACAGAAGTGCCAACAGTTCATCCAATGAAGCTCAAGTGTCAATCATCTGCAGCTCCCTCTCCCACAGGAAATGTGAAATCTCAGCTGGGAAAACAATCATGTCTTTTGGGCAACACCAACAACATGATGTCCTCAAGGCCAAATATCATCCGCCATGAGCTTTACAGCCGTAACGAGACAATCAACCAATCAGAGGCTGCCGATTACACCTTAAGATCTTGACCAGCTCAGCATGCAGTGCGCAGTTCGTTGAAATCAGCTTGCCACTGTGCCTATCGTAACAAACTGCCTTGCTGTTGTTGGTGTTGTGAGTTGTGGTAGAGTAAACTGGTTGCATCATCTTTTCTTCTCTCTTTAGGACGCACTTCTTCGTACTTGGACTTTAGTTTTGATATGTTAGGAGTTTTGTTGTTTGATTCTGCTGGTTTTATTGAATTATTAGACAGATTGTGTTTTCCAACTTAATTTGATCAGCACCACAACACTTTCAGTATGATTCACCTTTGTTTTGCACACCATTAACTCTTTTTGTAAAGGATATCTGTCATTTCCAAAACTATCTGACTTTATGTTTCTGCACTTTTCCCCACAAACTATAAAAAACGAGAGAAACCAATGGGTGACGTCCCTGTGGCTTTATCCATCATTTTCACAGTCAGGGATTCACACCCTTTTAAAGAGTTTCACGTCTTCTTCTCAAGCGTGATGCTGGGATAACCTGCCTTTTGTTGCATAGCAACCGTGACTGCATCTTGATTTATTAATTCCTCACAGTGGAGACTTCAAAGGCAGCATATTTGGTTATTGATGTCCAATCACTTTGATGAAGCTCCACGTCCTGATTGATTTGGGCACAGAGGAGGGTCCATTTCCATTCCTCCCCGTGCTACAGTATGTGTTTGTGAATGCACAGGTGAGAGATGCAGGAGACAGACACTTTGATATGGAAATGTAGCCGCAAACTGTACCAAGACACGTTCTTATACATGTCAACCTGAGTTTGTCATATTCACATCGCTGAGAGTGACTGTACTGTATCTGTTTTCTACACTGGAGCTTCTTCAACACTTCAAGTAAACGAGTTCACTGGTAGTAAAACATCACATACATAAAACCCAAACACACATCTCATGTTCAGTTTACACAAAAACACTCCCGACTTCCAGCATCCTTATACACCCTCCTGTTTTCAGAGGCGCTGCTTATCAACAAGCAAGGCAGGCAACTGCTTGGGGCCCCAGACCAGTAAGGGGCCTCAGAGGGATCACAAACTTATGTCAAAGCAGTGGCCCAAAATGTGCACATTTTGCAATGACAGTGGAAACCTCCCTAAGGGAGCCCCATTTGACAGGACTCACTCTCGTTGCCCAACAAAGAAAAATGAGAAGGAATGATCCGTCTATGGGGAGAAAAAGCAAACAGGAAAAAAGAGGAAGAGGAGTATGCTTTGGGACACTGGTATTCATGATGGTGATGAACGCTGGTTGGAGGGACCCCAACTTATTCTAGCTTAGGCCCCCGACAGACTCTAGAATCGTCTCTGCCTGTTTTGTGGGAGCAGGTGATCGAACGTGAGATCACTTGGAACACTCTCTGGAAGGCAGATCCACACAGCATCAAGTTCCTCATCTAGGCGGTTTATGACCTCTTATCTAGCCCATCAGCCTGCACTGCTAGGGTGTCACAGAGCAACCATCCGGTCCCCTCTGTGAGAACAAAGGCACACTGGGAAACATCTTGAGCAGCTGCCTCAGAGCACTCGCTGACGGATGCTATCAGGACAATTACTGGGTATCTGCAATTTCCTCAACATCAGCCTGAAGACGGCGCCCATCGGGAACACCATCTGCTTTGTCAAAGAGAGAGAAAAACCAACCAAAGGTGACTGGACTGCTCTTTACTGCCAGAGACTGGACATGGAGAGCAGACCTTAGTAAGTAGCTGCAGTTTCCTCCTCACTCCATTGAAACCACGATGCTGCCGGACATCGTGCTGCTCAGACACATGAAAGCATGTGAAAGAAAGGATGGAGGATGCTTATGAGCGCATGTATGAAGAGCTAAAAGCTGAGAGCTGAGGGACACCTGCCAAAGAGGCTAGGGAGCCAAGCGTTGGCCTGTGGAGGTCGTATGTCTGGACAGTCACTCTGGAGAGCTTTTTCAGCACTCGAAATCCCTGGGGCAAGACGAAGAAGTTACCAACACCAGAGATACAGATGAAAACGCATCTAGAGCTTTGCCTCTGGTAAGAGAGGGCTGATCTGTAGGGGGCTGATAGGGCACAGTGATCAGGTCACCTAGGTGAGGGTGCATGATGTTCGAAAGTCCTGCGACACCTGATGACCGTCACTTACAACACTGATCATCACAAAGAGTTTTCTGAAAACCAACTGTAGCTTTTCACATAGTCATCCTACTTAAGCTCGGTACGGGACGACTTTGCGTATTGTGAGTGCGCACTGATAGTCAAAGTAATTTAAAACTCTATTAAAGAACAGGGACACAGCTTTACACTTACATTTACATTTCAATCATAACCATGTTTAAATAGAGGCCTGGGTTCTCCTGTTTGAATAATAATTCATTATATAATATTTGATCAAGAGCTGCATGATAAAACATGAGTGCTAATAATGTAACTGATCACCTGCAGACCTACAGCCTGAAGGGAAACTGACTCGACCACACTACTTCAGTAGCCCCGAGCTAGACTTATGTAAAATAGATTGTGTTACAGCACCATGGACTCTCAAAGTTAGGAGGAGAATCAAATAATGCAAACAGCAGCACTTTCCTGTTGAAGTGCTGTCAGTGATCTAAGAGGAGAGAGCAATGTGCTGATCATGCTGTGATCCCAATCTCCGCCTTTTAACCTTCCACTTACCAAGCTATGGGACTAGATGAAGCCTCACACACACGCACACACACACACACACACGCATGCACGCACACGCACACACGCACACACGCACGCACGCACGCACGCACGCACGCACGCACGCACGCACGCACGCACACACACACACACACACACACACACACACACACAGTCTGCATTGTGCTGTGTCAGCTTGCATGTTCCCCTGATCATCGGGAATCTGTGGTGTTGGACAAATGGAAAGAAAAGTACGACAGTGATGTTGGCAGGAGAGACGCGATCATTCATTCCATGTGAACTTGTGCATCAGCGTGAACAGAGAACACTTTCTCCTGGTGGACAACAGCATCTTGTTTCTCTGGATTTAACTCTTAAAGATGCAAACACATCTTCCAAAAAGGAGTCAAACTTCCACTCTATGATCTGCTCCATGGAGAGATCCTTCATCATATCACACACACTGGACCTCACGTGCACATGTCACATCACATCAGGCAGTTTAACCTCAGACGAGTGCAGAGACTTTCATATCAGACCGTCCTCTGAATCAGAGCTGACACGACAACTACTTACTCAACGCTAAACTTTACCAGCCATCACTCCACAGCTCCCAGTGCTCCTCGTCTCCAGTTTAACACAAAGAAACACGCACCCTTAAAAAGAAAATAGAGTCTACATTCATTAAATTGTGGACCAAAATGTTCTTCAGCTTTGTACGAATATGCCAGAGTTCTAACAGCAAGCAAGCGTTGGATATCGTGTCGCATCGCGCACAATCAAACGCTCGCTGTCCACACTGCTTCGGTAAAATATTTAATTCTCTTCTCTGTGAATTTCAGTTTCCCCTTGCAAACATTACAACATGTGGAGATTTTATTTTGAAGGTGCACAAAGGGAAGTGTGGTGCTTTGTATTGACCTGCAGGTGACTCAAATCACAACACTCAGAGGCTCGTCATTAAACGGCTCGCAGTGAGACCAATAAAGTTTTTCTCCGGTGTTGACACACGTCACAGCTCAACATTTAAATCACTGATGTGGATATTATTAATGCAACGTTATCTCCACTTTACAAAACAAGCTAACAAGCTCTGCTGAGTGAGAAAAGCGAGTGTCAGTGCCTTATAGAGCCTCCTCCTCCCTTGTTCCTCGTCCGTCAACGGGAGCGACAGAGAGGAAAATAGAAACGTGCGTCTGGGTTAAAACGTTTTTTGGGAGTTCATAACCTGGTGGATTATAAAACACATCAGCCTGCTGAAGCACAGTTTAGTACCTGAGTTTATAACTGCCTCTGATAAGGACATTTACCTTTTTCAGGACCACAACCCCCTCCTGAGTTTGGCCGTCAGAGAGGATATCAAACATGTTCCCCTCGTCTCCTGGAACGATGGCGTAGTCCACCTCTGAATTGCTGCCAGCATCCAGATCCTGGGCTCGAATCCGACCCACCGCTGAGCCAACTAACGCTGACTCTGGCACCCGCAGGTGGAAAATACCTGGCAGAACCACAGAGGAGAGGGAAGGGGTCCAAATCAAGTCGGAGCAATTCCAGAAAGAGCGTTAATCCTCATTAGTAACAATCAATGAGTCATTTCTCCATCCAAACAATCAATCAGAGGTTGTTTTTGAGACTTTCTTACTCTTAGCAAAGCGTGGTGGGTTGTCGTTGACGTCACTTAAGCTGATGTTGATGGTGGTGGTTGAAGCCAGACCTCCCAGCTGACCTCCCATGTCCTTAGCCTGAAGGAGAACCTGGTACTCCCCCTTCACCTCCCGATCCATGTTGGCTAGAGCGGTCCTGATCACCCCTAGAGGAGGAGGAGGGGTTTGCAAGGGGGCATATTTAGCTTTTCATAGACAGATATACAGACAGATGCAGCAGACTCCAGCATTTGAGTGTTCTGCACACTCGCTTCTATAGTTTGTCGTCAAACTACTTGTTAAAAAATGTACGAAAAGTAAAAGAAAGAGGAACATAAACTCAGGGCAACGACAGTCAAAGCTTCAGCCCACCAGGGGGGAGGACAGATACGTGTCCAAAAGGTTCCTAACACCAGGTGAAGGACTGATCATCACTTAGAGCTGAGACTGTGTGCTTTGATGAAGTGGTCTGAGAAGTGAATCACAAATAAAATAAAACATGAAAGGAGCCGAGGCCCCTTGGCTCTGCATGTTGTGTCTGAATTCAAACTGTCTCATATTTGAACCACTCTATTAAGTCCATCCATCTATTCATTCTGCTTATCAAGGATTGAGTCATGATGGCAACATTCAAGTTTTCCAGCGCCCCCCCTCAACTTGTTCCTGCTACTTCAGAGGGACCAGTCCAGATGTGATATAAGTATAGGGATGGGTGATTACTTGAGTACTCGTTGTATATGCATGCGTTGTATAGCTACAGTAGTTTCACTTAGTTAGCGTTACATGTGTAAATGAGCTTTCTTGGTCCGCCAAGATGCAGCAGAATTGTGAAGAACAGCAAAGTGTCTTACAGACTCCTGGACAGCTCTCACCACGGAGTCATACGTTACCACCACTCGTCATTTCATTCAGAAGACTTTGGATTGAAAACCACAGCTGTCCTACAGACACACAGTTCTGATGAGCGACATGCCGCAGGAAACATAGCGGGCTACCTGGAGGTCTGTTTTTGACTGAAGGTGTTTTTCACGGTAAATAAATTATAATTAGCATGTATTTGAGTACTCGGTCATAAGGTGGTGCCAGTACTTGAATATTTGTGTCACTTTAAACAGGGGCGCAGATGGTATAGCGGTTTGTTCGCGCCGCATGCATAGAGACCAAAATCCTCCAAGCAGGCAGCCCGGGTTTAATCTGACCTGCGGCTTCTTTCCCACATGACACTCCCCACTCTCCTTCCCTGATTCCTGACTCTATCCACTGTCCTATCAAATAAAGGCTAGAAGTCCAAAATACAATGTAAAAAAAAAGATAACTGTATTACTCCATCTTGTTCTGGGTTTATCCCGGGGGTCTGTGCTAAAACCTCCTCAGCTAAGACCCTGGGCACAAAGATGTAGATCTTCTCAGAGCTTTGTTGTGTCAGACCTCCCTCCCCTCTGTAGAGCTCATGTTGGACGTCTGTGTCTGCCATCTCCATCGTTAGCTTTGATAAAAAAAGGGCGCGGCCTTCTGGTTCATCTCCCGGTTAACCACATTGATGTGCTGACTCTGCACAAATCCTTCTGTGGATCTAAGGATCCATTTCATCAACTCTTGTGATCAAGGCCTAGAGATACTTGAAATCCTTCACTAGATGCAATAACTCCGTCCCCTCTGGGTAAAGTTATCCACTGTTGTCGAGCTGGGCATAGTGTCTCTCACACAGAGCTTTTTGCAGCTCAGCCCGACTACTTTAGACTCAACAGTGCTGGTTGGAGGTTATACAGTAGTTTGATCAAAATGAAGATGTTATTCCAAGGTGCTAACAGCGGACACTCTCCTCCCCACAGCTTCGCCCCGAGATCCTGTCCATGAAAATCACAAACAGAATCTCCCTGGCAGTCATCAACATCCACCGGGGATGTGTTTCACTTTGAGCCAAGGTCACGGACACAGCTCTCACTAGAGACATGCTGGGTGAACAACCGTTGTCCTTCTCTAAGTTACACAACATAGACAGGATACGCACACTCCCGTCACCTCCAACATCATCGGTGCTGTTCCTCCTCCACCTGAAGTTTTTGATGAAATGTGACTTTTATTGTAAAACAGATTTGATGGTTTGATGTTATTTCACCTGTACACACGAGGGCGGTCACGCATTAATCACTTTGAGATCAAGGTCCCTCGTCCTTTAGGTACACCTTACTTAAGCCACCGCAGCGTAACAGAGCGTCTCTCTTCAGTGATGGAAAAGAACGACCCCACTGAATGTCTCATTTTACTTTGAAAAACTCACGGACAGCTCGGATGAGTTAATAATAATATCCCCCTCTCTTTTTACCCTCCTCTTTAGCTGAGTTCATTTACTTTTCGATCCTTAACGAGTTAATGTCATAACCCTCGATCTAACAGAATTTAATTATCTTCTTTTCAAATAAAAGCAGGTTTGTATCCAAACAGAGAGTAAAGTACTCTTTGCTTTAAGACAATAAAATAAAATAAAAAAATGTGATTAATCAAAATTAACTTTTTGAAATTCAGCGATTACACTATCATTTCATTACTCAATCTATCAAACAATAATACTTTTAAAGGGAGTCAGAAAAGGCTGCAAACCAAGTGAGATGCTACAAGTACGAAGCAGTTATTGATCAGTTGAGATGTCTTTAGATTCTGGTCCTGAATGGTCTGGATTTGTTTGGACCAGAGAAGGTAGGCGGTTTTAAGGCACCCCCACACGGCCGTTTTGGACGCCCCTCGGTTTGCCAGATATGAGAGCAGTTATCAGGTCAAACCAACAGGTGTTGCAGCGATGGAAGCGGGCAAGAGAACTGGTTCAGATAGAAGTGATTGTACCCGACCTAAAAAGCCTCTGCATGTTTCTAATAAGCTCCACAAGCAGAAACATGCTCAAACTAGGATCAATATTGGAGATGCTTTTCAAAAATGGAGAGAGGTTAGAACGCAGAAAGGTTTACAGACCGATGCAGAGCTGGCTAAACACTGAAGCTTCAGTGTCCACCACATGGTGACCTGCGTGAGCATCCACTCTAGAGAGGAGGGGGCGGGGGGAGACAGCTCTCTCCAATGTTTTGAATTAGGACTGCAGTACCCATTTTAAACACTAGGTGTCAGAGTTAAATATTGCTCCTTTAAAATCTTCACTGGACAGTTGAGAAGTCTGTCAAAGGACTTCAAATCTTGGCGTCCCTCTCAGTGCTTGTTTTAGCATTCAGGTGCAGGACTGAGGAGACTCTCACTCTCACTACCACCTGCTGTGTTTTGACAGGTTCAGGTGAATGTTGTTTGGAGTGTAGTGTGAGCTGTGGGTTCACACAGAAGTCACAGATTTTTTACAAAAGCATGAAGACCTCTGTGTTTGTTTTGGAAGCTGTGATGGGAAACATGAAGGTTGCCGTCCTCTCACCTGTCTTCGGATCCACAGAGAAGTAGGGCTGCCCGTGCAGGATGCTGTAGACGATCCGTGCACTGTTACCATAGGTAGGGTCGTCTGCATCTGTGGCAGTCACCTGTGTCACATAGGTTCCTAAACAAACACACACATACACATGTTATTAATAACGTTCTACTCAGCGACACATTTTTTATACCTAAACATGTCACAGATAATAGATAAACATCTGCTAAATACTTTCAAATAACCTGGTGGATGAAGCCCCTGAAATCCAGAAAATAAGTCGCACCGGTTTATAAGACGCAGTCTGTTTTAAACGGCTTCTCAGAGGGAAACAACATCTGTCTTCCTGCGTTCAGCCAAGTCCACAACGTGCAGCTGTGCAGCTCTTTCAATTACCAACAGTGTAAATTAGTATATCTTTAAAAACATCCTTATGACCTATAGAAGGAGACAAGCTGTTAAAAGGGATGCTGCCAGCCTGCTTTGTGTCGTAACGTATCCCAGCATGCAGCTGCTTGAAATACAAAATGATTGGGAGCAAGTTTTAAATCACATCCGGTCACGTGGAGTGTGTGATGCCGGCAGCTGCACTTGTGGTCATGGCGGTGCATGCCTCAGCATCTTATACTGGCTTACTGGTAGAATCGTAGGACACAGTCCACCTTTTAGATGTAAAATGAAGTACTGTATTAAAAGTATAATACAGTGTTATACAACAGATTTTACGCTGAATGTTTTAAATTTGTGGATTATCGCTTTAAGAAACAACACATAGCTGTACAAGTTTACGTTCTGTAAACATGCTCTTGAGAAGTAAAAAAAATAATAATAATGCCTTTGTCATAAAAAGTGATCCTGCACAGTGTCTCATATTCAAAGCAGCGAGCAGTCAGAAGCTGCAGAGAAAAGCAGCGAGCAGTAGCTCTACTGCTGCATCCATAGCAGTCAGCTTCTTGCAGACAGGATTATTTCTGTATCTTATGGATTCTAGTGTTGTTTCTGTGTTTCTCTGCATCAGAGACGTCCCGGGGTCAGACTTCTTTCAGAGCACTTTGGCCCTCAGCTAAAGCATTAACAGCTTAAGGCCTAAAGACCTTGACTGTTAAATTACCTCTCAGTAATGGTATTTAGCAGACAGATGGGCCACTAAGTCTGGCTTAGTGAGCTGTGTGTGTGTGTGTGTGTGTGTGTCTGTGTGTGTGTGTGTGTGTGTGTGTGTGTGTGTGTAGGTGTGTGTGTGTGTGTGTGTGTGTGTGTGTGTGTGTGTGTGTGTGTGTGTGTGTGTGTGTGTGTGTGTGTGTGTGGTCAGTAGCTACAACTTAATGTGTTGAAACAGACGGTAAAGTGAATCTTAAGATATCAGCTGAACCAACAAGCTTATAGTGTGTTTTCATTTATATTTATTAGAGGGATAGTTTGGAGTTCTGAAGTGGTTAGGGTCAGAGGTACACATCACATAGTCAGTGTGTTACTACAGGTAGACAGGTGAGAATACAGCGCTTGTTTAAAACCGACTCAGTCGCCAAACTGGGTGGACGGGATTAGGAGCATTTTCTACTTCTGTGGGTTATTAGTTAGTATTCTTTCATTTATTAATCTAGTACTTTATGCCTGCTTGGCTGAGTTTTTAGCGAGTTTCTGTTTAGCTTTGACATGTTTTTCAATTTCTATAGAAAACATTCAGTCACATCACTGCAAGTATTGATAAAAACAGACAGGATGGACAGCAGCTCAGCAGCAGCACTGCAGTGAACAGCCTGTTTACATAAAGTTAGAAAGAGTACATTTACTGCATCCGACTTAAAGGTCACATATGATGCAAAATCCTCTTCCCCATGTTTCTCTAACACTAATACGTGTCTCTAGTCTGTCTACAAACCCCTCAATGATGAGAAAAGTCCATCCTCTCCGTCTTTTGTCTGCTCCACTTTTCAGAAAATGTGTGCTCAAACAGGTCGTTCGAGTTTTTCCCTTCATGACATCACAAAGGGCAGTAACCCCTCCCCCAGGTGGGTGACACTCCCACAGCTAGGTGTTTGTTCTGCCCTCTGAGTCTGCCTTCTCACCGTAAACAATAGGACATGGAGCGAGAAAGCCCGAGCCACCCAAGCCCTTCCAGAGAGGGGCGTGGTCAGACACAGCTCATTTACATTTAAAGCTACAGACACAGAAACAGCCTGTTCTGAGCAGGGCTGAAATAGAGGGGTTTATAGGCATGATCAAATACAGGATCAGAGTGGATTTAGAACAAGACACTTCAAACACATGTTTTGAAGAGCTCTGAGACTTATTTACACTGAAGAGGAGGAGAATATGTGACCTTTAAACTGGACTTTTAATATGCATGCAAACATGTTGAAACAAGTCGAAAAATCCAGGTTGAACTAACACATAGACTGAGTCCTTACTGCGGCCAACCTGGATATGATTCTAATCCTCAGCCATCTTCATTTATCAAAGCATAAGTTTAAGGTTTGTGTGATTAGAAAGGCTTCATGTGGACTTGTCCTACCTGTGGGAGACATCTCAGGTACACTGGCGCTGTAGGGACCATCAGGAAACCGTGGCTCGTTGTCGTTAATGTCCTGCACCTTAATGATGAACTCGGACTGTGGCTCCAGAGGGACGCTGGAGTGGAGGTCTACCGCCTGGGCCCTCAGCGTGTAGAAGGACTTCTCCTCCCTGTAAAAAGTTTCACAGCATCATAAACTAGTGTCCTTTATTGACCAACATGTCATGGAGTCGGTGGAATACACCGTCCATGATGACATGAAGCCAGGATGGAAAAGACAAATAATTCAACTTTCGTTCCAAGTGGGGTTCCATCCATCCATCCATCCATCCATCCTTTATCTATACCGCTAATCCTGTTTGAAGACTCTGGAGAGAGATTAGTCATGCTAAATGTATCTGGTAGTTCATCAAATACATATAAATCATCCATCCACAGGAGGGACTGGTAAGAACTGCCATCTCCCAGTAAGAAGGTTCATGGTTCAAATCTTCAGACCAGCCTTTCTGTTCGGACTTTGAATGATCTCTGTATCTTCTGTTCCCAGTCCAGTTAGGTTAACTGATCATTTTACGGTCACCTGTAGATGTACGTGTGAGTATGAGCCCTGTTATTGACATGTGACCAATCCAGGAAGTACCCCACCTTTTAACCAATCACAACGAGGATTGGATCCAGTTCACAAGAGACCCAAAACAGATAAATGGTTTGATAACAACAAGTGCAACAAAGAAAGACAGATATAAAGTGTGAACTCGTGATTTCTATTTGGACCAAAAGATGAATAAATAAAACCTATTTTGAAAGCAATGGCCTACAAAATAATATCTCTTTCCCAGACTTTGATCCTCATGTGCTGGTTTACACATTATTCTTGCCATTAGAAAACGACAGCAGTTATTGATATAGCTTTTAAATAATAATCCTAAGAGTGATAGTTCAACACATAGCACCCCCTCCCTTCCTCTTGTATGTTGTTAAGGCACATTCACACATACTCCGTGCACGCCGCGGTCCGTCTGCGCCACGGTTTTGTTCCATCGGACGGCGCGCGCCCATTCACACTGGATCCGTTTCTTGAACGTCAGCGCAGTGAAGGGCACCCATGATCAGCTGTACCCACATAACGGGAGAAGTACAAGATACGTGAAAACGTGCAGACAACATGTCTCTTTGTCTTTCTGAGGATGATTTGTTGTTCGTTTGGTGCCTGTTTTGACGTTATTTTGATAAAGTGAGGAAAATACGATCGCGAGTCCGTATATTGTGTTTTATTTTGAAATTGACCGGATGCTCTGTGCGTTTCCTTGTCTGACTTCCTGTCCGGGTTATGATATTCTGTCTAGCTTGACGCGTGTCTGCAGCGTACTCCGTCGAAAATAGACCTGCAGCGTATTTGAAACGGAGCAGAGCGTCGTGGCGCTGGTTGCACGCTCCGGAGACGGAACACAATGATTGACTAGAGTTGCGGCTAACTACGGCAGACGGCGGCGCGCACGGAGTATGTGTGAATGCGCCTTTAGTTTCCCCATTTCTCCCCCCTCTGTTTCTCCTCCCCTGTGTGTCTTGAGCGCATGGCTGTGTGTGATTGCATGTGGGCTTGGTTCTCTCTGCAGGCAGCCCAGTTGCAGACAATCTCTCTCTCATCACCGGCAGAATATCTACTCTGGTCTCTCCACCACTCGTCGCCTGAGTATCCAGTACTTCACTGTGGTATATCGCTCGTGTTGGCTCATTTATAACCTGTAGTTCTGTGTGAACTTGTGCTCCTGTGTTTCAGCTTGCATGCCAACCACTGTGTCACTCTGCCTCAGATATCAACCGTGTTCCATGCTCCTGCCTGCCTGCCTGACGGTCCTTAACCATTGTACCGAGTCATTCTACAATTCTACAATTCTACAATTCACTTAGCAGACGCTTTTATCCAAAGCGACGTACATCAGAGAAGAGTCATTACACTAAGTACATTCTCAGAATGCAATCAGTCATGTGTCAAACTGTTTTAATGAGCCACCAGTTCTCTTTATATATTTCTTGACCTATCACGTTTGATAATACATCTGTGTTCTTGTCAGTGAGCGCTGACCTGTCCAGTCCCACCAGTGCGTGGATATCTCCTGTGATTTGGTCGATGGTGAAGATGGAGCCGACTCCTTCTCCAGACAGCGTGTACTTGACTGCGTTGTCTCCGTGGTCCAGGTCTGTGTGGAGCTGAAGGGGAGACAGAATAACCACAGAGTCATTTCAAACACACCCTGAATGTGCTGATGTCTTTATGCAGCTCAGACTGCAGCAGCAATCAATCACAATAAGACTGAGGGGGTCCATGGCGTCTAGAGTAATGGGAAATCTATAATAATAATGCATAAAGACAAACAAATACACACCCCTAAAGACGGGAAAAAACTGACTGATAAAGTTCTCTCAACTAATATCATAATTTAGACATTTCTTCATACTTTAAAGGTCAGGTTTGTTTTTTAGAGGGAAGTATTTCAACTAAACGTGATCATGTTCAGCAACAGGTGCTTCTTAAATCATGACAGAGGCTCAAAGTCTACGAGCGCTGGAAACAACAGCAGGAAAAGATTTTGTATTTAGACGATCTCAACAGAGACGAGAGACAGAGAGGGAGAGAGAGAGAGAGAGAGAGAGAGGGAGAGAGAGAGAGAGGGAGAGCGAGAGAGAGAGAGAGAGAGAGAGAGGGAGAGAGAGAGGGAGAGAGAGAGAGAGTCATTATTTTGATCATCTTCATGAGCAGTGACTCATTTCATTACGTTGGCAGAAAATCATTTTTACTGTATGTTTAATTGACTGATCAAAGTGCAGTGGCTCTAATGGACCCACACATCTGTTCTTTAATCGTCTTACTTTGATCTACACGGTCCCACAAACACAACCCAGTTATAACCAAATGAAGGTCCTGATTCACTTCTTCCACTCGTGATCTTATATCTACACTCACATATTCATGAATTTCTTTGTTCTTCTGCAACACCTCTCCAATCCAATGATACATACCGTCCTTAAATGAACAACACATTTCCAGTTTAATCAATTTGAAGCAACAATATGTAGGAATTTGTTTTTGTGCCCGTTGGCGCCACCTGAAGGTCACGCATAGGGCTGTTAACGCGTCTACCTGCATTTGTTGACAATCAGAGGGAGGAGAAGTTAGTGGAGACGTTTTGAGATGACCGTGTCGACTGATGAGGATTTTGCACAAATCAGACTCTTCTAGCAACAACAGCCCGTTGTTATCCAACTGTTAGCATGTGGAGTATGTGTATTCAACTGTTACCATGACGACTATAGCCCGTGGCTAAATGTCTACATTGGAGAGGCTCATTTATTACATGCTAGCTGAGATAGGTTTGTCAGTTTCCAAACTTAAGAAGCTAACTTGAAGATGGACGAGGAAAGAGACTTTTTGGTGTCAGATGGATTTATAGATTTATTCGTATCAAACCTGAGACACCGATAACGATACAGGCTCGCTCTCGCTCTCTCTTTTGCTCTTCTTAGCTTCATCCGTCACCGTCCTCTTCCTCTTAGCCTCAGCCGTTACATCAATCAATTAAAGTACATATTGTAGCTTTCAGCCAAACAAAACTTGTCACTTAACAAGCGTCAACACTGAACGCCATATAACTATGTCCCTGTTCACATCCTCCATTAACATTTCACATATTCTTTATATCAAGACTTTGATTCAGATAAAAATCTGAGTGAGAAGCTCGAGTCCCGCCGGCTGTGTTGTTGTCAGAGCCGTGTTTACATGGAAGTGACGGCCGGCTCCTCCAAAGCTGTTTTAGTCAAGGACTAGAGAGAAGAAGAAGAACACACTCACTGATTATATGAAAGTCACGTAAGATTTTTTAGATCACGCTCATTCTGTGTCAGTTTACATTCAACATGAAGCTACAGGTTAACTAAAGAGAGCTAACATTAGCATGCTAACACAACAATGCAGGCCACAGGCGACTGCAGCTCCAGTAAAGGACAATGTTGTCCGCCACTTGCGCTTAATGCTTAATTATGGTGCCTCCTAAATGATAACTCCTTCGTGTGAACGTGAGTGTAGAGGGGTTGGAGGTGTGTCTCTGGAGGAGGGCGGAGGCTTCAGTGTGGAGGAGGTGTGGCCAAACAGCAGTTTGTTTTGGTTTCATGCTGGAGCTCAAGGGCGACATCTACTGGATCAAAGAGTCACACATTCGTCCTTAAAATAACTTTAGTCAATGTTATCGCATTTATACTGTTCATACAAGTGTTGTGATATCTTGTAGTTTGTGTTGTTGAATATAAAAGGGGGGGCATTGCCATGGTAACAGCAAGCTCCACCAATCAGAGGCATCGCTGTGACACTATGTGTAGTTCTTTTCCTGGATATGGTGAATAAACTGTTTTGTTCTTAAGACGAGGTTGATATCATACGAGTTTGTGTCTCCTTTAGGAACATTAACCATCGTTTCACACTCAGGTAGCTCGAGGTCAGTCTACCTGTGATGGTTATGACATCATGGCGAATAATCAAACACACTATGAAGAAAATGAACCACACTGTTGAGCCTTATAAACTTAACAACACAAGTATGATTTAAACACTGTTAGAGAAGTCGAACCATGTTTACACCCTCTGAAGAACCTTAACCAGAAGCATCTCGATGAAAACACAGAGTTTTCAAAGTACGCTGACGCTCTCCAACAGTGAGTTCATTACTGAGTCCACTGATGTGAAAGTTAACAAGTAACTGACCAGGACCCAGTGGGCTCCGAACGCTGATGAGAAATAAGGAGCTGAATATTGATGCAGTTTAATGAAGGTCCAGTGGAGCAGAAATGTGGGAGTGAAAGTAAATAAGGAGGCGAGGAAGACGAGCATACCAAACACATTAAGAGGAGCTGAACATCACTCTGCAGGCCTCTGTAGTGTTGTAACTTTGAAGACATTCATGTATCATATTTCTGATATGATATGATGGAAATGTTTTCTTGGTCTTTATTGTATGCAGCATCAGACAAAGACACATTCTTCTCAGGTAAAGATTACCTGGGTGATTCAAATCTTTCTTTTTCTGATTTGTTAAATGTGCAGATGAAACACTCTTCAATCAACATGATCTAAAAGCAGCTCACAGCTGGTGAAACCTGCTACATACACAAGTTGTAGTGTTGCATTCACATGAGAAAATCAAAATCTGCTCTGTTTTTCTGAATTAACAAGATAATTATCTCAGAATTAAGAGTGACGGTTTTATGTTGAACAAAAGGTTTGTGTCTCTGAAGAGATCATTCTCTCAGAGTGACGAGTTACGAGGTGTTTGTGCCTCAGTTGCTCTCCAGTATTTTCAGCAGTCGCCTGATTGGCTCTTGAGTCATCTCGTACCCTGAATGTTTTTCATCACGTTATATCAGTGACGTTGTATCGGCTCGGCTTATCCTGACAGGTCAGGGTGGGATATGCGTCAAAGTTGCCTGTGCAAAGTTGACAAACTAATAAGAATATGGTAAATGGTAAATGGACTTGAGCTCTTAAATTTCTTTTCTAGTCTTCTGACGACTCAAAGCGCTTTCACACCGCAGGTCACACCTACACATTCACACACTGATGGTAGAGGCTGCTGAGTAAAGTGACCATCAGTATGAACTATTCTCATTCATACACATTCACACGCCATCGATGAAGCAGCGGGAGCAACTTGGGGTTAAGTGTCTTGCCCAAAGACACATCAGACATGTAGCTGCAGGAGCTGGGGATCGAACCCTCGACCTTCCAACTCTACCAACTGAGCCACAGCCACCATATCATCTGTGTGACCTAAAGTCACGAGTATCTCCCCATGTTTCCACCCACAGAAAAATAAAACGGAACAGTTTGGGAAGGTTTAATTATCTCATAAATTCAGAAAAACAGCAGATTTGTATGAAGTCATCTGTAAGCGTTACACTTCTGTAGGTTTAGCTTTGATGAAGAATGGTGCTCAAAAGTCTTCACTACACTATCTGACGCTGGAGATCAAATTAAGTATGAAGTTTCAAACGTCAACATCCTGTCAAATAGCTTTAGAGAATATTGATGCTGTGGCCTCTCAGGTGTTAGCAGATTTTATAGCCCTCAATATAAAATCCTCTCTGTGTTAAAAACTGTCAGAAGCAGGACGTGTTGTGTTGAGCAGGGCTTCAGGTACCCATGAAACCTAATCCAGGAAGTCCAATTTTAAGAAGATATTTGTGAATTTCAAGCAAGCAGCAACCTTTTGTGTTGAATTGATGAAGCCAATGCTTTAGTGCAAAACCCTGCAGTTTCTCAAGTGTCCACTTGAGGCAGCCTGCAAAAGCCAAAGAATCCATGATTCAAATGTCAGCAGCAGAAACACACTTGTTTACAGCCTGATGAACAAATAGTATCAAAGGCTCATTTCTTTACTTGTAGAAACTGTACAGAGGGGATCCCCCCCCCGGAGTACCCGGAGAGACACACATGCACAGGGAGAACATGCAAACTCCACACAGAGAGGCTTCAGTCCAATTCGAACCAGGAGTCTCCTCGCTGTGAGGTAACAGCGCTTACCGCTGCACAAACCTGTCATAACATCTGTAAGGTAATACATAAGCCCTATTCAGACTGCCCTGATCCCACCTCTGTGATCAGAGGCAGTAACATATGCGTTACCTTTTTATATTTATAATTTTATTTGAATTATTACATTGCACTTTTAACTTCTGCCTTTAATTAAACAATTTTAATAAGATTTTAATCTTTCACTCTGCACTGTAACTTTTAATTCTTTTTATATTTATAATTTTATTTGAATTATTTTTACTTGAACATATTTTCAGATTTAATAATTTCAGTGATTTTTAAATTTTCTATTTTAATACATTCCTTGGCATTTACTGTATCTGAAGTAAGATTTAAGCCTTAATCTTACGGAAATCCTAAGTATTGGATTTCAATCCTAAGTATTGGATTGTCTGGTTTGGCGTACAACCATAAAAATACGCATCCTGCAAAGACGTTTCCAGGATTCAGGGAAAATCTCACGTGAGTCTTTCAAACACAAGTATGGGGTCTGAAAGTAGTAAAAATGCCAAGGAATGTCCTCCAAAATTTCCAAAATTTCTATTGTCAATCTCTGTTTTTTAATTCTTGCATTTTCTTTCACTTTATTGTATGACATGTTGTGAAGTGAAGTGATGTGAAGCACTTTGAGTCTGCCTTGTGTATGAAAAGCGCTATACAAATAAACTTGCCTTGCCTTGCCTTGCCTTACAGAGGCGAGACGGGGAAGGATCAGCAGTGATAGATAGGCTGAGCAAGCAGGGGGGACCAGCGCTATGTGCATGTAAATGTCTGAGTGTGTGTGTATGTGGAGCTCCCACTGTAACACCATGTAAATTCACAGACTGGGACACCTATATACAAAGATTCAATGACAGTGGAGCTGCGTTACGACGCTGTTACTCAATCACACTCTGAAAAGGTCCATAGAAATCCAGCTTTATGTTACAATGGTAGCCAAACTATTCCACCATGGAGGGGACCTTTCCTGTAATTGATTGTTGTTGCAGCCTGTATCCAAAGTGCTCTGTCGCTGTACATAAACACTTAAGCTAGGTTCAACTCTTGCTGACCGGGGCCCTCTGGCACCCCCACTGTCTCTGTGCTAATTTTAGTGAGCAGCACCTCGGCTTATCCCTCCAAACTGAAGGGGGTGCGTGTTGTGCAGAAGCTGAAACCCAAGGAAAGTAGCCTACAGGCCATCTGGTTCCCTCTTTATCCCATCAACCGATTTACTGTTGAGAAGGAAGCTTTCTTGCCAAAACACTTTGCCATCAGTCAACTGCTTAAGGTGTAAACCAACCACAGCCCCTCCTCCTTTCTTCACTTCTAGCTGCTAATTAACGGTGGGTTGGTTTACTACGAGTTGCGGACAGGGTTTGCATTTCAGGAGCACCATGGAGGCCTTGGCTGCCATTACTAGACAAAAGGTACACAAGTTTATGAATCTGTCACATATCAACGGCTTATCTGGAAAATATAAAGAAACTGCTGCAGGCTAGTGCATTTAGCAAAACAGCGATGCTGCCTTCGACAGAACCAGGCCCATTTGTGTGAGCTATCTAAGGTAGTGGAAACATTGATTCTAATACCCTACCACATGGCCTCTGATGGACCCCACACCTCAACTGTGTGGGCTAATGGCCAGAGCTAGGACATCACCGGGGTTAAGTGGGAACCTCCCTTCACCGGTGTTTCGTCCTATTAGTCCCACGACACCTCGGGAAGGCTGGATAGTTAGCTCCCAGAGCCCAGAGCCAAACCCCCCCCCCCCCTCCATGCTACCTCCCAACGCCCACCACAACCACACGCAGTACTTCCTTACCTTACCTACTTTACCACATGGCCATCACCTCCCAAACAGCAATGCCACCTTATACAGTAGCTCCAGGTAGTGACCACACCGATACTTCCTACCCAACCACACGGCTCGTTATGGCCACTACAAACAAAATGCAAATATTCTTGGTACCAACATTACACGTGAAAAACAACGGCAAACAGAACACAAGAGAAAAGTCTGTAGAGAGATCTTCAGAGAAAGACAGGGGAAGGCAGAGGCGGGCTGAATGCCTCTATTCATCAATAAATCATATCATCATCTCTCACATCATCACAGTGAGCAGCTCTGACACTGATCTGATCATCCTTACACCAACTTACATCACTTCATCTCAATCTTTAAACACTCGGCTTTATTCTTCATCACAATCAGTCATAATGGGAGGTGATGGCGCTGATTTAGAGACACGTGAGAAATGACATCTGGTGTCTGATAAAATGTTCAGACATTAATGTGTCTCTAAAATACTGGACTGCTCTAATATGACATATCTGGTTCCGTATTTTACAGTCGGAGTTACACGCTTAATTAACTAAATGCTCAATAAATAAGTCAATGTGTTTTTCACCTCTAAATATTCTGCCATGGCTACACAGTGAACAGGAGAGCTGTGTCTGATGAATGTTGATGACCTGAGCGGTGATTTTGTTAAGCCGTCATGCCCAGAGGAGACAGATGGAGCTGCGCCTGAAAAGGTCAGGCAGACATATGTAATGAGGGCAAAGGGGTGATATGTCTTCACCTCAAAAGAGCACACACGCACACACACACGCACACTCACGGACACGCACACACACACACAGACACTCACGCACACTCACGGACAGTGAGTGTCTATACTATTTTTGTGTTGTGTTCTCCTCAGAGTCGGTCTCCACTCCTCTGTCATAATCTTCTCAACCTGCAGCTCAGATTGAACCAAAGGTTTTAGCACTACGAGCTCTGATTCAAACTCCTAGTGGCAGGAGGTCATCTGTTTTCTTCACCTCCCCTTTTTTCTCCACATAGCTGTTTCTCCTCGGGTGATAATCAAGCTGTGTCCCTGCTATTAGCACCAACAGCAGATTAATCACGAGCCCCTGGGCTCCATCCTCTGTGGCTGAGCGTGAGAGGAGCTGAGCTTACCCAGTCTGACCGGGCACGTGTTCTCCTCCTGGTCTGCAGGCGGGCCAACAGGGAGATATGGAGGTTAAGTCAAAGTTTTCTCTACTTCCCCATCTAATAACTTTGGATGTATCATAGTGCTCTAAAGTCTTTAGTGTTCAAATCACAGAAGAGGCTTCATGATTTCACAGATTTTAATGATGACCCAAGCGATTTGAAACCCGACGTTCTACTTTGACACCTTTGGGTCACAATGACTAATAGGTAGAGAATGTTTTTGGACGTTCGCCAGAAGAATCCTTCAAAAACGGGCCGTAACGACTGCAACATAATCCAAGAACATCCTCTGAAAGTTTGGTGCCGAATAGCCTATCAGTATGTAGCTGTCCCAATGTACGGAGGCTGTAGTCCTTGTTTCAACAGGTGTGGTCTCATTTTATGAATCCCTGATGGTAAATTCTGGTTTACACTCTGTGGTGGAGAGAGATGCTTCTTACACACATAGGCATGAAGCACACACACATGCACTAAACGGATCCTATGGACATGCACTAATGGAGATGTCAGAGTGGGGCTGCTTCCAGAGGGCCCCGCCAGGAGATTTGATGCCTTGCTCAAGGGCAACATTGGTAGTACTCGGGAAGTGACCTGACACCTCTCCAGCCACAAGACCAACTTCTGTTGTAGTTTGAAAGATTTAGAGATAAACTCTGGCACACTGTCTAACTGGCAAACAAACATTTGTTGGCCAAAAGTCACTTTCAGACAGCATTTCCAACATGGGGATCGCTACAGAGGGGCTTAAAAGTTCACTTCAGACACCAGTGGGTGACGTCACTGAGGCTACGTCCATGTTTATATACAGTCTATGTTCTCATCCCATCCACTCCTCTTCATCCACTACCACCAGTTACCACACTCACTCATCCTCGCACTGCTCTTTAATTCATAAACCCTCTAAAACGATGCACATGTGGATAACTCATAATAATAACCTCCCTCCTGATTTAATAACTGTTTTTAATTAATGGATTCTGGTGGCTTTTAGCAGAGCAGTCATTAGTGATTCATAGATATGACCTTACTTTAAGCAACTGAAAGTGATGTTGTCTTCTGCTTTAATCATATCACTGAACATTACTCAGCTGGACATTTATGGTGAATCCTTCGGCCATTTAATCTTTCATGATGTGTGCTGCTGCCCTCTTGGCCAGGTCACCCTTGTGAAAGAGATCTTGACATCAATGGATTCATAACCTGGTTAAATAAAAAAATAGAAAATGTAGGTACAATAAGAAAACAGCACGTCCTGATGTACAATCAAACCCTCACTTCATACATCTGTCCTCTATTCCCTGAGGTGGAGATCAACTTTCTGCCAGTTCAGGATCAGATTGTAAGTTTCAGCACCTCGGACAGCTCCCGAGCCATCCCGCTCTCCTCTGCTGCTGCTGTCAGTTGCAGATTGATCTGATTATTCAGACCCTCCTCTGACCCGTAGCGTCGAGTCCCCAGTCTAAACTCTCCGAAATCCTTCTGGGGCTCTGATGGACGAGCGGTTAGGTAGCATCTCATGTAAGAAGGCTTTAGAATAGGTTGACTGAGAGTTAGAGGCCGTCATCGATGGAACAGACGGCTGACGTCACTCAGGCTTCAAACATTTATATTTACAGTCATTGATTCAAACATGTTCCAAGTGTTTGTGCTGCAGATATTTATAGACTGGATATGATCAGAGGATTTCTAAATATGGAAGGGCTAACTCTTTTAGAAAGGCTTCGATACAATGAGGTCATTACAGTCATGAGCTGCGTGACTCTGACTGTTATAATTAAAATGATCAGTCCTCCTCACATTATCATGATAATGTTGGTTAAAGCTGATATTAGACATTACTGACACTGTATCCATATACGTCTGTATGGAGCAGCTCCAGGCTACTGTTAGCTTACTTAGCTTACATGTGATGCTAACATATTTTGACACAAATCCAGGTTATTTGATTTACCAACAGAGTCCCTGGTCTCTAACTCTGACCCTGTCCTCTCACATGAACTGGAACTCTCTCTGTGTGCCAGCTGGAGGTCTCCGACCCCCCGCAGAGGAAACTGCTGCCAAACTGATCCTGTGCACGGACACATCCTGAGCTCCTCTTAATACTTTCAGGAGTTTGAGATAAAGTTGAAGTTATCAAAGTTCTTCTTCTAAGTGGTTCAAATATTCAAACTACTCAGCTTCTTTCACAGTGATTAATTAAGATACCAAATGGTGGATCTGTTTAGGACCAGGACTTCAAAGTCAGCGGTGACTTTGTCAGCACAGGTATCCTGAAGCATCAGGTAGCTTTATAGCCATTACAGAAAACACTGCCAATGCAAAGTCATCATGCTCCCTCTCTCTCTGAGGCGTGTTTCAGTCATTGCGGATGCATCGTGGTGTCTGAAACTGGCCCTGAGGAAGAGTCTTTAGGCTGTAATTTTTCTTTTTGACTTCCTTCACTCGAGTGTCGTCTTAAATCACCGAGCAGAGCAGCTGTCGATCATCCAGGCTCAGGTTTCACAGAGGAGACTCACACAACAAAGAGGAGCGAAAGGCTTCTGACTAAACCCCTCCACCTGACCCTTAACCCCTGATACACTTTGGTACAGTTAAAAGGAGGTTTAAAAGGGCTGATCTGATCTGCACTGGGAATCTGTCAGTACAGCTGGCAGTCAGGATGCTGTGTGAGATCATATATAACATATTTATTTTACAGTATCTACTTTGAGGATCATTCTGAGACCACAGATAGCAGGGGTGTGTCCAGACTTGGGTGGCATGACGTTTGTGGGCACACGCACGCAAACTAATTTAACTTTGTACCCTTTCTATTCCCACCAATGATGTGTACTTGTAAGAAACACAATTTGGCTCTTTAGGGACTGAAAAACAAAGATGTGCAACGTCACAATTTCAAGTACTTAGAAATCTGTGTGCAAACTCTTGTACGCTGTCTAACTTAAAAAGTATATTTAATGGCAATTAAGTCCACTGCAAGTTCGACAGTGTGCACAGATTGGATTTTTTTATGGATAGAGGAAAATATTTATTTACAACTGAAAGTACTACCATTGTTTAAAACAGCCGGATTAGTAAATTTGAACTTAAGTCCCGCCTCTGATTAGGTAAATAGCCAATCATAGATTTGGATCTGGGGGTGGCACCTGGTGTGACCAATCAGATTTCAAGGGGGGCCCATGTATCATAATCATCCAGTAGTGGGATACTAGTGCATAAACCTTGAGTTTTAAAAACAAAGCTTCCTCTCTGAGAGGAGCAACGAGGGAAACTTCAAACAGACAAACGAACAAACTTCCTCATGGCGTCTCTTGCTGCTGACAGCTGGACTGAATTAACCCTTGCTTGTTTTAATTATAGTAAAGTCAAAGTCGTATTCACTGACTGTATATCAAACACATTTTAAATGTAAAGTTAAGACATGAACAGAACGCTCTTACCTTTCCAACGTACTGTGGTTCAGACCCCATGTACTCCTCCAGGACAAAGAACTGGTTCCACACCCATCCTCTTTTAATCCGCTGGACCCTCGACCTCGCGTGTCCCCTGAGCCTCGTCCTGCCCTCTGATGATGTCACTTCCCATGAAGGGGCCCTAACCTTATTACTTCCGGGTCCCCCCCCTGGGAGACATCCCTCCAGCTTTAGCTCTGCTTTGGAGCTGAGCCTGCAGGGGTACTTGGGAGCTGTAGCCCAACAGGAAGCAGGAGCCCACCAGAAACAGAGTGGCATATTCCCTTGTGATCATCAGGGAATATCGCTGGTAAAGAAGCTGGAGTAAAGTTCAGAGAGCTGGCTGAGTCCAGGGTGGGAACAGACATGCATCCAAAGCAGGGTTCAACCTGCAGGTGAGCATCGAGCAGAGGGATTAAACTCCAAGATGATCCGAGATGATGTGAGGCAAATCTGTTGAATCAATCTCTCTGAAAACCATTGTGCTGGATCAGCGAGTCACTGGACACTCTGTTGTCTCAGAGCTCGTGTTTAGAGTTCAATACATTTCAAGTTTGATTTTAAGTCGACGAGCTCTTCTCGCTGTCTCTGTCTGTCCTCTTCTCAGACACCTGAAGGAAAAGATGGAGGGGAAAACAGTGTTTAGTTCTTATTTGCTTTCATGATATGATGTGAAGTCTTTTATTTATTCATGGAATTCATTGAGATTTGCCATCAATACATTCATCTATATAAATCTGCAGAAATTAGCACAATAGCTATATTCCATATATTTTGTATTGTTTTGTTCTGTAGTAGAGTTTGCAATAAAGTAGGTGATGTTTGATTAAACTTTAAAGATTCATTTGTTACTTCTGCAATGAGAAGTAAGGGGTTTCTTCAACCCAATTTGTAACTCTGACACCTAGTGTTTAAAATGGGTACTGCAGGCCAAGTTCTAAACATTGCAGAGAGCTGTCTCCCCCCCCCCCCCAGAGTAGATGCTCACGCAGGTCACCATGTGGTGGACACTGAAGCTTCAGTGTTTAGCCAGCTCTGCATCGGTCTGTAAACCTTTCTGTGTTCTAACCTCTCTCCATTTTTCAAAAGCATCTCCAATATTGATCCTAGTTTGAGCACGTTTCTGCTCGTGGAGCTTATTAGAAACATGCAGAGGCTTTTTAGGTCGGGTACAATCACTTCTATCTGAACCAGTTCTCTTGCCCGCTTCCATCGCTGCAACACCTGTTGGTTTGACCTGATAACTGCTCTCATATCTGGCAAACCGAGGGGCGTCCAAAACGGCCGTGTGGGGGTGCCTTAAAACCGCCTACCTTCTCTGGTCCAAACAAATCCAGACCATTCAGGACCAGAATCTAAAGTTAGAAGGAGGACATACTGGCTGCTGCATTGTTGTCAGAGAAGCCAGCACTTCAACATAGCATGTTTCCTTAATGTCTGATCATACAGTAAGGTCACTTCATCATTTCACTCACTACACTTCTTACTGGTTGATCCTTTACAAAGAGGTTACTGAGAACCATTCCCCCTTTGATGTCTTTTTGAAATCAATCAAAACCAACACACATGGTAACAATGTCACTTCCTGTCAGCACCTGTGGTCACTTCCTATCAGCACCTGTGCTCTGCCTCTGGTCACTTCCTGTCAGCACCTCCGGTCACTTCCTGTCAGCACCTCCGGTTACTTCCTGTCAGCACCTCTGGTCACTTCCTGTCAGCACCTGTGTGTCCGATCAGACACACAGCTGTTTGTTTGCACTTCATGACGTTGTTTCCTCTTCTCTAGATCCTCTCCTGTGTTGTTCTTACTCTCTGATGTTCGTCGCTTTGGATAAGAGGGTCTGATTAATGAATTGTAGAATATTGTATCTTTGACTTAACTCACTATGTCCCCAACATAACTTAGGCATGTATCTTATAAAGAAGTCACGTCTCACCCGTCTCTCCCCTTAAAGTCCTGTGTTTGTTTGTTTGTTTCTGCAGCCCTCCACTTCAGGCAGACATCATCACTCTTTGCACGATGTCTGCAGACTTCAACAGCACTTCAAAACAACAAGCCAGGGGATACAGTAGCTTGCAGAACTACACTGGAGGGTCAGTTTCCCTGTTTAAAAACTTTGGATCACTTTTAGAGGTCTCAAATCTTTTCATTATACAAAATAGAATCAGCAAATGTTAGGAGATGTTTTTTTGTCTGACACACTGCATAGCATACCTGTAACATTTTGCAGTGTGAGGTTTGGACCACCAAGACACACCACCTGTGATCTAAAGTTTACTCAGCCTGTATGACCGTCATACAGGCTGAGTAAACACCAACACATCAGACAGAGAAGCAAGCATCTCCATCAGATCATCAGCTCTGATTAGAAAAAGGCTTTAGCGTGCAAGCTTGGCAGCCATGCTGGATTACTCTGACAGCTGATGAATGTAGCTGCACGTGCAGAAACTAAAAAGAAGAGGTTTGCTTATGTCAGGTCATTTTTTAAGACCTTTCTGTCACCACCAACACCCCTGATTTATAAACCAATACAGCAAATTAAACAAAGAAAACAGACCGCCCATTCATCCAAAAACATACACCTGAATACCTCCCCTTATATTCACTTTGATTAAAAAGCATGTCACAAGAGGAAGAGAGAGGAGAGACAATTATAAATGGCATCATTTACTTAGAACCCCCCAGAAGGATTTCCACTACACCTGATTTAGTTTTATTTTCATATTCAGCAGAGATGGGTCATTCACAAGAATCAGACAGCCACGAGATCACAGTCACCTTTGACCTTTGACCACTAAAGTATAATCTCATCTTTGAGTCCAATGTGCTAAATTTCAAGACATCCCCTCCTTTCCAGGGGCGTCTCCAGGATTTCTGGGCTCTGTGAAAACACATCACGTCAGGCCCCTCCCCCACCGCCTCAGTCAAGCCTGCAGTATTACTAACCACGCCTCCATTAATCAAGTGACTCAGTAAAAGATGTTTCATTAAGTTCAACATTGTCCTCCTTCAAATCTTTTTGATTCCTGATTTTAAAAAGATAAAATCCCTTTGATTTTTTCAAAAGGTGCGTAAAAGGAGAATGAATCCATCAATTACAGGAGAACTCCTGCACACCTGCACAAATACGTTGGCAAAGGTTCATACTGAAACTTTAGAAAAAAGGGGAAGGCACACTGAAAACATTGCCCTTAATAAAGGAGGAGGAGAATTAACTAATATTGGGAATTATCTAAAAATATTGGGTGTCTAGAACTTTTATTTTGTTGCCATGATTTCAAAACCAGAATGAAAAGGGTTTGATTTTTACTAGATTCAAATCTAACATTCTGTCTTAACAGCATGCAAGTGTTAGCAACAAAATGAGCTTGATTCAATTGTTTCCTATTGGAGTTTCCTTGCGAGCGACGCACTAGTTACCCCGACGCCCGGTTTCTCTTTTCCTCTCTGTCCTTCACGTAGACGGATGAAGAACAACGAAGGAGCGGGCTCTACAAGGCGCTGACACTCGTTTTTCTCACTTAGCAGAGCATGTTAGCTTGTTATACAAAGTGGAGATAACGGTGCATTAATAATAGCCACATCATGATTGAAATGTTGAGCTTTGAAATGTTGAGGCTGGTGGCCTCTTCGGAGCAGAGTGTAACAACATGGTGATTCTAAAAGAGCATCCAAACTGCACACATCAGAGCTTTGAATGATCCGTCGTGTGCAGCAGCTCTGACTCTGTTCAGCTGAGATTAACTGCTGCTGCAGGCTGTAGATGTGCTTCAGTTAGAAACAACTCAATCTCCTCTGAGCTGTGACAATTCTGCTCCTGTTGGCCCACTTCTATTATTCAGCTCTCTCATTGTAGTAGAGATGCAGATCGTCAGGTGATGCACAGGAACAATGAACTCCAAATCACAAAGAGAAAAATTACAGATAAAAACGTTCGACTCGTGAGAGTTCCTCGAACAATGGCACTTTATTCTGAATAATCCAGGTTCTGCTTAGGTCAGGAGGGACATCTCTGTGCTCTGCTGGCCCTTTCACCATCACATGACAACGCAGGCATGGGTCAGTGCTTCCTGAAACAAGAGATGGTGAAAATGCCCCTGGGGAGAGTCTTTAGTGTGTGTGTGTGTGTGTATGTGTGTGTGTGTGTGTGTGTGTGTGTGTGTGTGTGTGTGTGTGTGTGTGTGTGTGTGTGTGTGTGTGATCTCCTGAGAGGCTTTAGTCCAGTCAGGCACATAACCTCACACAGTATTAAAATAATTTGGAGAGGAGGATGTGAGTGGAGTTGTCCGATTACTGAACTTGAAGGTCTGTATGAACTTAAAGCGTGGGCCTGTTGTACGGTTGGATACAAAGCCATATCTGATGTCACATGAAATGTTTCTTACTGTGCGAGATGTTACATGTGCAGCTCCTCACAGAAGATCTGATGTTGCATGTTGTTGTTTTATTTTGAAAAGTCAGAGGTGAATCATCGTCTTCTGACCAGATGAACCGAAACTTGGCAGGACTTTAAAATCATGAATGAATCTGAAAACTGAAATAAAACCTGAGTGTCTTTACAGGCTTACAATGTTCATTAGTTATAAGATGTGACTATAGGCCATTGGCTTTCACCACTGTACCGATGTTTTCGTTACCTGTCTCTTAAAAAAACAGAAACTGTTTAAATCAAATCGTGACGTGCTCCAGTCGGCCGATTGGACGGTCACAGCCTTACCCAGGATCCTGCACAGCAGACGGTTACGGCTAAGTTTTAAAAATGACTTCCATAATTTAAATGTTGAATTTCAGCTCGCCCCCGTCTGGACGTTGATACAAGAAGAGCCTTGTCCCAGCAGCCATCAGTGAGAGGAACAAGACAAATGTAGGATATTTATTGATGATTTTTCTATCTTCTACTCACCATGTTTTATTGATTTATGGTATATACACATTTTATTTGTCTTAATCTTACTGACTTCTTACTGTTGTCACTTAGTCACCTAACCTATGTCGTCACTTGGCCCTTTGCATATATTTGCTTAGACCTGTGGACGTGTTTATCATTGAGGGCTGAAGAATTGGCACCGATAACTCTGGGCTGCAAAATGCAACTAATCAAACTAAGGCTCAAAACTTCTTAACTTTGAACACTTACTAACCCGGTCTCGTGGATAACTAGTCTGTGTTGTTTGACCAATCCATCAACTCAAGTCGCACACAAAAGGCGGAAGATATTGATGTTCCTACCAGTCCTCCACCGTCTGCTTCAGGTTCAAATGTCTTCATGATTAAAAGGATGAACTACAAACTCATCTGTGCAGCTACAAACATGAAATGAGAACAGCTGAGATAAAAGGCAAAGGTGCATCTGCAAAATTTAAGATTTCAAACTTGAGCAGAAGCTTCATGTTATTTTGTGATTTTAAAATACACACTGAGAAAGATGGAGAAACATGTCGAATCCTTTTCTTCAAACTTATTGTACTCTGCAAATATGTTGATTGGCAAGTTTAGGCCAGTGAGTGTCTACATCCAGTCCAACCATTTTGTGACAAGAGTAAAAGTCGTCCATGTTTGTAGTCCATGCAGCTGTCCACATACTCCTCAGTGAACTTTGGGGAACAAACAGCTTTTCTTCAAACTGTGAACATTTTGCTGGGTCTGTGTGCGCTGAGCTCTGAACCTGTGAGCTGCCCCAGAGTCCACTATTCTTGGAGGCTATTGATTTTTTTTTCCTGCCCTGTGGTCTCGATGCTGAAATACTCTGGTACACGTTGTTTCATCTCCTCCAGAGGATACTATCTCCACTATCTCACAGCAAAAAAGGAAAGCTGCAAAACTTTTCAGAGCATCTTCACAATCCCCACAGTCACATTTCAAACATTATCAGCAGCTGTTTAACTCTCAGTGCCTGAAGTGGTATTCTTCTTTAATGCCATGTGAGTTCTTGAAGATTTAAAAAATGCTTCACCTGTACAACCCCAAGCAAAAAGGTATGTATAGAGCTTTCACACTTGCAGAAAACTCCTGATATTTGCTGGATATGTGCGAACGCACACAGCTGAATTTTTCACCTGGACTTCACCCAGAGTTTCTCCGTCCAGACCCCGAGTATTTTTTCTACAACAAGTCCGAGTGAGCTGATGTGAGAACACAGGAGTGACGTTTCTATACTGTGACTGCTGCTCGGTGCATAGAGTGTATGCACGCCACCGCTACGATCTCCGTGCTCTAATGAACCTGCTGCGTTCTGTTTCCTGTTCTCCAGTATGTTCTTCTCCATTCTTTAGTTCAGATTGTGATTCTGTTCAACTACACGTAGCATTGATAGAAAGGCAAATATTCTCATTATGGCGTCGTATAGCGGACTCTGTTGCTTCGTCCGCTACTTCCGCGTTGATTTTTTACGTCACGGCTTACCTCAGGAGACCCCCGCCCCCCCTCTTGTCTGACAGGGATAGTCTCCAGCTGTGAGGAGCATGTGTGAACAACCAGGTCAGGAGAATCTCTGGAGCAGTTCAATATCTAGATATTTTCAGGAGTGCATAAGTGAAAACGGCAGAAGTCAGTGAAGCCTGAACATCTAGAAATCTATTAATGACAAAAATCAGAGACATTTTGATCAGATTTGTTGATTCTGAATGTAGAAACACGACCAAATGATTCTTAACACCACTGAAATCAGCTTTTTGGGGGAGTTCTTTTTTAGAAAAGCTTGTTTTTATAATCACTTTGATGGTTTTGTTCCATTTTGTGCGACTGTAACAAAGTGCTTTGGTCAAAATGAGAGACAGATGTACCGTTTGTTGTCTATCTCTGATTAGATTAATAATGGGTCACAATGCTGCTGTGAGTTTGTTTTATACCAAGTAGTTAGACCATGGTTTGCAAACACCAGATTAACCCTTAAACTCCCATTTACAAGAGGGTCGGGACCCCTCCATGATATTCACATTATATTAAAGAGGACCAGTGACCTTCATACTTTATATCATACGTGACATATTCTTGAACTTCCTGATGACGGGTCCTCGTGATGATCGTCTGATGTTTGCTTCACATACAGTTTGTCTGTCGTGTATTTTGTTGGACAGTTTGGGTACTCGTGCTTTGTTCTAATGTTGCTTTCGCTTAAAGGTCAAAGCACTGTGTTTAAAGGTTCTGTATAAATAAAGTTATTATTATGATGATGATTCTGCAGCCTCATTGGACGGATTATACTGACGCACAGTGACTGCCGGTGAGGTGTTGCACAGACTTTTAACGTTGAAAACTCTCAGCCAAACAGACAGGTGCCTCCTGTGATATTTCATGCACCATTGAACACTAACGAGCTAATTAGGGCCATGTCAATCATACATCAAAGGAAACGAGCAAAGCTGACTTCTATTTTTAGAAACTCCTCCTTTCAAACCAGGAACTAATGAAGTCAATGGAGTCGTTACGAGAACAGCAGGGAGTCACAAACATCTGACGGGGACATCAACAGGATCGGGTCGCATTTCCACCAACAATAATCAACACTTTAGTTTAGGGTTATAGGGCAGTAATGACCTTTAAACAGTTCACTTATCAGGTTCAAAGGTCACATATTCTCCTCCTCTTCAGTGTAAATAAGTCTCAGAGCTCCTCAAAACATGTGTGTGAAGTGTCTAGTTCTAAATCCACTCTGATCCTGTATTTGATCATGCCTATAAACCCCTCTATTTCAGCCCTGCTCAGAACAGGCTGTTTCTGTGTCTGTAGCTTTAAATGTAAATGAGCTGTGTCTGACCACGCCCCTCTCTGGAAGGGCTCGGGTGGCTCAGGCTTTCTCGCTCCATGTCCTATTGTTTACGGTGAGAAGGCAGACTCAGAGGGCAGAACAAACAGCTAGCTGTGGGAGTGTCACCCACCTGGGGGAGGGGTTACTGCCTCTGTTACTTACACGAGAAAGAGGAAATCACCAGTGAGAAATGTAATGTTGGTGAAAAGAGGGAAATAGGAAGACATAAATGTCAATGTTAATATTCTTCTTTAGGATACAGTGGCTGTGAGTTTTCCGTTTCGTTTGGCTTCAAATAGTTGAATCATAGTGTTTGTAGTTCATTTAGATCTTTAGTGTTAACATTTTAAAATGAGGTTTAAATGTTTATTTACCTTTCACACATCGTCAGGACTTTTCAGGGAGCTAGGTCGTATATGAATCACGATGAAGTAACAATCAGTACCAACAAAATGTTCAAAGGTTCAAATTCCAAGAGAAGAGATTTCAGTTGAATGACCAACTCATCCAGGTCTAAGAGGATCCATGGGGGGGGGGGGGGTTTGGGGGTAACAGATTAGTGAGGGTCTTAAGTTAAAATGCACAATTAAAAGTGCTATTTAAGATCAGTATCTCCACACTACCCCAGCAGAGGAACTCTGGACTTTATCTGTTCAAACAGCTCACTCATGGCCTGCGATGCCTCCTTCATGGAACGTGGGTTTGATGAACGCTGCAGGGCGGATAATTCAACCGAGAGTCACGAAGACCTTTCAGGAACTTCAGGAGTTTGAGCACGGCCTTCTTCCCTCTGCGAGAGGATCATGTCCTTAAAACGCTTTCCTTTGAGTTTTGGCTTCAAAGTGCTTTTTGTTGTCGTTGTTGTTCGTAATGTGATTTATAGGACAGTACAGTCGAGGTTTGTTTACTGATGCGTGTGCAGACACTAAATATAGAACAGAGGGAAATGTGCAACAAAAACAGAGTGCTGTTAATACTATGTATTTCACTTACACACACACACACACACACACACACACACACACACACACACAGAGAGAGAGCTCTATTCTCTGCCTGTGTCTTTAATAAAAAGTTATAAATTGCTGGTGTGGCGCCCGCTGACGCTGACTCGCTGTGACGCTGTCTGGCTCTTTAAGGATCACTGCAGTGGAACCGGTCCTGGATACCTCTGTTACCACAACACTCACATAGTTACCCGGCACAGATACTTGTTTGTAATGTCATGTCATGTGTAAGAGGGTCCCGTGAAGTGGTGAAAAACAGAATAAATGTGAATTATTAAATCCAATATCTTAATAACCAGAAACAGTAGAGGAAATAGAAGAAAATCAAAAGACTGCAGCACAAACAAACATTCTTCTTGAAGGCTCACTATGTGACTGAGCAGATTTTCATATCAAAACCATGCTCTCTTTGGACACACCTCCACCCCTCATCACTCCCTCCCCTCCTGCCTCCAACCTTCCCCCGTCCCATGGCCTATGCATCATACCTTCAATAACCTGACATGCTGTCACCAAACTTCTGCAGGCCACAGCGGCGTCAGGGCAACACGTACACATACTTTACAAACCACCACATTTCAAATCCTCAAGATAAACAACTGGCTCACACACACAAAACAGACACATGAAATGTGCGTATTCCCATAATATGGTAAATGTTAATGACTATAGAGACAGATGGAGCCTTCTATCAAACCTTTCAGAGGTGTACATGGGGAGCCTTCATCACAGTTAAGGTCTAACCTGACTCCGTTATTCATAACGTCCTCACCAGTTCATCTTCTGGAGATCGTTGACGGTCCATGACGTCTCTCTTATCGATTGCCTACAACAGAGGTAACTTTCAGAAGAAAAAATAAATGCTCTCATAGGGCCAGCTTCGATTGTTCACATAAAAGAGTCGATGTATTGCTACTATTTAGCTGAAGGCTGATATTTGAATTAGTGCCGTAAAGCCGCACATGCTTCTCACGAGAGAACCGGGCTCGCTGCTAAAGTTACAAAGTGATGACAACAGGCGACCACGGCGCTCTGTGGACACGAGAGTCGTCATTCTCCCTGTTGAAGGTGATTGTAGAAGTAGATCGACCTTTGAAACGACTATTTGAAGGTGGAAAAGTTACTGTTGTTGCTTAAATTACCTTTTAGCTGATCAGAGTCAAACACATATTTAGCAACAATCTTTCGTTGTGTTTGTCGCCTGAAGGCGGAGCAGTTTCCCGTTTTATCCCTCACAGTTTGTCTCATATTAGCCTGGATTTGCTTATACCCGTTATTTTATAACAGCTCAGGCTGCTAATTCTGCCGACGAGGGTTTTTGTAAGACCTGTCGATCACAACCGCCTCCAGCACTTTGTTCATTTAGCAGATTATAGTTTTACAGACTCTCCCCTCCACCCGCCAGCAGATCCTGAAGCTTAACCTTTCAGGGATTCACCGACACAGACGTTTGGAGATAAAATAATAATAAATATTCTTCAGGTTCATCAGCCAGCTGCTCTCTCTCTCCGCAGTCAATCTTAAAGAAAGAGGTCTATTTCCAACATTTACCACATGAGCCTGAGACACGCTCAGTGTTCACACTGAGACACGCTCAGTGTGAACACTGAGACACGCTCAGTGTGAACACTGAGACGTAGAGTTGGATGGATTCATTAACGCCTTCAACACTCGATGTCGTCAACGCTCGGAGCTCCATGAAGCAGGATCTGGGTTAGTGAGGTTACTGGAGGAGAGGCTGCGTGAGGAGCTTCACTCAGACTCAGGGCTTTCCCAGCCGACTTGTTAATGAACAAACTTGATAACACGACAAAGGGATCAGACGGATAACACGATAAAAGGATCAGTCTGCCAGCACCGAGGACACCTACGGAGCTTTTGGAAGTCCGACTGCAGAGGGGATGAAAGAGTCAGAACTGAGGTTAACGACGTCCTGATGAAAAACAACCAAACTCTTGCTGCTTTCTGGGGGATTTGTTGTTTTACTCTATGATCTTGAACTTCTCCATGTTTGTGTTTATTTTCATAAACTGCAAACTCCTCTGAAAATACACTCATACCAGGTTAAGGCTAAGCTGCAGAGCATCGGTTTCTCTTACCTGCTTTAAAAGAAGCATGTGTGACTCTTTGATCCAGTAGGTGTCGCCCTTGAGCACCAGCATTAAAACAAAACATAATATTGTTTGGCGACACCTCCCTTATTCTGAAACCTCCGCTCTCCTCAAGTGACACACCTCCAACCTCCCTCCACTCGTGTTCGCACGAGGGAGTAATCAATTAAAACACACCATAATTAAGCACCTTTAAGTTCAAGTGCTGAACTAAATTATCCTTTGCTCGAGCTGCAGTCACCTGTGGCCTGCATTGATGTGTTAGCGCTCTTTAGTTAGCTCGTAGGGCGGTGAGTATGTTCTTCTTCTTCTCTCTAGTCCTTGACTAAAACAGCTTCTATACACAAGGGGAGGAGCCGGCCGTCCCGTCCATGTAAACACGGCTCTGACAACAACACAGCCAGCGGGACTCGAGCTTCTCCCTCATTGTAGACAGTCATGACTCAGAGACACATTTACACAGGAGAGACTTGAAATCTGCTATATATGTCGCACAGTCTTGCTTTAACACAATTCTCAAAGTATTCTCAGTTATCATCTCTTCAGTGCATCACTCACAAATCTAAATGTTCATTTAGTTTATTAGTCATTGTCACCAAAACCAGACATTCTTTTTGCTTTGTGTTCAGATGATAGAGAGGGGGCGTTAGGAAGGGACCCTGAGACAATCATTGATCTGCTAAGTTGAAACTTGATTTAATTTGACAGTAAATTGTTTAAAACTCCACACAGGGCAAGATGTACTAAGAAAGAATTGCGGCCCTCATAGTGCATCATTTGTTCGCACTATGTGCTCCGTCTCAAAGGTCTCAGAGACGCTGCTTGTCAACAGGCAAGGCAGGCAGTAGGGGGACCCCTGAGGGATCACAAACTTTAAACCAGCAGTGCCTCAGAATGTGCAAGTTTTACAATGACAGTAGGATATCTCCCTAAGGGGGCCCCATCTGACAATATTCAATGTTGTTCCAATATTCCTTTGAAAACTTAAGTTGGCCACTTAAAGTTGCCGTTGGTGTCAGACCATTTTTGTTTTACATATGGCGATGAATGCTGGTTAGAGGGGCCCTTTGTGAATTTAGCTTAGGGCCCCAACAGACTGTAAAATCACTACTGCAGGGTCTTATTAACAAAGTGTACAGTATAGCTTTAATAATATTCAGCCTCAAACACGCCTAAAAAAGTGTCCTGCTCCCTGCAGTTAGCTTTGTTTTGTGGCTCAATGAAAATGGACTTGAGCTTGTATGGCGCTTTTCTATCAATCAATCTTTATTTGTATAGCGTCAATTCATCTCGTCTCATCTCAAGACGCTTTACAAAAAGCAGGTAAAGGACCTTACTCTTTGTCTATTAATATTACAAAAGAGCAGGTAAAAAGACCATGCTCATTGTTATGTTACAAAAAGCAGGTAAAAGACCTTACTTATTGCTATATTACAAGGACCCAGATTAATCCATCATGAGCACTTTAGCAAAGCAGCAAAAGATACATTGGTCAGAAAAAACTGCCTTATTAAAAGAAATCTTCGGCGTGATCCCAGGCTCATGACAAAACAGCCTTCACAGCCTAGACTGCGCCGGGCTTGGAAAGGGATAGGGGGAGATGGGATAAGATGTAGGAAGAGGGATAGGGAACAAGGGAGGGGGGGGGGGGGGGTGTTGTTTAGGCAGGACGTCCACCAACGATCCCGTGGAGCCTAAGAGGGCTCAGCAGGAGCAACAATCCCGAGGAACCTAAGAGAGCTCAGGAGCTCCCAGAAGAAGATGTGGTTAGTAACTAGTCTTCTGACCACTTGAAGCGCTTTGTACAGCGCAGGTAACATACACACAGTGAAGGCAGAGGCTGCAATCTAAAGTGTACAGCAGCATTAACTAATCCCATTCATACACATTCACACATCACCAGGGGTCAGTGTCTTGCCCAAGGACACTTCGACATGAACAACCGACCTTTTGGTTGAGAGACAACCGACTCTACCACTGAGCCACAGCCGCCTGAGTGTGGAGAACAGCGACCCCATCCTTACTCTGCGTGGAGTTGTGCTCTGAATCACTACTTTTGTTCTCATAATGAAGATGAGGAGGGACGAGTCTTCTTCAAGTGTATTGTGAGGCCATACTCCAAAGATTTAATGAGTTCGACTGTTAAAACTGTTTATTTTAGTTTTCCTCCCTGAGCATGCAAGGACAACTCAAGGAAGAAAACAACACTCATCCTCGTCATGGTAACGGCTCCAGAGGGTCTCCACACCTGGATGAAATGTGGAGCCGCTGACGGCTGGACTGATTTAACTCCTGGTTATTTATTAATTGTCATGTCACAGTTATATTTACAGACTTTTTTTTGCAGAGCTTTTATTTTGAAGTTATACAGAGGTGGAATTGTTTCCTGATCACTGGACAGAGCGTCACATCTCTAATAAATACAGTCACCAACTGCTCTCAGCAGACGCTCACTCTTTCACTCTTACTGCTTGGGGCTGTGAGCGATATTTGTGGTTTAGACACTTTTTGCAATGAGGCTGATTTGCATATAAGGGCTTATTTTTAGCCCCATGATGACTGCATGATGGCTTTCTTAAATACGTGCAGACTGTATGTGAATAAGCAAAGTGTGCTGTCTCAGACAAAAGAATAACAATGTTCAAAGTGATTCTTTTTACAGGGATTTTGTGAAACTGTGCGTCATAATCATGAATTCTGATATGACCTAGAACAAACCTCAGACAGACTTTGGAGAAGCTGTGTGATTGAACACAGTGTCTAAGAAGACCAAACTGCAGACTTACAGTGAAACAGAGATTAATATATAGTTTGAGTCAATCATCTTCACTGCTCTCTATCAGCGACTGATGGAAACATCTAAACACACAGGTTTGGTTGCAGTTTCTTTCTTTTGCAGACGACCACAGAAAGCGACATCATAAGAAACTTGAATTTTCTGCACTTCTAGGAGCATAAGACAAATCCTCCCGAGATCTCTGGTGATGTAACAGATTTGATCCCTGAAAGTCAGAAACCAGCACATCTCCATCCTGCTGATGCTCCACAGTTTAACACAAGCTGGTGGCGACATCAATAATCTGAAGATGTGTATCTGAAATATTAGAAGATCTATTATAAAAATCCCCGTATTTACCTGTGGAGTGTCACACTTAAACCCTGATCTCCTTCTTTCGGTGCATTTCTTGTGCTAAGCTGAAAGCTGCTGTCATTTCTAACAAATACTTCTTGCAGGTGTTTCATAAACAGGATTGTCGTTCCCTTGTGGATTATTGCTGTGGCCTTAATGCAGCAGTTTTTTTACAAATTGTAATGCAACAAATTTCTCTTCCTCCATGAAGGGCTGAAAAATACGTAACGCTACATTACAACGTAACGTTACATCACATCGTCATGTTGGAAAAAACATGTAACGCTACATCACATCATCGATTTAGCAAAACACGTAACGCTACATCACATCGTCATGTTGGAAAAAACATGTAAAGCTACATCACATCATCGTTTTAGCAAAACACGTAACGCTACATCACATCTTCATGTTAGAAAAACACGTAACGCTACATCACAACGTAACGTTACATCACATCGTCATGTTGGAAAAACACGTAATGCTACATCACATCGTCATGTTAGAAAAACACGTAACGCTACATCACATCGTCATGTTGGAAAAAACATGTAACGCCTCATCACATTGTTGTGTTAGAAAAACACGTAACGCTACATCAAATCGTCATGTTAGAAAAACACGTAACGCTACATCACATCGTCATGTTAGAAAAACACGTAATGCTACATCACATCGTCATGTTAGAAAAACACGTAACGCTACATCACATCGTCATGTTAGAAAAACACGTAACACTACATCACATTGTTGTGTTAGAAAAACACGTAACGCTACATCAAATCGTCATGTTAGAAAAACACGTAACGCTACATCACATCGTCATGTTAGAAAAACACGTAACGCTACATCACATCTTCATGTTAGAATAACACGTAACGCTACATCACATCGTCATGTTAGAAAAACACGTAACGCTACATCACATCGCTGTGTTAGAAAAACACGTAACGCTACATCACATCGTCATGTTAGAAAAACACGTAACGCTACATCACATCGTTGTGTTAGAAAAACACGTAACGCTACATCACATCGTCATGTTAGAAAAACACGTAACGCTACATCACATCGTCATGTTAGAAAAACACGTAATGCTACATCACATCGTCATGTTAGAAAAACACGTAACGCTACATCACATGTTATGTTAGAAAAACACGTAACGCTACATTGCATCGTCATGTTGGAAAAAACATGTAACGCCTCATCACAACGTAACGTTACATCACATCACATCGTTGTGTTTGAAAAACACGTAACGCTACATCACATCGTCATGTTAGAAAAACACGTAACGCTACATCACATCGTTGTGTTAGAAAACACGTAACGCTACATCACATCGTCATGTTAGAAAAACATGTAATGCTACATCACATCGTCATGTTAGAAAAACACGTAACGCTACATCACATCGCCATGTTAGAAAAACACGTAACACTACATCGCATCGTCATGTTAGAAAAATACGTAACGCTACATTGCATCGTCATGTTAGAAAAAACACGTAACGCTACATCACATCGTCATGTTAGAAAAACACGTAACGCTACATCGCATCGTCATGTTAGAAAAAACATGTAACGCTACATCACATCTGATGTTAGAAAATCACGTAACGCTACCTCACATGTTATGTTAGAAAAACATGTAACACTTCATCGCATCGTCATGTGAGAAAAACACGTAACGCTACATCACGTCGCCATGTTAGAAAAACACGTAACGCTACATCACATCGTCATGTTAGAAAAACACGTAACGCTACATCACATCGCCATGTTAGAAAAACACGTAACGCTACATCACATCCTCATGTTAGAAAAACACGTAACGCTACATCACATCGTCATGTTAGAAAAACACGTAACGCTACGTCACATCGTCATGTTAGAAAAACACGTAACGCTACCTCACATGTTATGTTAGAAAAACACGTAACGCTACATCACATCGTCATGTTAGAAAAACACGTAACACTACATCGCATCGTCATGTTAGAATAACACGTAATGCTACATCACATCGTCATGTTAGAAAAACACGTAACACTACATCGCATCATCATGTTAGAAAAACACGTAACGCTACATTGCATCGTCATGTTAGAAAAAACATGTAACGCTACATCACATCTGATGTTAGAAAATCACGTAACGCTACCTCACATGTTATGTTAGAAAAACACGTAACGCTTCATCGCATCGTCATGTGAGAAAAACACGTAACGCTACATCACATCGCCATGTTAGAAAAACACGTAACGCTACATCACATCGTCATGTTAGAAAAACACGTAAAGCTACATCACATCGTCGTGTTAGAAAAACACGTAACGCTACATCACATCGCCGTGTTAGAAAAACACGTAACGCTACATCACATTGTCATGTTAGAAAAACACGTAACGCTACATCACATCGCCGTGTTAGAAAAACACGTAACGCTACATCACATTGTCATGTTAGAAAAACACGTAACGCTACATCACATCGCCGTGTTAGAAAAACATGTAACGCTACATCACATCCTCATGTTAGAAAAACACGTAACGCTACATCACATCGCCGTGTTAGAAAAACACGTAACGCTACATCACATCGTCATGTTAGAAAAACACGTAACACTAAATCACATCGTCATGTTAGAAAAACACGTAACGCTACATCACATCGTCATGTTAGAAAAACACGTAACGCTACATCACATCGTCATGTTAGAAAAACACGTAACGCTACATCACATCGTCATGTTAGAAAAACACGTAACGCTACATCACATCGTCATGTTAGAAAAAACACGTAACGCTACATCACATCGTCATGTTAGAAAAACACGTAACGCTACATCACATCGTCATGTTAGAAAAACACGTAACGCTACATCACATCGTCATGTTAGAAAAACACGTAACGCTACATCACATCGTCATGTTAGAAAAACACGTAACGCTACATCGCATCGTCATGTTAGAAAAACACGTAACGCTACATCGCATCGTCATGTTAGAAAAACACGTAACGCTACATCGCATCGTCATGTTAGAAAAAACATGTAACGCTACATCACATCTGATGTTAGAAAATCACGTAACGCTACCTCACATGTTATGTTAGAAAAACATGTAACACTTCATCGCATCGTCATGTGAGAAAAACACGTAACGCTACATCACGTCGCCATGTTAGAAAAACACGTAACGCTACATCACATCGTCATGTTAGAAAAACACGTAACGCTACATCACATCGCCATGTTAGAAAAACACGTAACACTACATCGCATCGTCATGTTAGAAAAATACGTAACGCTACATTGCATCGTCATGTTAGAAAAAACACGTAACGCTACATCACATCGTCATGTTAGAAAAACACGTAACGCTACATCGCATCGTCATGTTAGAAAAAACATGTAACGCTACATCACATCTGATGTTAGAAAATCACGTAACGCTACCTCACATGTTATGTTAGAAAAACATGTAACACTTCATCGCATCGTCATGTGAGAAAAAACACGTAACGCTACATCACGTCGCCATGTTAGAAAAACACGTAACGCTACATCACATCGTCATGTTAGAAAAACACGTAACGCTACATCACATCGCCATGTTAGAAAAACACGTAACGCTACATCACATCCTCATGTTAGAAAAACACGTAACGCTACATCACATCGTCATGTTAGAAAAACACGTAACGCTACATCACATCGTCATGTTAGAAAAACACGTAACGCTACCTCACATGTTATGTTAGAAAAACACGTAACGCTACATCACATCGTCATGTTAGAAAAACACGTAACACTACATCGCATCGTCATGTTAGAAAAACACGTAACGCTACATCACATCGTCATGTTAGAAAAACACGTAACACTACATCGCATCATCATGTTAGAAAAACACGTAACGCTACATTGCATCGTCATGTTAGAAAAAACATGTAACGCTACATCACATCTGATGTTAGAAAATCACGTAACGCTACCTCACATGTTATGTTAGAAAAACACGTAACGCTTCATCGCATCGTCATGTGAGAAAAACACGTAACGCTACATCACATCGCCATGTTAGAAAAACACGTAACGCTACATCACATCGTCATGTTAGAAAAACACGTAACGCTACATCACATCGTCGTGTTAGAAAAACACGTAACGCTACATCACATCGCCGTGTTAGAAAAACACGTAACGCTACATCACATTGTCATGTTAGAAAAACACGTAACGCTACATCACATCGCCGTGTTAGAAAAACACGTAACGCTACATCACATCGTCATGTTAGAAAAACACGTAACGCTACATCACATCGCCGTGTTAGAAAAACATGTAACGCTACATCACATCCTCATGTTAGAAAAACACGTAACGCTACATCACATCGCCGTGTTAGAAAAACACGTAACGCTACATCACATCGTCATGTTAGAAAAACACGTAACACTAAATCACATCGTCATGTTAGAAAAACACGTAACGCTACATCACATCGTCATGTTAGAAAAACACGTAACGCTACATCACATCGTCATGTTAGAAAAAACACGTAACGCTACATCACATCGTCATGTTAGAAAAAACACGTAACGCTACATCACATCGTCATGTTAGAAAAACACGTAACGCTACATCACATCGTCATGTTAGAAAAACACGTAACGCTACATCACATCGTCATGTTAGAAAAACACGTAACGCTACATCGCATCGTCATGTTAGAAAAACACGTAACGCTACATCACATCTGATGTTAGAAAATCACGTAACGCTACCTCACATGTTATGTTAGAAAAACATGTAACACTTCATCGCATCGTCATGTGAGAAAAACACGTAACGCTACATCACGTCGCCATGTTAGAAAAACACGTAACGCTACATCACATCGTCATGTTAGAAAAACACGTAACGCTACATCACATCGCCATGTTAGAAAAACACGTAACGCTACATCACATCCTCATGTTAGAAAAACACGTAACGCTACATCACATCGTCATGTTAGAAAAACACGTAACGCTACATCACATCGTCATGTTAGAAAAACACGTAACGCTACCTCACATGTTATGTTAGAAAAACACGTAACGCTACATCACATCGTCATGTTAGAAAAACACGTAACACTACATCGCATCGTCATGTTAGAATAACACGTAATGCTACATCACATCGTCATGTTAGAAAAACACGTAACACTACATCGCATCATCATGTTAGAAAAACACGTAACGCTACATTGCATCGTCATGTTAGAAAAAACATGTAACGCTACATCACATCTGATGTTAGAAAATCACGTAACGCTACCTCACATGTTATGTTAGAAAAACACGTAACGCTTCATCGCATCGTCATGTGAGAAAAACACGTAACGCTACATCACATCGCCATGTTAGAAAAACACGTAACGCTACATCACATCGTCATGTTAGAAAAACACGTAACGCTACATCACATCGTCGTGTTAGAAAAACACGTAACGCTACATCACATCGCCGTGTTAGAAAAACACGTAACGCTACATCACATTGTCATGTTAGAAAAACACGTAACGCTACATCACATCGCCGTGTTAGAAAAACACGTAACGCTACATCACATTGTCATGTTAGAAAAACACGTAACGCTACATCACATCGCCGTGTTAGAAAAACATGTAACGCTACATCACATCCTCATGTTAGAAAAACACGTAACGCTACATCACATCGCCGTGTTAGAAAAACACGTAACGCTACATCACATCGTCATGTTAGAAAAACACGTAACGCTAAATCACATCGTCATGTTAGAAAAACACGTAACGCTACATCACATCGTCATGTTAGAAAAACACGTAACGCTACATCACATCGTCATGTTAGAAAAACACGTAACGCTACATCACATCGTCATGTTAGAAAAACACGTAACGCTACATCACATCGTCATGTTAGAAAAACACGTAACGCTACATCACATCGTCATGTTAGAAAAACACGTAACGCTACATCACATCGTCATGTTAGAAAAACACGTAACGCTACATCACATCGTCATGTTAGAAAAACACGTAACGCTACATCGCATCGTCATGTTAGAAAAACACGTAACGCTACATCGCATCGTCATGTTAGAAAAACACGTAACGCTACATCGCATCGTCATGTTAGAAAAACACGTAACGCTACATCACATCGTCATGTTAGAAAAACACGTAACGCTACATCGCATCGTCATGTTAGAAAAACACGTAAAGCTACATCGCATCGTCATGTTAGAAAAACACGTAACGCTACATCGCATCGTCATGTTAGAAAAACACGTAACGCTACATCGCATCGTCATGTTAGAAAAACACGTAACGCTACATCACATCGTCATGTTAGAAAAACACGTAACGCTACATCACATCGTCATGTTAGAAACACACGTAACGCTACATCACATCGTCATGTTAGAAACACACGTAACGCTACATCACATCGTCATGTTAGAAAAACACGTAACGCTACATCACATCGTCATGTTAGAAAAACACGTAACGCTACGTCACATCGCCATGTTAGAAAAACACGTAACGCTACATCGCATCGTCATGTTAGAAAAACACGTAACGCTACATCGCATCGTCATGTTAGAAAAACACGTAACGCTACATCACATCGTCATGTTAGAAAAACACGTAACGCTACATCACATCGCCATGTTAGAAAAACACGTAACGCTACATCACATCCTCATGTTAGAAAAACACGTAACGCTACATCACATCGTCATGTTAGAAAAACACGTAACGCTACATCACATCGTCATGTTAGAAACACACGTAACGCTACATCACATCGTCATGTTAGAAAAACACGTAACACTACATCACATCGTCATGTTAGAAAAACACGTAACGCTACATCACATCGTCATGTTAGAAAAACACGTAACGCTACATCACATCGTCATGTTAGAAAAACACGTAACGCTACATCACATCGTCATGTTAGAAAAACACGTAACGCTACATCGCATCGTCATGTTAGAAAAACACGTAACGCTACATCACATCGTCATGTTAGAAAAACACGTAACGCTACATCGCATCGTCATGTTAGAAAAACACGTAACGCTACATCGCATCGTCATGTTAGAAAAACACGTAACGCTACATCGCATCGTCATGTTAGAAAAACACGTAACGCTACATCGCATCGTCATGTTAGAAAAACACGTAACGCTACATCACATCGTCATGTTAGAAAAACACGTAACGCTACATCACATCGTCATGTTAGAAAAACACGTAACGCTACATCACATCGTCATGTTAGAAAAACACGTAACGCTACATCACATCGTCATGTTAGAAAAACACGTAACACTACATCACATCGTCATGTTAGAAAAACACGTAACGCTACATCACATCGTCATGTTAGAAAAACACGTAACGCTACGTCACATCGCCATGTTAGAAAAACACGTAACGCTACATCACATCGTCATGTTAGAAAAACAAGTAACGCTACATCACATCGTCATGTTAGAAAAACACGTAACGCTACATCACATCGTCATGTTAGAAAAACACGTAACGCTACATCACATCGTCATGTTAGAAACACACGTAACGCTACATCACATTGTCATGTTAGAAAAACACGTAACACTACATCACATCGTCATGTTAGAAAAACACGTAACGCTACATCACATCGTCATGTTAGAAAAACACGTAACGCTACATCACATCGCCATGTTAGAAAAACACGTAACGCTACATCACATCGTCATGTTCAGATGATGTGTAGCCGGCCTCGGGTGAAACTTGTAGCAGTTTATGTGCTCAAACTTGGAAATTAAATTTTGATACTCTACACTCATAACATGATGTGCCATTAATATTTAATAACGACAATAAAGCAGCTGCACAGAAGGAGATAGAGCATAGCCTGCAGAGGGACCGACAGAGGGGAAGGGGGGGAGACGGGGGGAGACAGAGGAGAGGAAACAGGTGCAGATCCCAGAACCCAGAAGTCATCAATCTTCCACTGAGGTGGAACAAGGCGAGCTGCCCCAGTTGGAGCCACACAGAAACTCTCCAGGCTGCCAATGCACCGCTCTCGTTCATTTCCATATCAGCAGCACTTCCTCTACGAGAGCAGGAGAGCGATTTGACAGGCAATATAGATGGGTTATTAAAATGTATTTACTTATTCATGGCCTGCTCTTTTCTCATGTTCACCGTGTTGTGTGTGGCCTGAGGTCTGCACTGTTGGGCTGGAAGTTCAACACATTGGAAGGTCAAAAACTCGTCAAACAGTGAACTCAGTTTGAATTTAATACATCCTGCTGCTTCGATTCTTTAAACTTAAATAATAATATATCAAGTTAAACTTGCCTTGCCTTTAAGGATGTCTTCACAGCTTGATATATTTTTTATGATTGCCCTTATGTTCAGGAATCTAAAGAGGTTTGAGTTTTAAATCAAAGAATGCACACTGGCCCCCCTAAAAAAAGCACATCAGACATATTGACACAGAAAAATAAAGACAATGCAGGTCCATACATGTAAAAAATCATACTCGTGGACTCGTCACAATGTCTGTAACCAGATTTATGCTCCTGGTAGAAATCTGCTTTAAAAACAAAGATGTACGGTGGCCCTGAGAACTCAACACGTGGAAGGAAATGTTCATTTAGAAATCCTCCTCTTCAGCATTCCTCTGCAGATACAGACAACACAACTAAATATCCCAATGAGTCTCTTCATTCAAACTTCTCATTCAGGAGACTTCAGGACTCCCCTGATTGTGCTTACACACTGAGCTTCATTGTTCATCTCTTAAAGAGTTCAAAGGTTCTGAGGTGCAGAGAGGATGGATTGTGTGCGCTGCAGGTTTAGAAGTTCAGATGTTGTATGGTTAAAGATAGAGTCAATAGTGGTAGTAGATACAATTCAGCGATTAGGCGCGATAAAAACTGCTCAGCAATATCGGCAAAGAAGAGAAAATATAAATACAGGTAGGTGAAACACCAAACAAGGGTGAACCTTGTGTTGGCTTTTACCCGTGGACGTGGAGTTGGTCTACTTCCTGTTGGACAGGCAGGTGACAAACACCGGCGCTTAGCTTGTGCTAGCGTGCGTTAGCTTGCAGTGTAGGTACAAACAGTAAACGTACACACTACGTCCTGTGATTGTGAGCTTCTGGGGGCGATGAGTACAGGAGGAGGGACCCAGTTTGAATGTTGTGTTTACGAGCTGCAACAGACATTTCTACTGACTCCACCTTTAAAAAATAACAGCGCCAAAAAAGGGCTGTTTGACAAAAAAGGTGAAGCTGTAAAAAGATTAGAAAGTGATGACATGATGAAGTGGGTTTTATTTTGAATTACATATGCTCCAAAGATTGTCCTCAGCTGTACGAGCTCAGCGTAAGTTTCTATTCTTCAACCAAGGGTCACGCTGAGCGCCTTCATCGGTAACACGCTGACTATTTGTGATCACATTATATATAGATCTGAGTATTACCTTTAGGCCCCCTGCAGAGCCCGGGGTGATGCTACTGTTATGGATTTCAACAAAGCCCAATTTTAGCCCCATATACATTTATTAACTAAAAAGGTCATCTAATATAAGAGGAGTTTATAATGTCCTCCAAAACTATTCGACCTCTAAACAGGGTCGAGGAGTTTCAGTCACTGAGAACTAAATAAGTAGTTCATCTTTGTTGTCAAACACTGCGTCACTCTCCTCTATTTCATTTATCTCAAGGAGATGTTTCAGGCAAGGCATCTTTATTTCAGAGTGCAACAGTTACTACAGGTGGAACAGCATTTACAGTTTCAGCAGACTAAGGCGTCTTGCAGCATCTCTACTGATACTTCTATTTAACCACAACACAGTCAGACTGGAATATATGAGAAAAACAACACCCTCACAACACAGACTCAGGCCGTTTTCACACGTGCTTTGTGGAGAATTTCAGGAGGACTGCTACTTAAATCCACCTGACCTGGTTGTTCACACATGCACCTCACATGAGGCTATCCAGGTTTGACAGGAGGGGGGCAGGGGGTCTCCTGAGGCAAGACATGACTATGGCCAGGTGAATCACCCCCCGGATCAGCCCATGAAGACCCCCATTCATCACATACCGTAACTCCAAAACTCAGCTCACTAACACTTGATTTTAAAGTTTAGCCGGACATGCTACTGCTCGACTGTTGAGCCCTGCATGTTCTTCATAGTTGCTAGTAGGGGACTTTAGTAACGGACTCAGTCATTATATTTTACAAGGTGGGACGAGAAGGTGTGACGCCTCACAAGGTGAATCCACAGTTTTGTGTTCCTCTCGGCTTCACTCTGTAAGCTGTGAGCCCCACAGTGAGCTCAATGAAAGCTGAACTTACTGAGGAAAAACTGCAGCCAGTGTTCAAACACATCACCACACACTGATCAAAGAGCTTCACATCAGACATGTTCTTCCTCACAAAGTCAGGCTTTCCTGTTTAAGAATGCACAACATGTCCTGCATGCAGCTCCTCTACTGTAGCTGTCACTTCTTTAATTGATTTAACAGAGACCAGAAGCTCCCCAACCCCCCTCCAGCTTACTGCCCCACCTGCACATTCAATACTTCAGGAATAGCCTTAATCATGGGATCACAACGGGGAAGCACCACGCAGACGTCATGTGAACACTCTGGTGTGGAGTGAGTGCTCTACTTGTGTGTTTACTAATCAACAAGCAGTGTTAGTGTGAGGAGCGGGGGACTTACCTCACAAAAGCCCCTCAGTGTTCCTCCGAGCTGCTGCAGAGTAAAAGTCCAAATATTTCCTGTAAGTCAGTGTGTGTCGGTTTTCCTCCGTCCATTAGTTCACCCTGTTGAACTAAGAGCTCGCTCTATCTGCTCTTATTATCTCCCCTCTCTACTCCTCTCTGTGAATCCTCTCAGTGCTCGCTCTCCCTCTCTTTCCTCCTAAGTCCCTCCCTCTCTCAGCCTCTCTCTCTCTGTCTGTGGCTCTCACTGTACTTCCATCTAATCCTCCTGCATCTTTTACTCTCGAGGTTTTTCCTTATAATTCAGATTTGCTGGATTGTGAAGCAGGATGCACCATGTTTAAAACACACTCGCTTCTTTTCAGATTTCACGTCCACTTATTCCAATCTTGGAGTGTTTTTCACATTTCTCTCGCTCCTTGCCTTCTTTCCACAATTTCAATGGATCACTATGCACTATAATTCAGTTTGAATGGTTTGATAATGTTCACCTAATAAGAGCCGGTGATGGGCAAGTAACTGGACATGTGTAACTACTTGTTACTACTATCAAAAGGTAACCAAGTTACTAAACTACTTAACATGCACCATCACACATCACACTATTGCAGAATTGCCGCCACTGTTTGTGTATTTTAGGCGAGTGTTTTAGTGCTCAGAAAGTGCTGGGATACACCTGGAGGGGGCCTGCGCCAACATTTAAGAAAACGGTGATACAGAAGGTCAAGCAAGAAGACTGTTTCATACTTATTCATACATTGAGTCATTAGTCATCATTCAGTCATGCCACTCCCTCTCTCCCTCTGACTTCCTGCTCAAGGGGGCCAGCTGATTAGGGGCATTAACTCTATACGTACTAAACCAATCAGATTCTGCCACCACTTCTATCCATGAATCATCCTGCTGCCGTAACATTTCTAAATCTGTTCTCCTTTATTTCACTGTCAGTTTGTTGTTTCAGACTGATCGTTCCTCCACAGCCGTCACCTCCATTTCATCTCAACAATGTCCAAGTCCAGCTGCTCCGAAGTCCACTCCTCATCACATCCTGCACACCTCCATCACCACCACCCCCTGATGGAGTGTATCCTATCCTGCTGTCCGCCTCACAACAGCACCCCATACGTTACATACCGTTACAGTTCAAAGCCACGCAGCTAGCTCTTTGCTTTACTATTTAAAATCTAACATGTTTCCTCGCTGAAGAGTTCAGCACCATGGACAGCTCCTTTACGTATGTGGCACTCTTTTGGAGCGGACAGCGACGTCCAGCCATAATGAGAAGCACCATTAAATAAGTTGAACTTGTATTAATGGGGATTAATGAAATCAATAAATCTCGTACGTCTGCTTCGAAAACACACCAGCTACCATTTCTCTTGTTCTGTGATGAATGTATTGGAATAAACACCTTGACAAAGTTTTCCAGGGAAATCGATATAAAAGACAAGTTGCTTTTCAAATTGACATCACACTGAAAAAAGCACCATTACCCTCTGTTTTATTCACTGTACAACAAAACAGATTATGCCTACCTTTAACGCAGCGTTCTGTGCTCCTGGCTACAGACTGAGTCGTAGACGGCTTGGAGTTGATCACTCTCCAGGGAGTCTGCAACTTTCTGTTCCAGAGATAAAAGAGAGAGATGTTGTTGTGCCAAGGTGTGGACCTTGATGAGCGTAAGCGTGTCTTGATGCTGAAAAAAACATTTATTTATGTATTTAATTTTTTAAATTTTTGGCACGTCAGACGATTTCTTTGATCTGATCATCACTGGTGTTTATGAAAACATCACGATGGTCTCTTAACGATGAAGACATGACACGTTTTCTAAATGTTGTAAATGAAATAACCAGAGGAGGGGCAGCACGACTAACGGGCAGACACTCTGAGCTTCATAACTATCACTGCATGCTGATCACTTAACTACAGTACAGGTAGCAGGATTACAGACTCCACACGGTGAAAACAGATGGTACTAAACGAGCCACAGAGCGGCACAGACAGTGAACGACTTTGATGAACACGATGGTTTAAACCTTTTCTCTCTGAGAGATTAGACTGCATCTTTTACACTGCTGCAGTTTATAATCCAGATTTAATGCTAACTGTTTGTACGTCAGTGAAAAGAGAATTAATAAGATCACGTGTTTTAAATTTGATGTATTCTGTTTGTTTGAGTTTATGTTTATCTTTCAGCTCAGTCTGTTGTTGAAAATGTCACTAAGTTCACATTCCTCTCTCTCTCTTTCCTTCATACTCCCCTTTCATTTCATTTTATTCCCCTGTTCCCTCCCGTCTCCTACCCCCCCTCAACACACCCTCCCCCCGCTCCCTCTCGGTAAAGATGGTTCAGAGTTGTTGACAGAGTTTCACTTGTGAAGAATCCAGGCAAAGGGTCTGTTTCTCTGCCGGCTGTTTTCTCTGTATTATAGCTGAGACGCTATCAGACTGCATCTCCCCCGAGCTTCTGAAGGAGGTTTCTCTCCGAGCACTTAATCACACACACACCCACGCACATACACAAACACACACCCACACACAGTCTTAGAAGTATGCCTGTTTTGACAGTCGAGCACACAAACATCGGCTGCACAGTATGAGCACACGCTCAGCATAAGTTCACCCGCAAGAAAAAAAACACATCAAGTAATCCAAACATTCGTAACGTGCGACCTGCATGCAGATGTGTAAACAGGGAAACACATTTCTGATGATACACATGCAGCAGGTTGACACACAAATACTCACAGAGACACAATTGTGGATTAGTGTCCACCCCCCCGACCCCCTCCGTCCCGAGTCTTAAAGCTGAACTCTGCAGGGGTTTCTGCCTATCTTAACCAATTACAGACTTAACGTGTGATAAGGTCCTTTGTGTGTGTGTGTGTGTGTGTGTGTGTGTGTGTGTGTGTGTGTGTGTGTGTGTGTGTGTGTGCTAATAGAGAGCCACAGGACACATTGATTTACAGCAGCTGAACAGTATCATTACAGATCACAGGTGCATATTCATAATCATCTTAGCGAAGGATCGTATGAAGTGAGCAGGCTGTTAAAGCAGATTATTACACGTGTTGTGTTCAATACTTGATTCTGATTGGTTAATCACTGCATACCATGGTCTGCGATGTAACAGATCATGTTTAGTGAGTGTGTGGCAGGACAGCGGTGTGAATCATCTTCAGGTTCGTTACTTTCACTTTCATAGCGTACATTTCTTCATCCTCTTCTTAGGGCTGTTTTCTTCTCTATTCTCGGTTTCCCACGGATCGATATGATTACAGTTAGCCCCCCAAGGGAATGTCATTAGAGTCCCAGGAAACCACCCGCTGCACCTGTAACAGCTCTGAACAGTGAGTCAGTGCTGCTTGAGCCCCTATGTAGACATAGAGGGGGGAGACATTTATACCCTGTGACCTGCACAGACCAGTTTCATGTCATCACATGTGATCTCTGTGCATGTAATGAAATGGCTTCTTTATGTTTTCTGTTCGTCAGCAAGTTCTTCTGCGTTCCTTTGCTGATGTCCTGATTGTGTTGAACTACAGCTAGTGTTAATATAAAGGCAAACATTCTGATAACAGCGTCGTTTAGTGGACTCTGTTTCTTCTTCTGCATCATTGTTTTAACGTCATGTCCTGCTCCATCCCGTCCTACAGGGAAAGTCTCCCGCTGTGAGGTGCATGTGTGAACAACCAGGTCAGGAAGACTTCAGGAGCAGTCCTCCGGAATTTGTTTTAGACATTTCCAGGAGTGCACGTGTGAAAACGGCTTACGCATTAATTTCCTGCACAAAAGGAAACAAAGGAGATACACAAAATCTATTTGTGGGATGATTTGCTGGGATACATAATGTGGGAATTATGAAAGTATGTCCGAGCTCATCAAAGTGGTTAGCTTCATACGTGGATTTAAATCACAAAGGAGCTCTGAACAACATCAGTTCAACTTCTCAGAAAATGGCACAACACCCTGTGGAGCCACAGAAAGCTTTATCCCTCCATCTCTCCAAAGAATAACTGGAACCCTGACCACCAGTCAAAGAAAAATAACCCTGTGAAACCAAAGGCTTAAAATCATCATCAATCTCTTGTTTTGGCACCACTGTCAAAAGTTCAAGCTGAGTGACTCTGAACTAATCCAACAGCCGAGAAGCTTTTAGCCTTTAGCTTATCTTTTTGCTTCCACACAGCACAGGGGGGCCAGGTTTGTGACTGTGGAAGGACTCGCATTGTTCACACATGGCAGGACTTTTAGAAAGCCTCTGACAGCATTTTTATCACCAGCAGCAGTCCGGTGATTTTGTCTGCACTGGGGACGGAAAGACAAAACTATAAAACTACTATGACTCTGTAAGCTTACATGCTTCAGGCTCTCGCTCACATAACACCATCACTGTATAGTCTGTTCAAGCTCTGTTCACTGGTGAATACACACACACCTCCTGGTCTTACACCAGGAGATGAAATTCACACAGAGGAAGCAAAGTCCAAACATCCTTTGGCCAGTTTTGAAAAGTGTCTGTGTCTTATGTGGGGTAATATTCCTGCAGACTTGAAAGTGATCTTGGGATAAGTGGGGGATCTGGTCTCTTAGCTCAAAAGCTCTAACTGGCAGATGTAACTGAATCCATGTGGGCTGCGTTCCGTCCGTGCAGTGCAGCTGATCACGCCTTCTTCAGTCAAAGCTCGTGTTTCCACTGCACACGTGGCGGTCCATCTCCAGTGCATGCCAGAAGCACCACATCGCTCGCCTCTGCTCAAAATACGTATTAATAAAATAAGTATTATGGACAGAACTCGCTGCAAGCACCGGTCAAGCTAAACAGAGCAGATCGACCCGGACAGGAAGTCAGACAAGGGAACGCACAGAGCATCAGGTCTACTTCAAAATAAAACACAATGTCCACACTCCTGTTCGTATATCCCATCACTTTGTCAACATTAGCCTACATGTTGTTTGGACATTGTTCTCTTGCTTCTTACGTGATCTAGAAGTTCTCCTGTGATCTTGTGCACTCCTCTGAGCTCATGCTTTAAAACTGACCCAGTGGTTTTGTGCGCTCGCCGTTGGATGGAGCGAAATCACGGCATAGACAGAACGCTGAGCACATGGATCCTATGAAATCTGCCTGATACCCTGAGTGAAAAGCTTTACCTTGATATTCTTTATGCACATCAAGCAGATTAGTAAAAAAGCATCTGAAAATCAACTTCCCTACATTTTAAAGCAGTTGTGCCCAACATATGGGAAAAAGCAGGTTTTATCTGGCGAAACCTTGAAACCCAACAAGGCCCCAATTTCTGTGAGCAACACATGAAAGCCTTGAACAAAGTTAGCCTCCTAAAAACAGCCAGAGCCGCAGAAGACGGAGTCAAAACAAAACAGTTGATTTCAGAACCTATGAAGAAGTTTCTAATTCAAAGTGTAATGATTTGCTGTGCTGTGTTTTGGAGAGCGTTGGAGACAGTAGGTTAGCCACGTGTCTGTGGTTTCCACAAGTTTATTGTTAAAGGTACAGTATGTAGAATTGCATGCTAATGTTTACATTCAAATATCTAACTTAAATTAAAAATGGACTAAACCCATGTTATATATATTTTTTTAGTTGAGTACTTACATCACCTCAAATATTTCCAAAAGTTATCAAAGCCAGAGAAATCTGTAATTTTATAGTTGTAACGGGACGTGTCTTGTAGGCGGCCGCCATGATGAGCCGCCATGACAGACACGAAATGTTGATCGTTGTCAAGGAAACACTGGATGTGACGTCAAAGACCGCTGCTTAAGCTAGCGCTAGCTGCTACTGAAGATAGATAGATAGATAGATAGATAGATAGATAGATAGATAGATAGATAGATAGATAGATAGATACTTTATTGATCCCGAGGGAAATTCAAGCAAATGAAAGCTGCAGTTCTGTCGCTGTATGTGCTGCTGTGATAAAAACATCATGTAAATTATACTTGGATACATCATCAGTACACATATTGTCTTTCT